>SNQJ01S0011426.1:74192-112971 GCA_010110895.2 Picea sitchensis | reverse complement strand
GTTCATATAAACACAAACTCTGGCATATGAAATATACTTGGACACCTTTGTGACCTTAAATATTTTGACAAAGGATCCTATCGTGTTGCCTATGCCCTCCAAAATCTCAGGTTCCTAGAATGCCCTTGGCAGGGACTATATCATGATCTCGACCAGGGCCACTATGAAGTCTTCTTTCTCTGGGGCAAACCTTTCTGTCCAGAATCACATATGGAGGCTCGCTAAGTTGAAGAAATAGGGGCCCTCCTCAAACACCTTGTCTCATTCCCCCGACTCTGTAAACCATGCTATGAGGAATCCTTTTGACCTCAATTGAAAATCCATTTTCCCCTTAACTTCCATCTCTCCTTTATCCAAAGTTGGAGGGTTTTCTCCGAGGGTCAAATCACCATAAATTTCCCGATTAAGGCATGGTCTCGCATGCACTGGATGTAATTCCCTATCCCATTCGAGGTTACCTCGTACTTGGGATTCTCCGTTGTCTTAGCTAAGCAGTCATTATGAAGTCATTTTTTTTGACTCTGCAAGTTTGTCTTATTTTCGTCCTTTTTATGGGTCTCTATCTACCCATTACAAACCCCACCCATATCAACATCATCGTCCATGTTTTCGGGCTTCCTTTGACTACTTTAAATGACTTACGGGTCTCCTCTGGTGTCCCTTCCTCTGTGGCCTTTCCTGTCCTGGGGTCTAACATCCCGAGAGACATAATTCCCCTGCTTTGAATTCAAACCTCCTCCCCCTTCTAGGGAGCCCAAGCCTACATGTGCACGCAAAACCCTTGAACCTCCATTTTTCTCGAAAATATCGAGAGATGACATCCATATTAAATTATTAATACAATAATGAATGTATTGATACATTAAAGTATACAATGTGACTAATTGATTGATACATTAATAATGTAATGTTACATTAATGTATTAATTTACATTAGTGTATAAAGTAACATATTAATTAATTGATACATTAATAAGTAATGTATTAATTAATTTATACATTAATACATTATTAATTAATACAATGCTAAAGTATTACTACACTAATAAAGTAATACATTATTAATATAATAATATTAATAAATACATTATTAAAGTATTTACTACACTAATAAAGTAATACATTATTAATATACTAATATTAATAAATACATTATTAGAGGAAAGCATGTGTGCTCTATTACAACCAATGGCTCGATGGTCACGAGGGACCCACTCATACTATACAATTTTTTTAGGAAGAGAGGCACACTTTGTCAGTGGTTTTCAGCATCTCATTCATTATTTCTTCAAAATCCTTGCAGCCAAACTGTATCATCACTCTTTTCTTTAGATCTGATGTATCTTTTTGATTGTCCACTCCTTAGATTTTGATCTCTCGCCGGCAAAATTGGCATGTTGTCCTTTTACCTGGTGAAATATTTACTTGACAACGATCTCTTCGTCGATGTACTCAATGTGAGAACACATTATATTTTAAAATATAATTGAGGAATTTTTTCTACTGGAAAAAATACATTATTAAAGTATTAATACATTAATGAATACATTATTAAAGTATTAATAAATTTATTAAAAATGAACATGATTCACTATGGTTGACTATGATCATGGTTTCTTATGGTCATAATTATGAAAGACATTAATGATATATGCTCTATTGTATTAATTTAATTAATTAATACATTAATGTTTATTTAATAAATACATTACTAAATTATTAATAAATTAATAAAGTATTTATACACTAATAAAATATTACATCAATAAAGTAGTAATACATTATTAAAGTATTAATGCATTATTACATTAATGTAATGTATACACTAAAGTATTAATTTACATTAATGTATAATGTAATCGTATTATTTGTTACATTAATAATGTGATGCATTAATTAATTAATACATGTATACAATATTAATTAATACATTGCTAAAGTACTAATACACATTAGTAATACATTATTATAATAATATTACAGAAAAAAACATTGCATACAGATAAATGCATTAATAAGTACATTACTAAAGTATTAAAACATTAATAAAATATTAATACAATGATAAAATAATACATTATTACATTAATGTAATGTAAAAATTAAAGTATTAATACATTAATATATAATGTAACATATTAAATTATTAATACCTTATTAAAATAATAATACATTAATAAATACATTATTAAAGTACTAATACGTTAATACATATAATTTTAAAGTAGTAATACATTAATAATCCATTATTAAAGTATTAATATATTAATACGATAATTGACGATGACCATGGTTAACTTTAGTAGACATTGGTTGACTTTGGAAAAGAAAGGTTGACTACAATCAATCGTGGTTGTCCTTCACCATGGTTGAATGTGGTTAACCACGACCATGGTTGACTATGGTTGGCCAGGGTTTATTGTGGTTGAGCATGCCCACGATCGACATAGGTTTTGTCCGTCCCATTGTGACATTGGTTTTTGTTCGTCACATGACATCGTAAGGTTATGGTCATCAAATTATGACGAAGGGTTTTGTCTATCACATTATGGCGTTGGATGAGGTTTGTCACAATCCGACAATGGGTTATGTTCAACACATTGCGATGTTGGGAAATGTTCGTCTCGTTACAATGTTGGTCTATGTTTGTCACATTATCATATTGGTTTGGTTACATCACATTGTGACAATGGGTTGTGTTCATCCCATTGGGATATTTGAAAATGATTGTCACAATGCAACGACAAGATATGTAAGTCGCATTGCAACATAGGGATATGTTCATCACAATGCGACGACAATGTTATGTTTGTGACATTGCAATGACCTTTTATGTTCGTGACATTGCGATGAAAGGGCTATGTTCGTCACATTGCGATGACCTTTTATGTTCATGACATTGCGATGAAAGGGCTATGTTCGTCACACTATGATGAAAGGGCTATGTTCGTCACATTGCGATGACCTTTTATTTTTGTGACATTGCGATGAAAGGGATATGTTCGTCCCATTGCGACGACCTTTTATGTTCGTGACATTGCAATGAAAGGGCTATGTTCGTCACATTGTGACGTTTGTATATGTTCGTCACATTGCGACGTCGAGACCATGTTGATTATTAGTTAACCATGTTGGGCCATGTTGATTATGGTTAACCATGGTTTACTATATGGCACTATCGCATTGCAATGTTGATCTGGTTTTCTTTGTTAGATTGCGACATCAGGTTTTGTTTGTCATTATGGCATCAGAGCAGGATTGTCACATTTTGATAGTGGGTTATGTTTGTCACATTGCGATGTTGGGAAATGGTCATCTCATTGCAATGTTGGGCTATGTTTATCACATTGCGACATTAGGTTGTGTACATCACATTGTGATAATGGGTTATGTTTGTCACCTTGTGACATTTGGAAATGTTTCTCACATTATGACATTAGGGTATTTGTGTCACATTGGGACGAGGAGGAAATGCTCATCACATTGCAATGATGAGGCTATATTCATTAGATTGTGACAATAATAAATGTCCGTCACATTGTGACAACATGGCTATGGTTATCACATTACGAAGATAGGGCTATGTTTGTAACATTGTGGCGTTATTATGTTTGTCAAAATGTGACATTACTATGTTCGTCACATTATGACATTACTATGTTTTTCAAAATGTGACATTGTTATGTTTGTCACATTGCGACAATATGGTTATGTTTGTCACATTACGACGGTGGGGCTATGTTCATCACATTGCGATGATAGGGATATGTTCTTCACATTGCAATATTACTATGTTCATCATGTTGCAACATCTGATTTTGTTTTTCTTATTGCAACGTTGGATTATGTTTGTCACATTACGACGGTGGGGCTATGTTCATCACACTGCGACGATAGGGATATGTTCTTCACATTGCAACATTACTATGTTCGTCATGTTGCAACGTCTGATTTTGTTTTTCAGATTGCAACGTTGGGTTATGTTTGTCACATGACAAGGCTGGTTTATGTTCGACACATTATGAAAACAAAGCCTTCGCCATGTTTTTGAAAAAAATATAATAAAGTGTTTACTTTGTCACAAAGATAGGAACTTTGAACTGATGTGATGTATTACATAGAAGGAAACTTAGAATCATACTTTTTCTAAGGACATTGATAGCAAATCATCTTTAATTTTACAGATGATGATTTTTACTTGTTCTAAAGAAATTGATAGCAAATCATCTTGAACTTTGTAGATGATGAATTATGCTTGTTTTAAGGACATTGATAGTAAATCTACTTGATTTATACTGGTTCAGGATATTGATAGAAAATCATTTAATAATTTATACTTGTTATAGAAACATTGATAGCAAATCATATGGAACTTTGCAGATGATGAATTATACTATTCTAAGGAAATTCATAACAAGTGACAAGTCTACTTGATTTATACATTATAGATGATGATTTATATTTGTTCTAAGAAAATTTAAAGGAAATCAACTTGTTTCATACTTTGTATATGATGATTTATACTCATTCTAAGGACAATGAAAGAAAATCACCTTGAAATTTGATGACGATTTATTATTGTTATAAGGACATTTCACCATAGAATGATGAAGTAGACCACACATGGATCATAGAGTGTATACATTGCACCATGATACAAACTATGACCATTATACATCCACATATATATATATATATATATTCATTGATTTTATTTGTTAGGGGTGGGAGAATTAACAAAGCAATTCTCCCACCCATATTAATTAAAATCCATATAAAATCTATATTGTATATGATTTTCTGATTTATACTCATTCTAAGGACAATGAAAGAAAATCACCTGAAATTTGGTGACTATTTATTATTGTTATAAGGACATTTCACCATAGAATGATGAAGTAGACCACACATGGATCATAGAGTGCATACATTGTACCATGATACAAACTATGACCATTATACATCCACATATATATATATATATATATTCATTGATTTTATTTAGTTAGGTGGAGAATTGGTAAAGCAATTCTCCCTTGCACCTATATAATTAAACTATTATAAAATCTATATATATATATATATATATATATATATAGAGAGAGAGTAGGAGAGAGAGAGAGAGAGAGAGAGAGAGAGAGAGAGAGAGAGGAGAGAGAAAAGAATAATCTTACTGACAAGTGTTAAAAAACCATGGACTCAAACCATTAAAATAAACATAAGTCTTATAACCATAACCCTAATAACTATTCTAATACAAGTATTCTAACAGAGGACGAACACCTTCAAAGAACTAATTATAACTGCATCAAAGATCAACACACCCATGTTTCCACGTGGTAAAACCCCTACTGGAAACATCCACTCACCAACCAACGCTACCACTTGGAGCAGCTTTATTAATGCAAAGAAAAGATTACGCAGAGATTTTACAAGAGATTTTCTCACACACCGATCATCGGTAAACGACCCTCCATGCTCTTTGCAAATAGAGATCATGGATCAATCGGGTATTAATCCACGGATCAATGGATCGCTAATATCGAGATAGTATGAACCGTCGGATCACTCTATGCCTGGAACATGACGGATCAATGGATTTCCTAACTACAAATGCATACCAAAGAAACACACTTTCCAATCCACATATTAGACTAAGAGATTCCACTAGTCCCTATATGTCTAAATATCCTACCAACATCCCCCTAAGAATCAACTTGGGATAGGATTGAAGGATTTCCAATGACACACAAATAGGAGGAAGCGAAGGAGGCATTAGAGCCTATCCCACGCAACTTCTTGAACTCCTATCATTGATCGAAGTTTGGAAAAACTTCACTTCCTGCGGAGACTCGTGAAAATGTCCCAACTTGATCTCAGGGGCAAAAGAGCACTTCAATAAACTGATCATGAACGAGCTTTATGAGAAGTGCATGTGTAGCTCGATGTGTTTTCATCGCTACCGATTGAACCGGTCTTTGGCAAATTTGGATTTGGCACTTTGATTGTCACACCAAAGTCTGGCTCTAATGCTAGTGCCGAACAAACTCGAAGCGATCTGGTCAGCTTTCATAGGGCTTCCTCGCGATTTGCATTTACCGCTGCATCAGCTCGCCGGTGAGTGCAATAGCCCATGGTTTCTTACAGCCCGCGACAGTCCCGAACTAAGGCTGAAACATGTAACCGGCAAAGAGACTTCCGGATCATCTGGTCGCCAAATTCTTCAATCAATCGCTGAAAACCAACCACAGGAGTCCCCGAATCCGTAATGTATCCCAAACTCAACATATCACTAACATAGCTTAAAGTACCTTTTGCCGCTTTCCAATGGCTTTCATGGGGTGTTTTGCATATAAGACGGCAACAAGTCAACAAAGAAGGAAAGATCGACGGGTATGAGTCAAGTATAAGAGGCTACTAACTAATCGACGCATGGTGGTATCAACTTCGTGAGAAGTACAAGTGGCAGAGCTTGACTGACCGAAGGGAGAAGGGATGGTTTACAATCATTCATGTGAAAGCGACGAAGAAGGTCACAAGCATACTTAGATCGGGAAAGAAAAATTCCTTCATTAGTTTGCAAAACTTGAGGCCAAGGAAATAGTGCAAAAAAGCCTAAGTCCATCATTTCAAACTTCTTCTTAAGACTGGTTTTCACATGGTTTAAAAAATTTTGAGTCACTACCAAAAAGGATAAGGTCATCGTAACATAGCAAAGGACAAGGATGATGAGATGGCTTCCTACTTTTCTGGTATAGATTAGATCGTAATGGCATCTAGAGAATCCAGCAGCAATAAGAAATTCATCCAAGTATACTGCTTTTCCGGGAGCTTGCTTTGAGACCATAAAGAGATTTCGTAAGGCAAACATAGAGTCATTTTGGACATAACCGTGAGGTTGTTCCATGTAGATTTCTTCTTTAAATCGCCATATGCGTGAAGGCGATTTCACATCCATCCGATGGACCTCCCATTTAAGCGCGCTAGCGCGTTAAACAAGGGCGGATGGAATTCATTTTGCCACAGGGGCAAAGGTTTCCTTAATATAGTCAATGCCTTCAACTTGGGAAAACTCTTTGGCAACTAATCGAGCCTTTGTATTTCAATACCTATCCGAGGATATCACTTAGTTCGCATACCTGCATTTGGTATCTAACAAGTTTTTCCTCAAAGAGGCAATAAGATCCCAAGTATCATTTTCCATAAAGAACGATACTCCTCATCTGATTATTGCATTCCCAACTGGATGACCTGAAGTTTCTGTAAATGTCTCTGGATCATTAGTTTTTGAAACTTGAGCCAAAGAGAAGAGGCTCTTTCTGAACTGTGAACGGTCCGACGCTGATTCGGCGATCACCAACACTTTATCACCACCGCTGCGGTTGAACTAATTCATCTAGGAAGCTGCTGAACCGGTGCTTGTTCAGTTCAAAGGAATCATCCGGAGTAATGTCACAGCAGAGGTGGATTATCCTCAACGGCCATCATCAAGAAGATGTTCCATAATAGAAACGTAAGAAGGCACAACTGCCAAAGATGGCTCAAGAGTCGGGGAAGAAGGCACACTACTTAATTAGGTTCGCAGCCAAAGATTTTCACTCAAATTTAACATCTTCTAAGAATAATTTCATTACAATGGTCAATAGGCCCATAACCTTTGACATCTTCGTAATAACCAACAACATACACTTCTCACTTTAGGTCATAATGCTTTTCGCTTTTCTCATCGAATGAGCCCATGCTATATTTAATACTACCTGGCGACTTCATATCTCCGTTTAATTTTAGTCCAAGCTTCTTCTCGGGTGTTATATTTTAAGATCCTTTGTGGGAGTGCTATTGACTACATGTAATTTGCACTGTTGATTGCTTCTACCCAATACCGTAGACTTAATCCCTTAGATCAAATCATACAATTAGCCATTTCTCAGCGGTTCTTTTCTGGTAGCACACCCATTTTGTTGTGGTGTATACGGGAATGTAAAGGTGTTGCATTTGGATGCCCCGTATAGTGCAAAGAATCCTAAAATTATTGTTCACATATTCGCTTCCATTATCTCTTCTTAACCTTTGAATTTGATGTCCGATTGTTTTTCTACAAGGGCTCCAAACTTTGTCAAAATTCACTTTTGAGTTTTTAAGAAGTAAAACCCAAGTACGTCTGGAAAAAAATCATCACGAAGGTTAAGAAGTAATTGCACCCTGAGAAAGAAGGAGAAGAAAGAGGACCACAAAATCACTGTGAACAAGATGCAAAGGATTCGAGGCGTGCCAAGAGACACGTCTGTCAAAACTGTCCATGATGTTTGCTTCGAGAACAATAACCCGCACACACACCATCTCTACATGAACAAGAGGAAGACCACCACCATCCGTTGATTACATAGTTGTTGGCTGTAATGAGCTTATACTTAGATGACCAACCACATGCCAAAGTTTGCTCATAAGCCATCGCCATGAGCAACAAAAATCGAGGAAAAGCCGATGACCTAAAGTTATGTCAAATTTGTACAACTCGTAGAGTCATCATCGTCACGATTCCAAAGGTAAGAACATGTTTACTTTTTGTGATCTCTGATTACAACTTTTGGTGAGGTGAAAACTCACCGTTTTACTCTTCACCGACAAAATGAGAAGTGATTTGGTATATCGATAGAAGGTTACAAGAAAGATCTCGAACACATACATCATTGAAATGACCATTTTGTACCTGAATTGTTCCGTATCCTACAACACTAAGAGATCTATCATCACCAACAACATTTCCTTGTGTTACATTCATTTAGACTGTGTAAAATATGGCTTTATCCTTAGCCATGTATGATAAGATGCCCCTCAATCAATAAGCCACTAATGTAAGAAGAAGCAGTAGTAGAAGGTGTATTGAAGGAAAAACCGAAGGAAAGTGCATGTCCATGGAGAAGAAGAAGAAGAGGTGAATCAATACCAGATGTTGTGCTTCTTCATCGTACGCCTTCTAAGGTCACATCTTCTTGAAACATCCGACTCCTCATCATGACCATCTTTATTACAAAAGTTGCACGTTTGTTAGTATTCTTTTATATTTTGATCCTTGTCACCATTAGGAGATGAAGGTTTCCTCGAAAGCGGGTTTGGGGACCCTTAGGTTGTTTTGTTGTTGTAGTGAGGATGTTTCTTGGGATAATGGCTTTATCTTCACTGGGCAACTAAGGCTTTGTTTTTGAGGTACTGGCAGTTGTTGATCACTCCAAGTTGTAGAAGCTTATCTTCCTCTAATCAAAGAAGTACAAAGACTCAAGAGTGGGTTCTCCTACATAAGTTTCTCTCCCTAGAGCCTCTTCATGGCATAAAAGGTAGATACAAACATTGCATCATGCACTTCCTAGCTTAGAGAGAATAATATATATATGCAACGCCCTTCCTCCAATTTTATCTTACATTCTTCAAATAAAAGTCCGAAAGGGTTTTAAACTTAGATAGATGGTTTCCAAGGAAAGAAAAATCATTTTCACTCAAGGTCAGTATTTGATTTTCTAACTATTGTGCTCAATATTGAGTTTACTAAACACAGTATTCAATCTTGTCCTGCTCTCAAGGCTCTGGGTCAACTCCTTGAAGATGGTACCTTAGATCAGAGAGATGGACATTCCACTAGTCCATGTGCTTTGCCATTCCTATTATCCCATTTTGATTTCTTATCATCATCGCTATTGTTTCGCCTCTATGGTAACTGGAGCATGTGCCTTTATTTTTTAATAAATCTTCCATATGGGATCTCCAGAAGTAGTTGCTCGGGCAAGGTGACAAGATTTGTGGTAGCCATATGTCAACATGTAGATAATGCAGATTTAAACCTTGAAACTAATGATCTGGATGGAAAGATTCAAAAAGTTATGCGGTTTTTAAAAACGCAATCGAAAAACGGGATTTCGATGTGAGAGTTATGCCCCCTTTTAAAAAAGGCATAAAACTGGAATCACAAAATAAACTTTTGAGGTGGTTACTTTTATGAAGTGACTCCACTTTATAAGGAGAAGTGGGAATCACTTCTACAATGAGGTTACCTTATAAAAGAAAAGCCATACTTGAAAAATAACTCTTAAAATAAAATATAAATACTTAATAGTGATCTACTTTATACTTGAAGGAAATGCACTTACAATTTTTATTTTTTTTTAGTAATGAACTTTTTCAAAAGTAACAAAAGAGAGACTTGAACTCAAGACCTCTTACTTAATAAGGCAAGTTTTAACCAACTAGTCTAGCAAAAACATATTGTAATGTTCAAGGATGATTGTTGTTGTTGTTGTTGTTGTTGTTGTTGTTGAAGATGGCCTTGGAGAGCGTACTAAAAAAAACTCTTTTCACACAACAAGAAAAAATTTCGCCTCGGATGACAACAAGGGTTAGATCTCGTTAGCTTACCCAGGAAATGCACCTTTTCCTATCTGCTTGATTTGTCGAGATCGCACAAGGTGCGGGCAAAAGAGCATATTACGCAGATCTAAAGAGTAGCAGCCCGAAAAATGTCCAAACCGAAATAAAATCAAAACTATGCAAAAAAATTTAAAATGCGTATTCGGGATTTATACCTCGATTCGGACCGTAATGGCGATCTTGGCAATGGAACTTTTCGAAAGTGAAAAAGAAAAAGTGTTTTGAATGAAAAGCGCAGTTCGACGAATGGAACGGTCCTTTCAGCCAAAAAATGTACAGAAATGCCAGAAAATGGAGATATGAGGGCAATTCGGCTTGTCGACCGGATCTACAATGAGCTTTTGGTCTTCAAACAAGCTCGATAATTACAACCGGGACAACATGGTATTCCAACAGAGGATGAACACCTTCAAGAAACACTCACACAACTAGATCAAAGCATCAACACACCGAGCAGCCATCGCGGGTAAACTCCCCCACGTGGGGAACATCCACGGCCCTGCCCAACGGGCTACTTGGAGCAGCTTTATTAATGCAAAAGATTACAGAGAGATCTACAAGAGAAAGCTAATATTCGATCATCGACGAATGAACCTCCATGCTCTTAAATAGAGATCAGGACCAATCGGTGTTAAGCCACGGATCAATGGTATCGTTAAGATCGAGGAGAGTAGGAATCATCGGATCACTCTATGTCGGAACATATCGTAACCGTCGGATTTCCTAACTGGCTAAATGCATACTAAAGAAAACACACTTTTACCTAACGACATATTAGATAGACCAAGTAGATCTTAACTAACTCCTAAGTGTCTAAATATCCTTAACAATAACCGCTGATCTATAATATATTCCATGGACTCCAACATTATTATTAATACATTATTACACTATTACATACACTAATAATTATTGTATAAAGGATATTTATGTACAATATACACACATACCCTTAAATTACCCATTGTATAATATAGTTAATTATGTATATTAATAATAATTCACAATATAGTTTTATTTTATTATTATTAATTAGTAATGTATTATTATGTATATTAACAATAAAGCATTAATAATATTTTAATGACTATAATTATGACTAATAATGACCAATTAATAAAAGTATTATTAATAATATTTATATTATTATTACTATTAACTAATACCCCTGATATATAGAGGAAGATATATATATATATATATATATAGTATATATATATATATATATATATATATATATATATATCTTTAAATTTAGAGGAATTGATAATTCAATGAGGATAACCTAGGCTAGGCCTAGGTTCAAATCTAGTTGGTTGTCACTATAAACACTAGGCTAGTGCCAACAACCCTCAAGCAAGTCACATCTAGTAGGAAACTTATGACTTAGCAAGACGTCTTGAGGCCCACCAAGGTGGAAACCCCTATCACAGCATGCCTCCCCTTCTAACCTTATCACAACGGGTCAACATGTCCACTTGTGGGAACTGAACCCAGGTGGGGAAGATAACAAACATGCTACCCAACCACTCAAGCTAAGAACCCTGGACAATACCCCTTGTATATTAATAAGAACTATTACAAGTCAAATCAATGGGTGGAAGGGGTCCCTTCTCCCACAAACAAGGGGTTCTCATACACCAATTTGGTGTCTGGCTTGGCCATGACCTTAAAAACGGATTATTATTATTAATTAACCCGAACAACTCTAACCCAAACCCTAATAACAGTAACATCCCTAACCCTAATAACCATCGACCTTAATATATTATTAATAAATTATTGTTGACATTATTAATTATTAATATTAATTAATAATTATTATGTAAAGGGTATGTATGTATAATATGCATACATATCCTTAAAGTACCCCTTGTATAATATAGTTAATTATGTATATTAATAATAACTAATAATATAGTTAATTATTATTATAATGATGAATTAATAAGTATAAATGTATTATGTATAATAACAATAAAGTCTTTTTTTTTTTTTTNAATAAAGTATTTTTTTTTTTTGTAAATAAAAGGAACTATATAGTATCAACAGTGTCAGTCATTACATTGCCTATAGTCTGTCACATGTCCTGCCACAACAAGGAAACCAGGACAGGTGGCCTTAAAAAAAAATTGTGGTTGTTTGACGTGTTACAATATGAACAAAATTGTAGCCATAAAATGGTCATCATGACCGACTAACATACATCGTGAGGCAGGGAGTCTGCCAATCTTTGCATAAGTGACAAAACCTGAAAGAGAACAAAAACCTAGAGGAGCTAATCCATATGCAAATTCAGACTGCCATGCATGTTGTAAGATGGGACGAACTTTTGGCCACAAGTCGGGCACTGTTTGTTAGTTGAAGCTTTATTCATGGCATCGAACAGGAGGTTCATTCGTTCGCTAAGAATTCGCTAATTGTGCGTCTGGTCATCAAGCTTCTGCCGCATATCAAAAATGAGTTGAAGATGTTCATCGGAGAGTTGAAGAGGGGAGAGCAGAGGCAGATCCTCCTCTGAATCTTCATCCATAGTCGTCATATGGTTTTCCAACTGCCAGCGAAGAGGAATTTCTTCCTCCACAATACATCCACCAGTGCCAAAACTGTGAACCTGTGTGTGGATTCTTAGAAGGGTGATTTCAGGATGGGAACTCAACGAAGGAGTATAATCCTCAAGAGGGGGAGTTTCCTCTTTGACGGGGCAATTGCCAAAGTCCATTGTAGGATTGGAGGGGGGTGGCAAGGGTTGTTGAGGCGGTTCCAACCAATTTTGGCTTGGGTCGGGAGTGCTTGTGGTAATTAGAGCAAGCTGAGAGGGGTCGAGCCTGTTGCATCTTGATAGGGCACTGTAATACAACAATCCCCTTCTATATTTTCCCCTCTCTCTTGGCATGGTGTAAGGATTCTGGGTGGGACTGTGAAGGAAGACCAACAAAAGAGTAGTGGCGGGTGGCTAGAGGTGTGAGAGCATGAAAGATCTGAGGAGAAAAAGAGTTTGCAGAAATGGTAGAATGGAAGAGCGCTCAAGAGCGCTAGCCTTCATAATGCCTTGTGAATTGACAGGGATGGTCTCCATGAAAGCAGAGGTGACAACTCTCCTAGGCCTGGTACCTAGCTTTGTACGCCTAGCCTGGTTCGCACAAGGGGCCATTAAACATGCACTACCATAACTCCAGGCATAGTGTGGGTCATTCAAATGGAATGGGAGGGAGGCTGACGACTGGGGTTAATAACACCCGTTGCTGCCAATTACCACCTGTCGTTCGTTGAGGGCCACCTGTGACCCCATCCGGGATAATAACAATAAAGTATTACTAATACTTGATTAACAATATTATTAATTATTATAATTATAACTAATAATGACAAATTAATAAAGTATTATTATGTATTAATGCCTAGTTATTAATAATATCAATAACCCTAACCCTAACATAAATTAATAATGTTTCATTATCATCCATTTATGGAATGTTGCCTAAAGGTAAACATGATATCTAAATTTCAATCAAAATTCCAAATCAATGTAAATTCATATTGTTGTTTTACCCGCTATTCAGGTTAATGTTATGACAAACTAAATGAGAATTTTTGGTGATTTGTTGGATATTGTTATCCATTGATGAAAAAGAAAACCCCCAACTTATTGAAATTACAAGATTATTTTTCAAGACCTTAATAAATTAAATTGTTATCCATTGATGTAAAATTACAAATAAATTCATTGTTATCCATTGATTGGGAAATTCATAAGCTTATTAAAATTACAATAATCTATTTTTAAGAGCTTAATAAATTATAAATATAAAAATACATACTGTAAAGATCGCCCAGGGACAAAAGGTGTGTCAACTATGCAGGACCGTGCCATAAACACAATGTGCTAAACATAAACAACTACACTTTGTGGTAAAAGTAAAGAAATTAAACAAACATCATGCCGAAACCAAACCTGCACAATTTTATGCATTTGTAAAATAGGTTTCTATAAGTGACACTTTCGAAGCTATCAACCAAACTATTCACTAAAACAAATATAATTTTAATGTTAATAACCAATATTTTAATGTTTTCTCGCTCCTTCAACAAAAACTAAAATTACATTTAAAGCATGTATTTTTAACTTTGAATGGAGAATCTTTGTAAAAATTAAACACTTAAAACTTGTTAAAATTAAATTTTAGTTTATCCTTTAGCTTTTTCTACTTCCACGTCGACACCATTTTCTTGGAATTAAAAAATAATAATTGTGAACACATGAAGCCAATCCCTCATAATTATAAATTTTATCTTCCATAAATTTATCTTCATAACTTTTCAATGTTTTATTTACTCGATTAACTAACATGGTAATGAAGCAAAAAAAACATTTTTTTCAATATTTAACCATCTTTGCCTCTTAAAAAAAATGAGTTCATTGCCCCATCTAGATGCTTGTCCTGTTATGTTGTTAAAATCTCCAAAGTATCGAATGCTTTCAAAAAAACTAGGTTTAATTTTTATATTTAACCATAGTAGTTGCGGAGAAACAAGTCCCTGTTAAGAGGCAGAAATACTGTTTCCCTAAAGTCAGGGACTTGCTGCTCCGATATTAGTAGACAACTCTTAAGGCAAGTATGTATTACAGATTACTTTGCTTTTTCGTCGTCTAGATTGGAACGTAAAAAGCATAAATTATTAAAAAATTATAAAAAGTTGACTACGATTGAAAGACTGTAAAATAATGTAAAATCATTTGGATGGGCTAGTGTATATTAAGACCTTAAAATCTGAAGGGAGATGGTAAGAATCAGATCTATAGGTTATATTTCTTCGACATTCTCGCAGCTCTGCGACATTACCTCCACAAAGGCCGACGACTCTATAAATAACCTAATTTTGGTTGATATCACCATAATCATGATGAAGAAAGCGAAGGCCGAATGTGATTTGCCTGAAGAGTTGCGGTGCAGATGATCTGATAGCAAAAGTTGGCGTTGTTTTAAGCATCAGACAGAGGATAGCAGCTACTGCGAACATCATTGCGATAAATTACGAGCAAATTACAAGAAAAAGAAGACCAGAAAAAACAGGTATGCGAGGTTCATACCTACTTTCTTTAGAATTCTGCTAATTCCAATTTTTTATATTTAAATTTCCATTAATTGTTATGTAGATCTCAGAAGGAAATTGTGATTGGTATCACCAAACAATGTCTGAGCAATAATTTCAAGATAAAGGAGCCCGAGATAGCTGAAACCGCAGTTTTACCTGACGATCTATTTGGTTTGGAGAACTTGAAAGATGTTCTAACGATGGAGGCGTGGAGAGAGCATCTTACTCCCACCGAGAGATGTGATCTTCGCTCATTTCTTCCAGAGGGGCAAAAGAATAATACTGTGGTGGAATTTCTGTTGAGTGGGCTGAATTTTAATTCCAGGAATCTGGCCTTGATGTCGGGAGCGAGTGTTTGCAAGGGAGAACAAGTCCCCAGTTCCCTTTTGCAAAGAGAGCAGAAGTTGAAGCTTTCGCAGTCTCAGTATTTCAAAGATCGTATAACATATCATGACACTTTTCTAGACAATGTCGAGGATTTAAAGCAGCTCTACGAGTCTTGTGATCACAACCACAAAGTTTTTAGGAATGACCAGAGGGTAGTTAATGGAAATCATAGAAATACACAACAACCATGTTGGTGGGGGTCCTTATATGCAACTGTAGCTAGTGTACGCCATGATATCATTTAAACCCGTGGATAAGATAGATGTCAGTGACACTTGCAATTACTTTATATAACTATCATTGAATATAGTGGGAGATAAGATAGATGTCGAGACACTTGTAATTACTTTATATAACGTGATTTATTTAACTCATGCCATGTGCATTCCATTATATGGAATGGTCTCCACTTGGTTCCCATGCTCGCATGTTCTTTGCATGGATTCCATGTGTGCATCAATCATGACTGAGTTTCGATCCCAGGCTGACCAAAGGACATGGTTTTGCAGTGGGTTGATTCAATTGCCATTGTAGTTTACTTCTAGGAAAAAATTTGGATCTGAGCAGTTGTAAGGCATAAGCTTGGGACCGCGTGGGATCCATGAACAAGGTTTTCACAGAGAGGTCGTGGGAGCCATGAACAAGGTTTCAACAATCAGCGTATCCAACGTAATGTAGCCATTAAGATTTTACAAGGTGAGAAAGTTTCAGCAGATGGTTTGGTTGTCAGGGCCCTGGGGACAAAGAAATGTCAACAGAAGTACGATAACATGTAAACAGAGGAAGACATATTCAGATGGAAACCAACAACATGATTATGGGTAAGGACGTACCACCCATATGGATTAATATCACCATTGTCATTACACTCTCGATATGTCGGTACTCGATCCAGGCGTGTATCCATGCATTCTTGGTACTCAATGTTGGCACTTTAAGCATGCGATGAGCGAAGAATTGTAACTAAATTGATGATTGATTTGTTATGGATGTTTAAGAATTCAGTTTGTAATGGTAATGGACTCTTTACAATTTGTTTTCAGTGATTGTTGACATTGCTCTATATTTTTGCTACCCAAAACAATGATGGTATGATTGCTTCTGTGCATATATTCTTTTCTAGAAGTACACATCTCTTTCATGGGAAAATAAGATTTTGTTAGTATGCTTCACATGATCAATTATAATAATGATGGCATGATCCCTTTTGTACATATCTTCTTTTCTAGAAATACAGGTTTCTTTCATGCCCAAATAAGATTATGTTAGTATGCTTCACATGAAAAATTATATTAGCAACAATATGTCGAATGGTTTAGTTATCGATATTTTGATGAGTGTATGTAATGATTTAATGAATTCAAATGCTGAAATGTTTATGGTTGTATTATCTAGTCTTCCATCGAAGCATAATAACATAATACTAGACAAGCATATTTTATTTATGATTTCAACAAACACTTCATTCATTCCGTGGAGGCACAAGGCGAGATGATATCAAGAGGTGACCTGGTGAGAATAAAATGAAAGGCAACTCCTTTATTAGTAGCAATTCCTGTGGAGGAAATGTCATGGACAATAAGCGAAGCTGGAGGATAAGCAAAGCAAGGGTGGGTGGACTAGTTTTCAATTCATTTCTATATTCTGTTTCGGGACCTATACCTTGTCCATATCGAGAATCTGAAGTGGGTGACCTAGTTCCATACATGGATTCAATTGGAGATTTAGAGCCTATAGATCCATCAATAGAAAACGCGGCGTCAGCTGGAAATTCATAAATAGGTAAACAGTGTTATGCCAGAGTAGAAAAAGGCTACAGTGCATAGAACATGCACAATACGAAAGGATTTAATGAGGAATACCATAACGATCAATCATAACTATCACCTTGCCGGGATTAAGAACCACCAATAGCGAAGGGAAGGGGAGGGTCACGCAGTTTACCGAGCACAACCACTAGCAAAGAGAAAGAGAGGATAAGGGAAAGCAACCTGATTGAGCCAGCGGGCCGAACAAACTGTTACAGATATGCTTCCATCAGTGGTGATCGAAACTTCCGGGCTCGCAAACCAGCTTGGCGAACATGGATGTCCAACTCTTAAACATAAGCAAAGCTAATGATTTATAGACTGGCAAGTTTACAATCATTCAAACATTTGGCTAAGGTTTACAACTATTCAAACACATATTCAAACACTTGGCGATTTGTGTCCATTCATGCAAAGTCATGCAAAGTCATGCGATGAGATAATCCTTAGCTAAGAACAAGAATTTAATGTTCTGAATTAATGCTAGCCTCAAGAGCTAGCATTAATCTACCTCTCTGAAATGCAATGCAAATATATCCTGTATTCCTTAAGTTTCACATGAAATTGCCTAGATATGAGGCCAAATAAGGCCTCGAAATTTCTAATTGGTTAAACAAAAGTGTTGTAAATATTTGGTAGGCCAAGAAAAAGTGTTAAAGGAATATGGAAATAAAACTTAGGGTTAAATTATTTGATTTGTGTGCTGAAGTATTTGAAAAACGGAAACCATTTACAATAGTCCCTACTACCCTGAGGCAGGGACTAATAACCATGAACCATAACTTAGAACATTATCATCAAACTTGTTGTGATTGGATTCTTTTGCATTCCATTGTGATCATCTACCAATCACATAAACTTGAGATTTAGATACAATTCATACAACTCTACATACACAGGAATGGAAAAGATGTAATTCTCCATTATCGTTAGATTAAAATTTATTGCTAATATATCATGGGAATGGAAATCCACGATTCTCCATTATCGACATCTCTAGGTTAAACTTCATCGTCATTGTTTTGGTTGTTGTCGATTAATTATAAAGATTAAATTATGGATTTATTAAAGGGCTATTGAAAGATGGTGCAGTTCGTGTGTGGAGGTGAAGGCATTAGGAGGATATTTAAATTTCAATGTCATGCACGTTGAAGTAACATTCATGGATCTCTCTTGTTCCACAACGAATAAATTTTTAAAGCTTTTAATCTATAATTCTATTCATTTGCTCTTCTCACTGGAGGAGGAACAATATAGTGTATCATACCATATAATGGTGAAAGACAACATTGGTATTCTAGGAAATCCTAAAATTCTACAGTCGTTAAATAATTGATCACATCATAAGAAAAAAGAAATAGAGCAATACATCCAACATGTTGACTATGTGATTGGGTTAATATTTACAGATCATTCATCTATTTTTTATGACCAAATCATACATTCCAGAGGATTTATCTTCTTCATTCAATTGAAGATCAAAGAAAAATGCTCCTTAAGAGCCATAATAGATCACTAAGCTTTCAACCCTATCAACAAATACATGCAAAATGTCAAAATTTCTGAGAAATGAAAGTATAATACCAATGAAAGGGATCTCGACAAATTTCAAGAGGGAGCAAAACAGATTCATGTTTACATGCAATCGGTTGTTGGGATTTCGATTTGCTGACTTTGGCCTCCAATTTAGATGCCAATCTCTCCTCTATAAATGATGGGGCTCCTCCTAACCTTTTCCCTTCTTATTTATTAATATTGTTAGAAATTGTTGGAGATCCTTCATTAGAAAAAAAAGGGGTATTTAGTTGTGTTGGATACAGTTCCTCAAGAAACTCGAGATCTAGATTAAGTGATTGGAACAAATTCAATCTAAAGCTTCCATGTTATAACCACAATATATATATAGCTAAGCAACTTCCATGCATGAATACAATTTGATCTAATAGAGGACATGAAGAAGGGTTGTGAATACCTTTGGTGTAATGATCTTGCAAGCCAACCCGTCAATTTCCACATAAAGACTATGATTCCACTCTCGACAGACATGGCCCCTAATCAATGGCTTGTTGCCAATTTTTTCTCCCATGCCTCGCCCTAATTTCCATTGTCCCCTAATCAATTCTCAGTTGTGAAACCCTTCATAATTTAGTTGCAAGGTACCTTTATGGAAATCAAAGAGGCAACGAAGCAATTATTTTCAAACTTTTTCAATCTGCTATAATATACTAAGAACAATATCTTATTGAAGGGTGAATGGGTCAAGGTGAAGAAAATTTGAAATAAATTTATAGTGTCGTGGATAGAGGAAGAAAATTCCCTAATATGAAAGGCACTCATAATATGAAACACCAGAAAATACCACGCATGGTATCCTCCATTACCATGTACATGTAGAAAATGAAACACCCGACCAATATGACAACTGCAGTTTGTAG
Source organism: Picea sitchensis (assembly GCA_010110895.2). Lineage (NCBI taxonomy): Eukaryota > Viridiplantae > Streptophyta > Pinopsida > Pinales > Pinaceae > Picea > Picea sitchensis. The sequence continues at coordinate 92,825 of SNQJ01S0011426.1, read as the reverse complement.
TTGTATGGGAGATACAGACAAACGCGGCGGTAATGTAAATCTGATGTTATAAAAATTAAAAGGTTAACAATGAAGTAAATGTTTAATGTCAAGTAATTTTGCTAATTACCTAGATTTGGCAATCAAATGGCCAGACAATAATTTCTTAACATGATTAAGTAAATGTGAAAAAGTAAATAGGTTAACGGATGCCTTTAAAAATGCAAGGAAATTATCAACATTAAATTCCATTCATTGATTTGGAAGGACGACGAAGAATATGCCAACATCTTCAATTGCTAGCCATAAGATTGGAATTTATAATGAAAAAATCATTAAATGTTCCCATTTCCAATAGGTCTACTCCTATTGACATAATTAATATATTAATGGCTTCCACCTACTTCAGGGAACCGCTCGCTTTCACTAAACCAACAATATCTTTTGTTTTCAGTTTTAAAGTGTAATATCTTTTTTGGGGGGATTTAAAGTTTAAAATTTAATAATTTGTTTTCATAAAACAAGTAAATCAATTTTGTTGACAATGCCGTTAAATTTTAATAAATTTTATCTTTTTAAGAGCTCCAACATTGAACTATTTTTTTATTTTGAAGTATGATTTTAAATTTTTTTTATTGGTTAAAAGTTTTTTATCTAAGACTTAAAGTTATCTCGAAGGAGTGGAAGTCTATCTTTTTATGGACAACTGGTAGGTTATTTTAGGTGGTCAAGATTTATCCATACACAATGATCTAGTTGCATCATAGTTATCAACTTGACGAGAACTATTCAAAGTTCTCGTTTTCTTAGAGGTCAAATTTAGTGGTTATTTTTGTTCTTGTTTCAAAAAGTGGTGCTACCGGTGGAACCCTTTTTTTATTGGGGTTGAAATTACATCATTTTGCAACCATGATATGTAATGTTGTTAAGAAAATCCTTAAAATCAACCATCAAATTAAAAAGTGTAGGGTTAAAAATACAATTGATATGAAATCATGGACTTAACAATTTTTACAATTGCAACCAAAATCTCGAAATCAATCCCTCGAACGATAAGTAGTGTTATGAGCATCACTCTTTTATTTTATTTTTAAGTTAAAGTTACAACCTATTTGAAACCACAATGTTAACAACTTGTCCATTACAACAAAAATGTTAAAATCAACCCTTAAATCAAAAGGAGGTGTTAGCAATATATTTCGAACTCAAAATTTCAACATTTTTGAAATCATTGCCTAAAAAATTGCCATTATTGCAATCAAAATCGCCCTACCCATCCTTCTCCACCATCACCTTTCTCTGGAAAAAAAAACCTTAATTGTTTTTTAAAAAATCTAAAAAATATTTTTTAAAAAACAATTTAAAATAAACTTAAAAAATAAATTAGAACCCCTATTTCAAAAAATTAAAATGAATTTAAAAATAAAAATCTATAAAACAAAAATAACAATTATTATATTTTTAAATAAAAATAATCTAAAGAGAATAATAACTTGCTATGCTAAACCTTAGTTGGCCTCCCCTGCTCTAGTTCGATCGAGATGGATGGTTCTATCGAGGGGCGTCACCCCTTCTAGATGACGAGGCTTGGTCCTTCCATACAATGGTTGTGGCCTATGTTTGTCGGTCAAAGCTTCGACCCACTCGCTTTGTTAAGAAACTTGACGAGATGCCAACTGTTTCTCTTACCCCTACCATGGCTCAGAAGTGTTGGAGATATTACACACCTAGGATATTTTTCCTTATTTTCCTATGTTTATTAGTCATTATTGAGGGTATCCTATTTTTTAGGAACCTCTCCTACATTATAGGAGAATATTCTCTTTAGTTGTCTTTAGTTGATTAGCACAGTAGAGTCATGCAAGATAACTTCGGTTTTATCACCAAGTAACCTTTGGATCACCACCAATAATGCACACTTACCTTGGGATCACCACCAGTAATGCACACTTACAATCATCACGAGGAAGGTGCATTCCTTGTGAATTCTTTATCTCCTCCTCATTTCATTGTGGTTTGTCCATTTAACTGAAGAATGCATGACTAGTTGACTAGGACTAGGTAGCAGTTAACTCTCGTAATTGCTTGAGTGACGGTCAAGAAGAGTGATTGTCCTAGACCATTCCCTATGTTAACCACAAGGGGAATCATTGTCTATGGTACATCAACAATCCATCGAACCATTTTCATTACGAAAATGACCGTTCGATCTAGACCATTTTCTGAACTGGAAAATGGATGTCCGTCAGAAATCTCAAACCACTTTCCAAACTGGAAAGGAACTGCTCATCCTGGACCATTTTTCGAACTGAAAAATGACTGTCCATAAATCAATAACACATCAGTGCTCCCTCCCAACCTGGGATTCATCTCTTCCTTTTTCAATAAGGAAGTCGTCTCCACGAGATCCAGCTTGAGTACACAAACTCTTTAATCTTGAATAGAGGCTTTACCAAAATTTCTACTTATCTGCTCTTCTGTGGAGATATATATTAGAGAACCACTTCTCCTTTCTGGACTTCATCATGGAGAATGTAATGCTTGATTTCAATGTACTTTGGAATTTCTGGAACACTGGTTTTCTCTGAAGGCTTCATATAGCTCTGATCAATGTAGTATATCTTTTTTGGATTCATATTTTATTTTCTGCTAACTCATAACATCGTGGCAGGGATCAAACTAGAACATATCTATTTGAGTTTGTCATGGATTACCAATCCATCATCCTGGATTTGTGAGTAACCACGCTTCTATTGTGTATTGAAGGCTCTTCACCAAGTTGTTTGAATCCATACAAGATCTTATTCCATCTGCATACAAGGGTATTTTCCTGGTATACCTCAAAGCCTTTGAGGTTGCTCTACATGTAAACTCCAACCTATGGAAATTGTGGACGATATATTGGATTATGTAGAGGTATGTTTTGTTTACAAGCAATCATCATAGTCTTCTCCCTCCATCTGGGAGAACCTCTAGTTCTGGATCTTGCAATTCTTTCATTCATAAGTCTTCCATACATTGTTCTTCATCACAACTTTCAGNCTTGATTTCTTTTAGTGAGTTCATAATAGGCTAGTAGTCTTGTGATTCTCGATGCACTGACTAGTTGTTTTGTCTTTTCTTTCTCTCTTGGAATCTTCATGTTCTTCCTCATGTTTCTCTTTAGCTCTTGAGTTCATGGTGTTTTCTATAGATTCCATGCTCTAAAGATTCCAACCTCTTTCGTTCATCTTAGGATCATGGATGTGGATGGACAACTAGGGATTACTTTAAGGCTTCTTTTTGAAGAAGACTTCTTCTGAAGTCACATTGAACACGTGTTGCTTTTCATGGTTTCTATCATGGATATATACTTCATCATCTTCAATGGATCATATAATTTAGGATTATCTCCCATTTAATCCTTACTTCATCCATGAATGCATGTTCTTCTTTTGATAATATAATCATCTCCCTCCATCTAGGAGAGTCCACGCTTACGTCTACATCCTTATTGCCTTCTGCAAAGTGTCACAAATCTTTTTCCAATTTCCTCTTGATTGTTGACTTCTTTCTGTCTTTACTTCTTCTAGGTTTCTTCAAGATTGATTTTGATTGACTTCTTTGTCTTTACTTCTTCTAGTTTTATTCAAGATTGATTATGATAATAACTCCACATGAATTGTTACCAGGGCTGTTGATGTAATTTCATCTTTTCCATGTGTATTGTTTGACTTGTAGCAATCCTTATCTTGTTGTTCTTCCATAAGTATAGTTTCTCTTTGAAGAAATAGATATGTAAGATATGTACGTAAACATGGTATGCACAAGAACTATGAAGAGTGTTGTTTACCTTGTCTTTAGAAAAAGAAGTATGTTTCATCCTACTTATTATTATTTGAAGGTTACTTTTCTTCGGAACCGATGTCGCGGTGGTTCCCTTCCCTTTATTTAGCCTGTGACAATGATTCTTGTAGTGACCATAGTTTTGACAAATAGCTTACTGTATTTCTAACATATCTTTCTCTTTATTTGCCTTTCTCCTTGAACCAAACTTCCTTTGTTCTAAATTTTGAATCTTGTTGTGAAGGCTTGATCACTCTGTATTTATTTTGGGTTTTTATTTTGACCGATCCTGATTTTTTCACAACAAGTCCAAATTTATTCGAGTGTAGGATACTCCTTCCTTGTGTTCATACTCATGGCAAATGCATCCCATGTCTTGGGAAGACCGCTGAGTACTATATTTACTTCAGCTCCTTCTCCTGGTGATTTCTTCAATAGATTGTAGTGGATATCTTAACTGAGAGATCCTCACAAAGTATGATGTTATGTCATTACCATCATTCATCTTCATGTCATAGAGCTCATTCTTCTCGACTCATTACTTGTCCAATGTTTCGGGACCGAGAAGAGGTTTGTTAGGGCATCATACATCTTCTTAGATGAGTCAAGATGGGAGATGTAGGGTATCAAGTGGTATTTTATAGAGTCTACTATGATACTCATGGCATTGATGTCATTGTCTTTGAACTTCTCCATAACTGCAACGTTCTGAGGTTCCTTCTCTTTTCCTTCTTCAAACTCTGGCTCCATGACCTTTCCTTTCACGATATTCAACACTTTATTCTTAGCAAGGATGAGGTCAATCCTTGTTTTCTACGCTCTGAATTTAGAAACCCCATCTAACTTGTTTTCTGACTTCATAGAGTAAGTCATGGTTGCTTTGACTTGGTCAACCCTAGATTTGACCAAAAACTCAAACTTGACGTCTTAGCTTGCTGAGAGTACCAGGACACGCGTTAGGCTAGGACGCACTAGTCTATCTGGAAATTAGGTCAATCCCTTCACTTAAGGTGCCTCAATGAGAGGATTAAGGTTTTTGCAACTGCACCTGCTAGTAACCCTAGCGGCAATGCTTCGGTAATTGCTTCTGCTAGAAACCCTAGCGACAGTTCTTCAACGAGCTTAGTATCCTTATGGCTATACTCCCTTCCAGTGTTTAGACTGAATGAAAGAGGTGTGGGCCCATAACCTTTTATAATATGATGGATGTGCTCATTTAACCATATAGAAAATATCACTATTGTCACCCAACCATAGGCCGAAGCCACCCCCGAGCACCTTAACCTTGACAGGGAATCATTCTGGAAGAAAACCCTAGGCTAGATAGCCAAACAAAGGGTGGTGCATATTTCTCCAAGAATAGCACACCAAGCAAGAGTAACAAGAGATTATCAGATATTCCAAACCATAACCAAGAGATAGTCCCAACCAAAACCGAAATCTGCTAGCTGCAACAGCTGCAACGACAGCTCTCCTACAAACTTGCACAAAAAGTGGCCAACTGCAGTGCGCACAAGTGTTGCTTCTGCAATTCTGAGAATGCCTGCCATAATGAAGATTGGCCTTCTGTATTTATACTAAATCTGGCAAAATGTTGGGGTCGACTTCTCATTCTGGGTTCCTATTTACTTAGTATATAATATTTCCTTTAGCCGACTTCTTCTCTTGGAGGCTAATAACCTAATACAAGTTATCCTCTTGAGTAGACTTATCTTCTAGGGTTATTAGCTAACTAATTAGGGTTTCTTCTTTCTTCTCGGAATATTCTATTCTCATCAGGTTTACACATAGAGGTAAATACCTCCCGCAGCTACCATAATATCAACAAGTCTGAGGTATTTGAGCATCTCAAAGATTTCAAAGCACTTGTTTAGACTCAATCAAGGAGACAGATTAAATCCTTCGTGCAGATAATGGGGGGGGGTACGTAAATAGAGATGTTTAGAACCTTTGTCTTGAGGTTGGGATACAGTTGCAACACACAATACTATATACTCCGCAACAGAACGGGGTTGTTGAGCGGAAAACATATCTCTCAAAGAGATGGCCAACTGCATGCTACATGCAAAGGCACTTCCTCCCAAGCTTTTGTTGGAGATACTTAACACACACCTAGGATTTATTTTTCCTAAGGTTTTCCCTATGTTTATTAGTCATTATTTAGTCTCCTATAGTTTAGGGAGAATATTCTTCTAGGATAATATTCTTTTCAGTTCACACTTCAGTTTGATCAGTTGAGTGGAGTCTAGATGCCACATTGGGATTATCACCATGCAACATTGGGATCATCACCAACTAATACGCATTTTCCTTGGGATCATCACGAGACTAGCACATTACTCATGATTCCCTGATCTCCTCCTCACTTCACTCTATTTGATTCATTTAACTGAAGACTAAGAGACTAGTTAACTCAGACTAGGTGGAAGTTCACTCTCGAAACTGCCTAAGAGACTAGACTAGGTGGCATTTTATTCCCGTAACTGTTGGTGTGTGTCCAGATCACTCTAGACCACCACTATGGTGCATTGGCTCTCCTACATTGCACATTAGTTGAGTTATACAGAGTATATCATGTGTAAATTATCATTCATTCATTTGGTTAATGAGAATTATTCCATTCTTTCTCTCATGCTTCTCTTTTCTCATATTTTCTCTGTAAATTGTGTATGTCATTTTCTAGCTAGATCTATTTTGTGCAAGTTCAACACATTTACATGGTATCAGAGCCGAAGGACTGCTAGGGAAAAGACACACCAATTTATTTTTGTAGGTACCAGAGATTGAAGACAGCAGAAAAATGGAATTTCCAAAAGAATTCATTCTTACACCATACAATTTCTTTGCATGGAAGGAGAATATGATAATGCATCTTTGAGGAAGAGGATTATATAGGTTAACCATGAACACAGAAACCAAACCAACATCAGCCATATAAAAATCCAAGTATCTAAATCGAATGGATGAAGCGTTTGGAACTATTTGCAGTCTCATTTCTCCTAAACTCCTCTTTCACATATCCTCCTGTAAAACCCCCAATGAAGCCTGGACCACCATGGAAGGGATTTTTTCCAAATGGGACGAGATGAGGGGCACATGCTCGAGGTGGAATTTCTCACTTCGGATCCAAAAACCTTCGACAATATCCAAGATTTATTTACCAAATATAAGGATTTGTTGTCGCAACTCAAGGCTTGCGGGGTTGATAAATATAAGGAGTAGAAACAAATGGTTCTTACCATTCTCTCAAAACTTGGTCTGGAATACTAAGTGTTTTTATCTACATTTCATTCAGTTAGGCTCGCCTCTGGAGCTACCTGGACGATTCCCTCTCTTAAGGCCTTTATCAAGTCTCTAACACAAGAGTAGAACAAGCTCATAAATATGGGAAAAATCAAAGGCCCAAAGGCGCATGCACTTACTATGCAAGATGGTAGTGGTCATCAATATCAAAAATATAAAGACAAAGACAAAAGGATCTTTGTGGGATGAGATCTTTGTGCCAACCATCAGTAACAAGATATTTGTGTCAACCATCAGTGACGATTGTCATACAACATCCAGCCCTTCAAGAATGAGGTATTATGTGATGTTTCCCCATTGGATGTCTGTGATGTTTTTTTGGGTCATCCATATGTGTGGAAGTGCCATGTTATTTATGAATTTCGACCTTGTAGCATCATTTTTACTCTGGGGGGTCATATCTACAGGATATCAAAGGTAGTTCCAACTATTGTCCCACCAAAACAGTTTCGCAATATAATCTCTCATACTGCAAAATTCAGCTTCTTCACAATTTATTCAAAAGGTAAACAGAAGGGCACTGCAACCATTGGAGTATTGGCCCAAGACCTTTCTTCCCAACAAAAGCATATTGTAGAAGAGAATGAATATATTGTTTCTTCACCTGAAATGGTACCTACACTACCCATTCAAGCCAAGATACAACAAGTTGGTTGAACAGATTCAACCCCGCCAGCAACAAGTTTGTGACAACCTTCAACAAGCTAAGCAGTGCAAATTCTCCAGCAAGGCAAACAACTCACCAAGATTCATATTCAGCAAATGATTTCCCCTCTCCCCCGAGAACTCAATTCAATGGATACCATTACTTACTAATGAGGGAGGATTGATCCAGGTGGATATGGGTGGCCACCCACCTATTCCAACTGGCAGAAAACAATTTATTGGCAATTTACTATTTTTAGCAGTTTTTCGGGTCCTAATCTTCCAGGGTCATTGTGAGGTCCTAAACAATGTTTTTTCACAATAGGGCACCTCAATGAAAAACAAAGTCTCTCATTGATTGATAGAGTTTAAGCTATTATTAGTTTTCTTTCCAATTCACTAGATAACCATAACATAGATAGGAACACTGTGAAATACATAATCACAAGAGACACATCATTTATCCTGGGAAACCCTCATGGGGGAGAAAACCCAACAAAAACTTCCTTACTATAGATAGCCAATACAATGCCAAGAGAATAAACCAAATAATACAGAAAGTTTTATCCCAAGCATGCGTCTCTCCCTCTCTTCCTTCTTCTCCAACTGCAGCTCCAAACTTGCGCTCTGATGAACAAGTGAGTGAGTGAACAAATGAGGCATTGGCCTCTCTTATTTATACAATCTGTCAAGTGTTGAACTGAGGTGTCTTTTCACTGGCAAGGCCAACTTCTCATTTTGGGTGGTTATAACCACTTTAATATATTCTGGGGGTCGAATTCTCATTTAGCATGTTACAATTAGAGTTTTGACCAATCCGAAAAAGGGGATTTGGTCATTTACAATGCCCGACATGATCAATCCACAAAAGGGGATTGATCTAATGAATAATACATCAGTAATAAAATAGAATACTCTTTATAGTTACAATATTTCAACACTCCCCTTAACAAGAAGGGTATTCTACAACAACATCAGGTGAGAGAGAGGGCATCATCATCAATGGCATCTTGGAACATTGACTGGCATATCTATAAATCATCAGAAGTTTTTCTCATCATCAATGTCATCATTCACAGTAGGGAGATGGAATGGAATCATCATCCTCATCAACATGAGGCTAAGGTAACATCATCAACATCTTCAGCGTGAAGCTAAAGTAACATCATCATTTGTGGCATGAAAGATGAAATAACATCATCATCATCATCATAATCATCTTCAACAAGGATATGAAGTGTCGTCATCATCATCTTCTTCAGCAAGAATATGAAGTGGCATCATCATCATCAACTTCAGTAAGAAGCTGAAGTGGCATCATCATCATCAACTACATCAACATGGATTAGTATAACACTAATACATCATCATCATTAATAACAGCACAAGGCTGATACAACATCAAAGACAACAATATCACAACACAAAGGTTGGAGCATCATCAACAACAACAACATCATAGCACAAAGGTTGGAGCATCATCGACATCAACAACATCACAGCACGAAGGTTGGAGCATCATCAACATCAGCACTAGGTTGAGAGTCTTCAGCATGAGGTTGGCATCACAACATGAATTTGGCTACACAATATCATCAACATGACGCTGGCATCACAACACGAGGTTGGCACATCATCACAGCATGAGGCTGGTATGTCATCAGCATGAGGTTGGCATCACAGCAATTAAACTGACACATCATCATAGCGCAAGGCTGGCACATCATCACAGCACAAGGATGGCACATCATCACAGCACATGGTTGGCATATCATCAGCATGAAGTTGGCATCACAACACTAGGCTGGCACATCATCACAACAATTAAGTTGGCACATCATCACAACAATTAAGTTGGCACATCAACACAACAATTAATATGGCACATCAACACATCAATTAAGTTGTCACATCAACACAATAATTAAGTTGCCACATCTACACTACTCCCCCTTTCGAGGGAGGTCCTTTCAGACTATACCAATCTTATCTTGAAAGTGCTCAAAATTTACACGAGATAGAGGCTCAGTCAACACATTAGTAACCTGTTCATTTGTGCCAACATATTGGATTTTTATGGCTCCTCTCTGCAACATATCACGAATGAAGAGATATCAGATCTCTATGTGCTTCGAATCATCATGGAACGCAAGGTTCTCCATCATCTTTATACAATTCTGGTTATCACATAGGATCATGATGGCTTCCATCTCCAGATCAAATAGATATGTCAACAACATCTGAAGCCATATGGATTCACAACTAGCAGAACATGCAACAATGTATTTTTCTTCTATCATGCTCGGAGCAATTCTGAATTGCTCCCTACTATGCCATGAAGTCATGGCTGACCTCAGACTGAAACAACATCCTGAAGTGCTCTTTCTATCAAAAACACTTCCAGCTCAATATGAATCAGTGTAACTACTCAGTCTGAAGTCATGATCTTTAGTATAATAGAGACGAAAATCCAACATACCCTTAAGGTATCTCATCATCTGTTTTGTAGCAACAATGTGAAGACATCTGGGTTCTACCAGATACTGACTCAAGGAAAAACACGTATCTAGCCTGGTATTCGTCAGATACATCACTGAACCAATAATTTGTTTGTTCAGAGTAGCATCAACCAATTCTGACGAGGTATCTACTAGGAGCTTCAACTTCGTTTCCATTGGTGTGTTCATGGATTTACATTTCAACATGTCAAACCTCTTCATTTTAACTACATGCTTCCCTTGGTTAAGGAATATCTTCTTTGTGCTCTGCCAAAGTTCAAGACTTAAGAGAAAATGCATTTAGATCTTTCGTCAAACTCTGTAGTGAGATTCCTCTGCAATCTGTGATGAGATTTTCTTTATCTTGTTAAGAATACATCACCTACATATAGTAGTAACATCACTGACTCATCATTAATAACCTTGATATAAAGGTTAGAATCAACTTTACTCTTTGGTAACTCCCAAGATCTTCAGGAAATTGTAAATCAAGCTCTAGGAGCTTGCTTCAATACGTATAGAGCTTCCTTCAACCTGCAAACCTGAGTCTTTCTATCTTCAATCTTCAAACCAAATTTTCACATTACATTGTACCAATCTAGTACACTTGCTCAGCTGCAACTCAATCTACACAAACATGTGCTAGCTCTATGTGCTTTCTGCAAGGCACTGTCTATTTCACTGTCTGGGAGTATGTCCTCTACTCTCTCTGCAATTGTTCCTTCTAGAATATGGGACTTTGCACCTGCAGCTTCTCTAAGGATAAGAATGACTGCTTCATTCTCACTGTGGCTGCTAATATCTGAGAGTAACTCCTCTTATTCTATCACGGCAACAGTTTCATCTCAAACTAAGAGTGGCTCAATAACTGATATTGAAGCTAGATCTTCTTCTTTCATGGAGGTTACTTTATCTTTCATTGTAGTCATGTCTCCATGACCCAACTAATGTAATGCAACAACTGCCACTTGATTTTAAATATGAGGATTTCTCCCCCTGCATCTCATACTATATATGAATCATGGTTGTTCTGATTGTCTTCATAAATACTAGAACTATTTCTTCAATAATTGGAGTAAGTGTCTCATCATAGTCTTCTCCCTATTTCTGGGAGAATCCTCTTAGACACACATCAAGCTTTGTGCATCTACAACATGCTTGATCTGTATAGATCAATCTTGGAAGTCAATACCAACTTCTCTTCTAGTCTCACAGAAGAATCCATATCCTAGTCTTTCTCACTGGCTTCCTTCTCTTTCACTGAAACAATGGAATATTCCAGGAGATTTAATATCTTCTAGGAGTCTCTAAAGTTACGATCTAGTCTTCTCATGTCATCTGTCTCCCAATCCTGGAAGTTGTCTCTCCATCTAATCCTTTCTGAGATCAGGCTTATCCTTGATTTCTTCTGCGTTTACAAGGACTTCATCATCTCTTTACAGGGTTTACTTGGTGTTGAATACCAAGTCTAAATGTGAAAGACTAAGTCAGGCTTCAAACGAGTTCTGCTTCTCGTCAAAGTGGCTTCATTAATATTTGAACAACTTTGTTGTGAGATCTTGTTCTAATGTTCGGTCATCTGCTCCTTACAATCAATCTTCATATGAGATACTCTGAATCTCAAAATATAGCTTCTTCTTCATCTTCTTTGGTACATGAGTGTATATGGTCATGTACATAGTCTTCTTGATGTCTCATCTAATATGTTTCCTTCTGCAACCTTCACTATAGCTTCCTCAAGGTTATCACCTATGACCTGGAACAAGGTCAACAAAACAACAAGCAAGAATAATACTCTTTTGATAATAGTAGATAAAACAATAACACGAATAATCATCACAGTGGCTCCTTTAGAGATATCACTTGTGACTTGTTTGAAGCAAAGATCAAAGGTAAGAAATATAATATGAAATGAGGTCAACACTCTTCTAGTGTTGTGATTAAACATTCCTCCATGCTAACCTGGGATCAACACAAGAAGTTTCTCCTAGAATATATGTTAGTTGTATCTACTACATTAAGTATTTATCTCAATGTGCTCACATGCTACCAAGTATAATACTTTTCAAGGACTGCTACCTCAACTATAGTGTTTACTTGTAAAGGGGTGGTTATCAACTTTGTCATGTGTAACTTTGAATCTTATCAGCTTAATTACTCAAACCTGGAACCTGGAGTCTTTTCCTCAAGAATGAGTGTGTGTTGCTTTTCTTCCAAGTCTCCTTCACTTTAATCTTGTGCTTTCTTCAACCTGTCTTTAGTACTAGGACAATATGCTATCTTGACAGAAGGTTGGGTTAGAGAATAAAATCTATGATCTCAACTTTAATCCATATAATACCTTGACTTTAATTTGACCAAAGGTTAGTATGATGGTTATAGCTTCAACATGCAATCTAGATCAAAATAATTTCATAACAAATAGATGCATATCATAATAATCAAACCTGGGTTGCATTATTCCTCTGAATGTGTTGGATCTTGAGATCCTTCTGGATCTATGGCAAGAGATCCTTTCTCTTGCAAATACCCTTTAAATCTTAACAATCTAAACATATGTGGGTACATACCTCAGATAACATTTGCAGGTAGTGGCACCATCTAGTAGCAACAGTAATAATTACCAACTCTTAAAAACTTCAAGGGTGACTGCAATTGGTACTACGGCTGATACTTCAACTAATACTGCAACTGCAATTGATACTGCAACTGATTCTGAGACTGCAACTGCAACTGCAACTTAGGGTTTTATGAGGAAACCCTAATTTAAACTTCAAATTTTGAAATTCGGATCCAGGGGATAGATGTGTTGAGCTGAGGTGAGTAATTTGGTGCAGTCAGATTTCTAAAAATCCAAATTTTACCCCCTCAAACTTGACCAGTGGATTTCTGGACTGGTGCTTCTGGTTTTCTAATACTTCTCGTACTTCTCGTACTTCTGGTTTTCTGGTACCAGTGAAAACTAGGGTTTCACTTTACGGGAGATCTACCCATTGAAAAGGTGCGCTAAAGGTGCCAAAGAATTCCTTGAGTTAGGGCACACTTTTCTAGATGGTTTTGAGGCTGAAAATCTTCTTCAATAAAAAAAAGCCCTAATTTTCATGTACGACAGTGACGTTTTTCTTCTTCTTGTGAAAGATGCTCTCTTCAGCTTAGCTCTAATACCATGTTAGAGTTTAAGCTATTATTAGGTTTCTTTTCAATTCACTAGATAACCATAGCATAGATAGGATCACTGAGAAATACACAATTAGAAGAGACACATCATTTATCATGGGAAACCCTCATGGGAGAGAAAACCCAGCAAAAACTTATATAGATAGCCAATACAATGCCAAGAGAATAAACCAAATAATACAAAAAGTCCTCTCCCAAGCATGCACCTCTCTCTCTTCCTTCTTCTCCAACTGCAGCTCCAAACTTGCGCTCTGATGAACAAGTGAGTGAGTGAACAAATGAGGCATTGGCCTCTCTTATTTATACAATTTGGCAGGTGTTGAACTGAGGTGTTTTTTCACTGGGAGGGCCAACTTCTCATTCTGGGTGGTTATAACCACGTTAATATATTCTGGGGGCCGGCTTCTCATTTAGCATGTTACAATTAGAGTTTTGACCAATCTGCAAAAGGGGATTTGGTCATTTACAATGCCTGACATGATGAATCCACAAAAGGGGATTGATCTAATGAATAATACATCAATAATAAAATATAATACTCTTTGCAGTTACAATATTTCAACATTGAGCCCCCAAAATGAAGCTCCTTGTTGATATCTTTCCAACGACCTATCGTGCACCCCAAATGGAGATCGTATGCCATAGTTACGCCCTCAGGAAGTTGATACACCAAACTAACAAAAATGGGGTCCACAAAATTGTTGGATTTTCATCTTCCAAGGTTAGGGTTTTGGATTATCTTTATGTTAAAAAGGCCTTCAGAGACTCATTGTAATGATCATATTCTTGTGAATGAGCGTAGTCGTCAGATCTCTTCTCAGAGATAGGTTGTCACCATTCTAGCAAGTCTTTCACTCTGTAATAATTACAGTTCGGTACATTTCACTCATTAATAGAAATTGTGTTTTGTTGTATATTTTTGTCTCTTGTTATATACATCTGATATATCTCTGTTATATTTTTAGATCTCTTGCAATATCTTGGTATATTTCTTTATTATATCTCCTCTCTCATTTTGTGCCAAAAATAATTTGGATCATTGGTATCAGATCAGGTTGTTCTTGATCGTTTTTCAGTGCATTTCCCCGACAAGGTCCGAGTATAGCAAGTTGGGTCTCAAGCTTGTCTCTCTTGAGGAAAATCGCTCTCGCACTCCCAGGAAACCCTCCATGGCGGAAGAAAATAAAAATGACAAAGCAAAAGATTATTTTAATATGTTGCTTGAGCAAGCTCTCACGCGACAGAGGGACGAAATGATGGAGAATTTTTCCCACGCCCTTCAATGCATGTCAATAACAGCAGGCACGTCTTCATTAAGAGGCCACTTTGGAAGCACCTCTCCTTTCAAGGTACAAGTTAATTTTGATATTCCCATATTTGAAGGTCAGATGGATGCAGATTCCCTAGAAAATGGTTAAATCTGCTAGAAGGTTACTTCTATGTTCACAATTTTTCCGACAAGGAAAATATCACATTCGCACTCCTTAATGCTCTCCCCCATGTCAAACATTGGTGGGAAACTTACTAGGAGAAATTTTCCACAGAGGAGTCTGGAATATATGGGATCGAACCCACTTGGGGATTTTTTGTGGATGCAGTCAAGGAACAATATTACATTGTTGGTAACTATGACGACTAGTACATGAGATGGACCACATTGCAGCAAGAGGGGGGCCAAACAATGTCGAAGTTCACAAATACTTTCCATACCTTGTGCACCAAGCTGGGTATCAAAGACTCTGAGTGGCATTTGGTTCTAAAATACTGCAGGGCTCAGCATAGGTACATCCAAATTGGAATGGATTTTCTGGACATCTCATCACTAGAAGTTGCCTATCGATATGCTGGCAAAATCAAGCAGAAATTTAAGCACTAGAACAAACAGGATTTCGGGTCTGCAAATCCGCAACAACCAAAGTATGGTAAATATGGCCCTAACAACCAGGCTCCACAAAACCATTCCAAGCCGCAGGAAAAGAAGGGTAACGAAAATATGAAGAAGAACATTGGAAAGTGGTGTGATTTCCACAAAAGACCCTGGCACAACACTGATGAATGTCGCTATAAATAATCATTGGTGGTCGAGATCAAAGAAAAGGAGTCGAACCTTGATTCAGAATCTAATTTATAAAATAATGTGAGAAGACAGATCATTGACACAGACCCCACTGCTATTGTCGTGACCGCAAAAATTCAACCAAAAGAACCAGCAGATCCTGAAGAGGGGGAGGGACTTTCTCATTCACATATGTGGGTGAAGGGGACCTCATTGCATTTAATTGTTGATAGAAAAATCCATAAGAACCTCATCTCAACAAAGGTCATCAAATAGTTTGGATTGTCGACAACACCACACCTACAACCATACAACATTGAGTGGCTTCACCAAGGACACGATATTTGTGTTAGCCAGCAATGTTGATTGTCATATGGAATCCAATCCTTCAAGGATGAGGTCTTATGTGGTGTGTCCCCACTGGATGTTTGTGATGTTCGTTTGGGCCAGCCATATATGTGGAAGTGCCATGTTATTTATGAGTCTCGACCATCTAGTGTCATTGTTACTCTGGGGGGTCATCTCTACAGGACACCAGAGGTAGTTTCAACTATTGTCCCACCAAAATAGTGTCGCAAGGTAATATCTCATACTCCAAAATTCAGCCGCTTCACAATTTCTTCAAAAGTTTAATAAAAGGACACTACAACCACTGCAGCCTTGGCCCAAGACCTTCTTTCCAACAAAAGTATATTGCAGAAGAGAATGAAGATATTTTTTCTTCACCTATAGTGATACCTACACACTACCCAGTAAAGACAAGATTAAACAGGTTGGTTGAACAGATTCAACACCACCAGCAACGAGTTCGTGGCAACCTTCAACAAGCTAAGCAGTGCAACTTCTCCAGTTGGAAAGCAGTCACCAAGATTCAGACTCAACAAATGCTTTCCCCTCTCCCTCGAGAATTCAACGCAATGGATACCATTACGTCTTATGGAGGGAGGATTGATCCAGGTGGATATCGATGGCCACCCACCTATTCCAACTTCCACAGAGGAGTTTGTTGGAAATTTACTATTTTCAGCAGTTTTTCAAGTCATAAATTTTCGGGGCCATTTTGAGGGCCTGAACGACGTTTTTTTCACGATCATGTGCCTCATTAAAAAAAAGGCTTTGATTGAGACCCCAAAATGAAGCTCCTTGTCGATACCTTTCCAACGAGCTATCGTGTGCTGCAAACGGAGATAGTATGCCAAAGTTACGCCCCCATGAAGTTGATACACCAAACTACCCAAAACGGGGTCCACAAAACTATTGGCTTTTCATATTCCAAGGTTAGTGTTTTGGATTTGATTTATGTTAAAAATGCCTTTGGATACTCATTGTAATAATCATCTTCTTTCGAATGAGCGTAGCCGTCACATATCTTATCAGAGATAAGTTTCCACCATTCTACCTAGTCTTTCACTCTGTAATTTTGCAGTTCTGTACATTTCACTCATTAATAGAAATTGTGTATTGTTGTATACGTGTGCCTCTTGTTATATACATATGATATATCTATGTTATATTATTGGATCTCTTTCAATATATTGGCATATTTCTTTATTATATTTCCGCTCTCATTTCATGCCAAAATTAATCTGGATCATCGACACCTTCCATAATTGTCTTCTGGATTCCTCTATCTTTGAGCCACTTAGGACTGCTTTAGGACTTTGAAAATATTCTCCAGGCAAGAATGAGGAAAATTGAGGGGTTTTAGGACTCAAAGAAGTAAATGGAGAACATACTCAAGAAATAGGGGGCTTCTTGAGGGGTAAAGGTCATAAAAACCACAGGGAGACATCAACCTCTTATTGTTCTGGTGAGAGGATAACTCTACTACTGCATCAATGCTTACCTCTTCCTTCCATTTGGGAATCATTTTATACCTTTTCAAGTTGGTTGAGATAGTTTGTATTTGGTTTCAGAAATTTATTGAATTATTTTTCTATAAACCCCACATGAGAGCGCATGATTTTCACGAATTTTATATTTTGTATCCACTTTTTAAGGCATGTGTTCCTTCTATGAGTAGTAATAACATGTACATGCTCCTATCATAAGTAGTAAGAGCATGTGGATTGTTAAGGAGGCATTTTAGACATTTTGCAGAGTGGTCCAAGTGAGTAGGAGGGGTGTATGGTGGCCAATAAGGCATATCAAATATGAAGGTGTCAAAAGATGATATAACACTTAGCCAATGGATGACTACTCCTCACAATCAAAACATTGAATTAGGTTACACCCACCAATAGGATCTTTACCATGCATCCTTTCCTTGATATCGTTACTACTCCTATTTTTGTTTTGATTGCTTCTCTCCTTCCTTTCAACTCACTACTATTCCCTTCTAATGGATAGAAACCATTGTAAGTGGGGAAAAATGTAATCTATGGATTTTTCACTTTAGTACTCACATATACCTACCCACTAGGGATATTGTGGTGTGACCTACTTCTATGTTGTGTTCATGTGTGACCCATCCAATGATGGAATAGATATGTCTCTATTGTCCTTTAATTTTGGACCAGCTTCCTCAAGTCTCATTTACCTTATCTTAGACGTGTGACCTCTTAGGTATGTCTAGTGCTTAAGTATGGTTCTTCACGACCCTTCCTCTCTTGTCCTTTGGCCTTTGGTTGTGGATTTGTTTCACTCTGACTCTTTAGTTTACTTGTTTGGGGTATTTTATTACTCCATGGGTCAATTTAGAGCACAAGTGCCTAGTTGGGTCCATAGTTACCTAGGATGATTCATTACAATCCCATGATGGCCCGAATCCATTTAGATTTGCCATTTATGAGGTAAAATGAGTCATATATTCCTTAACATTTCTTGGTCTATAAGTGTTAACTAAATCATGTCTTTCTTGGATGTATTGTGATTGTGTCTTACAACTTGTGGAATAGAGGGTTTGCATTTGGGTTAAAACTCATATTATGGTCTCAAATACTCGCGGTATGGTGTCAAACCTTGTAGTTTGACTTTTTCATAGAAGTATTTCTCTCCAATGGTTAGTTCAACATTAATTTGTGTCTTGAGGTTGTTCCCTTGCTTATTTATACCATTTAATTCCTCTTTGTAAAGGCCCAATTCAATTGGCACCTCCCTCTTTTACTATCTTGAGGATACACACTTTGATTGGCGTCAAACCTTGATTTA
>SNQJ01S0011426.1:54862-70074 GCA_010110895.2 Picea sitchensis | reverse complement strand
TTTTTTTGTATCTAGATTATACCTAATAAACCTAATTGTTGTGAGTATGATATGGCATCACCTTCATACCAACATTTTGAATATCACACCTAGCTTTCCAAGGACAGTTTTCTGAAATATATTTTAGCAAGCTAGGGATGATTTGTGGCATGCATAGCAGCCCCTATTGCTCCACATATTCTTGAATTTCCCCTCTTTCATATATGATTCCTTGACTCCATTTTCCCAAGCTGTGATTAGACACTTGATTTTGGGTTTTTCCATCGTCCTTTTTCTCTCACACCATTCGTTTTCTCATTTCATATACTACAACAACCTTGTTTTGTTAAAACTTACTCTTCATAAATCATCATGTGCCTCCTCTCTTTAGCCTTAGTAATCATATCCTAAGGGAATAACCCCTTGATTCATAGAATATCCAACCAAAAGTGAGAGGAAGAGCTATTGTGGTGATAGTGGGTAGCCTTCCTGATTTACACAGAATAGACCCTTGATGCTTGGGACTTTACATCATATCGGGGTGCTAGATTTTGTTGTAACACAATCTAATATAGTTTTATTTATGTGTTTACAACATAATAGTATGTGATCTATTTATGATATATAAAATGTTGGACATGTGATATCCTCAGGGAAGAGATGGTTAGATTGGATATAAATGGGATTTAGAGTGTTTTTTGAAACCATCACAAAATCTTTCATAAATAAAATAAAAACGGTTTCATCTTAAACTTTGGGATTTGGGTATTTTAACTTTGGCCATGGCTACCACCCAATATATATAAATATATAGTTTATTTATTGGTGTAGATTCTATACCCCCAAGGCCACAATGAGATGTTGGGCTTGAAGACCTATATAAAAATTCCCTATTTTTAGAATTTTATGAATCCTCCACTTATTTTTTTAATCCCTTGGTTGTTATCTCTATGAATAATTACTCACCCCCAATTTAATAACTTATATAAACTCCAATAATACCAATACTTGGCATTTGCATGACTCCAAGGATGATCCCCCATAAAACTTGTCAGACTTATAGGGTGACTTAGAACCTCATAAGTAGGGAGTTGCATTTGAGTCATGAATTTAGTTAGAAAATTATAGTGTGTGTGCTAGCTTTTAGCTCGGGAGGTACTCCGCATGTTTTGTCTTTTATGCGGATGTAACCTTACATTGACACTACTAGGCACTTAACTTTGTAATGGGTTTTTATAAAGTTGTAATAAAGTGGTTTTTTTTATTAAAGTGACTTTTTAATGAAGTGTACCTTCTAATATTAAAGTGACTTTATTTCATAAAGTGCACTTATGTAATAAAGTGAAATATACTTTAATGTTTTAAGTGATTTAGTTTGGAGGGAATGAATCATGGCCCTTGATCTTGTAAAGGCAAGAATAGATCTTGGCCTTTGGATTTAGGGTTGGGGAAGGTGAAAAGACACTTGGGAGGTAAAAGGTCATCTTCCGAAATTATAAAATAATACATTGGGTAGTGTGCAAGACACAAGTGAAGAAGAGTGTGAGAGAGATTTATGAGGAGATTTTGGAGAGGAAAGTGAGCAACAAGTTGGCACATTTCCCAAGAGAGCTTGGGCACAAATCCCAAGGAGGCATTTTATGTTTTGAGTGTTGATGTTTTATTTGTTGGGACAGGTCATACTATACAAATCTGTACATGCCGTACAGTAGAAAACTTTGGCACATAAATCGAGGCAAGAGAAGGCACAGTTTTCGAGGCAGCATTTGCAGAGTTTTCTGAAGGAGTTCGGTCATACAAAAGGAAAGGTATAGCTGCCTGTTTTGGGCACATTTTTTGAGGTGCCATTTTCAAAAAATTTGTACAACTATACAAACTGTGGCATGGGTTTCGAGGCAATTTTGTGGTGGGACAACTTTGTGTTGTAAGTTGTCTCTCTTGGCTGGAAATTGTATTGTAGTTGCTAATAAATATTTCCTGAAGCTAATAGAATCTCTCTCTCTCTCTTTGGGTTTCCCCACATTGGGGTTTTCCCTGGCATTTGCCTAAATTTATGTGTTATTCATGGTTGAATGAATGTTTTTCATTGTGTTTATTCCACTGCTAAATTGCTTAGCAATGTGTATGTTTGCATATGGTAATTTATGAATGTGAGTTTATACATATCGGATTTCATTGATGACAGTTATCTATAGGTTGCTAAGTGTATGACAAAATATTAGCTTGCTGATTTTGTCATTTAAATTTCTGCAATGTGTGCATCAATAATTACTCACTCCCCCTTTAATGTCTTATATGAACTCAAATAATACCAGTACCTAGCATTTGTAAGACTCCAAGGATGATCCCCTTGGAAATTGTTAGACTTCTAGGGTGCCTTACAACCTCATAAGTAGGGAGTTATGTTTGAATCATAAATTTAGCTAGCAAATTCTAGCATGTGCGTTTCTAGATCCATAAATATTTATCCTCTATAAATATGTTCTCATTACACATTGGCTAGTTAATTGCTCAATATTTTTTGGGATTGTGATTCCTAATTATTCAAAGGCATGTTGTCTATAACAACTTGAAACATTGATATAAGGTTTTGCAAATAATGAATAATATAATAATTGAAGATCTTGTCCTCACTATTTAGGAGAACTAGAATTTTTGTGATATTCACTCCAGTTTCAAACAAGATAAAGAAACATATTGTAAGTTTCATTGGAAGACTACTTGT
The DNA here is from genome assembly GCA_010110895.2 of Picea sitchensis. NCBI lineage: Eukaryota > Viridiplantae > Streptophyta > Pinopsida > Pinales > Pinaceae > Picea > Picea sitchensis. The sequence continues at coordinate 67,370 of SNQJ01S0011426.1, read as the reverse complement.
GGACTCAGGTTTTTGCTTGATGGGAAGTTAGCAATTGTTGGAGATACAAATCATAATCATTCTACCAAATATTTACATGATGTCATAGCTTCCAATAACTATCATGAATGGGAGCTAGCATTAAACTATGGATCTTGCAAATGAAGATAGGTTCTACATTGATCCTCTTGATGACACTAAAATTTGGCCATATAATTTATTTCCTTTGCAATTACTTATAAAATACTTATGGCTAAAAATATTAGTCATATAATTTACAATATAAATTCTTCTTACGTCACACAATTTATCTAGTGTCTTCAGTGATTCGGCATTGTATGTTATTCAATATTTATCTAGTGCCTATAGTGATTCAACATTGTATGTTATTTAATTTCATTTTTTTTTGCATTGAACTATTTTGGAACTTGCTCTTGTATAGACTGTAGGGAGGATGGTTTTGAATATAAACATTAATACTTTTCCAATGAGACAACAATTGGCATTCTCCCATTCAGTCATTAAGCAGGACTTCTATTCTACAGATGATAAAATTCTACAAACTCAAGTTTTCTCATACTCCAACACATAGAAGCATAGGCTTGGATCAAATTATTTTCTACTTCCTCTCAATGCACCCAAGTGATCCCATGATAACAATCATCATGATGGGTTTGTGAATTTCATGCAACAAGATGAGGAGGTATGTGATTTACTTACCTATAATTCATTGATCTTCGCTCTTATGTGTTTCTCCAAGGTGGCTTAGTATAAAACCTCTTTGCAATTTAAATCTCAATTAAGTTTTAGTATCAGAAACTTAGGAAAAAATATACCATCTAAAACCCATTTGTAGATAATTATTTAAAGCATCTATGAATACACATTTCAAACACTAATAAAATTCTCATTTTTATAAAAAAAAAATGTGTTTTTAAATAGGCAAATGAAGATTATTTTATAAAAATGTCATGTGAAGGTTTAATTTTTCCTAATGAATTTCATCTTATGGTCCATATTGTTGTGTGTGATTTGGTGCATAAGGTGACTAATGACACTCATCGATAGGTTGGAGCTATTGATGAAGAAAAAAAAATGAAAGCGTGTGGGTGGGATAAATGAATATACTCTATCCCCAAGCATGTATATGTGCAACTTAGTGGAAATTAACCAAGAAAATGAGAAGTAAACCTTAGAAGGAACCGCTTCCATTAAGATTGATCTCATGTTAGAGAAGGAAATGGACATGCACACGATGGATGTAAACCACACAATTCTACTATTTACTAACAAAATTAGTAATCCAAAATAGTTAGCATAAAACCAATGAAAGTATGAATTCAAATGGTGCAACAAGCTTTATGGGGTGGGGGAGAAAATAAATCTTTGTATTAATCCAATGGAAAAGAAATACAAATGGTGGATATGACCTTGAGGGAGTAATGGAGATGGCCTCCAAGCTCTCTCTTTAGGGGGTTTATTATCTTCTCTTTTGGACTCTCTCTCTCAATATTGGAGTGGATTGGGTAACATTTCCCCTTATGTAATGGAGAATCAAGTGGAAATTTGGGAAACATAGACACTCATGAAGTTCAATATCAAGGATGGAATCTAATGGGCTTCAAACATTGGCAAAAAACTATCAATATGACCTTAAATGAATTGAACTTGTGAAAATGGATGGAGGAGACCTTCATTTATAGAATTTCATAGAGGAATAAATGGAGCTCCATGTCAAATATTTTCCCATGTGTTTGTATTTACTCTAGGTAAGGCCATGTATGCCTTTATTGGGTGAAGTAATTTGATTGGTATGGGCCATGCTTGACCAACCCAACTCCTCAAGTGACTATGGCATTCAATGGGCCAAGTAACTTATTATGTTTTGGTGAAACAAGAATTGTGAGGGTATCAAAGGATTTCAAGTACAATTGCATTCCATGCACTTAGTGGTTGCATAGTTCTCAATTTTGGTAAACTTAGAATTTGACTTTGACCCTCCATGATTATTTTAGCCTTTGTCCATACTTTTAAGCCTCTAAATGATGATTACTGCTCATTTTTTATGTCTATGACATAAATCACTTAAGTGTTGCAAGAAGATGAAAGTGACATGATAACACATGCCATTGGTTGTAGTTGGCTTATTTTTCTTTGCATTTCCACATAGTTCAACATTCAAGGAGACCGCATATTATGAGAAATATCATTATTTGTTTTAGGTCAAAGATGTGTCAACCAAATCATGAAAAATGATTTATTATAACATTCCCATGGCATAATTACTTTTGAAGGCTATGGAAAATAAATTAATATGTGTAACACACCCACGGCGGGGCATAACAAAATTTCAATTTTCTTAAAGGATAGATTCTACATCCATGGTTTCTAATTTGGAAAGTTGGGGAACCAGCCTGACCTCCCGGTCAAGGATCTCTGATTCTGGAGCCAAACGACTCTCTGAGACCTTGATGGTCTCATTCTGTAATAAAACACAGAACCTTTTGACTTCCTGGTGCAAGTCTAATGGTACATGCGACCTTCCCTTCTCTCTTGCGGAATCTATGAGTTTGGGCGCAAGCCCCTTTTCTGATAAGCCCCTCCTTGAGGTGACCTTGGGAGATAACCTCACGCAAACACATAATTATGGGCGCGGCCAAAGGTGGTTTGAAACCAAACTACCTTTCAGCCTGCAATTCTCCTTGAGCCTCCACGTGTCCTTTCTTCAAAACCGCGGTTTCGATTGTTGCCCGCCTTCAACTTTTAAAGTTCGCGCATCTCCGATCCCTGCAATGTTATTGGACCATCGATCTCACGATCTTGATGGTGCCTATGAATTGACAGCTCAGATCTATCCCTTTCAAAGATACAAATCAGATCTGACCTCTTTCAAATCAATGACTGTGATTTGTTTCGAAATTCCAGACTTCAGAATTATCAAGTCTCAAAATTTCCTTTCTTTCGTATGTCAATCTTCTGGAGTTGACGATTTGTGGACACTTGTCCTTCTCAATCAGCGGCTCTACCTCTGCTTCAGGGGTTTGACCTTTCAACTAGATCATTGGTCCTGCAACCCTTTTCTCGATCAACGGTCAAGATTTCCTTTGGGTCTCCGGACTTCTGAGATCTCAAATATCAAACTTCACTTCCCCTCGAAGTAAGCGGATTCCTATCGCATGTCCACTTGAATCGTACAGTTGAGGCTTGCTTTGGGTCTTTATCCGAAATCTACAAATTTATGCCTCATGTCCTCTTGATCTAATGGCTATGAATTACTTTGAGACTTTACCTAGAATCCTCCGATCTACGCCACGTCTCTTCTCGATCAGACGGTCTATATTCACCTCGGATGATCCGACGCTTGCTATTTACTTCAGACGATCTGACGACTGAGATCTACTTCGGATTATCGGATGGTTGAGATTTACTTCGGCTCTTCGGACTTCAGGAGTCTCAAATATCAACTAAAACTCTCGAACATATTTCTTCGGAGTCCACAATCCGTCGCCACACGTCTACTCAGATCAACGGTCTATATCCTTTCTCCACAAACATGAATCTCCGCAGTGAATCCCTCCGGAGTGTCGGATCTTCTGACACCTGTCCTCCCCAAATCAACAACCCTGGTCCTCTTCGGGACTTTGACACTTTTCAGCCAAGACCAGGCCAATGGTCCTTCGACCTCCTCCTCAATCAACGATCGAGATCTCCTTTGGGACTTCGGCGCTTTCACCCTCTTCTTTCCTCTAAAGTGTACCATACCCAGAGTTCTAGATCTGCCGCCATGCGTCCACCTTCAAATCAACGGTTGTTGTCCGCTTCAGGACTTTGGCCTTCGATGATTTCAAATCTCAATTTCTCCATGCTTTGCTTCTCCCGAAGCGTTTTATCCGGAGTCTGGGATCTGATGACATGTGTCCTCTCATATATCAACGGCTCCCAGCTAATTCAGTTATTTGGGGTTCGGTGATTTCCAACTTTACTCCTTTGTTTTATGGAGTACTTTCACCCGGAGTTCACGATCTTTCGCCACGCACCCTCTAGATATGACTGTCCATATTCTCTTCAATTCTTCGGCTCTTCAAGCTTCGGGACTCTTAGACTCCTATGCACTCATTTCTCCCGGAGTGATTTCACCTGAACTTCATGGATTTTCGCCACATTCCCCTCTGCAACGAACGGTTGTGATCTTATTCGACCTTTGGGACTTCGGGAGTTTGTCACACTCCTCACTTGGAAACCTCTGAAGTAGTTTTCCCTGAAGACTCTGATCTATCAACACATATCTACCGCCAGCCAATGGACAGGATCTAATTTGGGTCTTTACCCAAAGTCCACAAACTTATGCCACCTGTCCTCTGGATCCAACGGCTGACATTTACTTCAGACGATTCGACAGTTGATGTTTACTTCAGTCCTTTACCCGTAGTCTACAGACTTATTCCATTGTCGCTCCTCCTCCTGAGCTTCTTGATCTCTTCCGAATTAGAATATTTTCTAAGTGTTCAAAGGCCTCGACCTTTGCTCCTCCTACGGGTCCGTCTCTTGGACTTCGTCTGCACCCATGAAAGTGATATTTCTTCTAAGCTTGATCCCCTTGAATATTTCTCCTTCCCACACATTCCTTGTGTTTCAGGGATCTTGTCAAACTCGGATCGAAGGTCAACGGCAATCGAAAGTTCACAGAAATTGCGGGGCTTCAACATGCGTGCTCTTTATCAAAGAGTTCAACCTCTACAATTTGGAAATTTCTTGCTCAACTTGGTCTTAACCAGAGTCATTGATCTTCCAGCCCGACGAGATCAACGACGTTGGTAAATTGTGGGCCACGAACTAGCACGTCCGCTACTTTCACCTTCGCGCTCTACAATGATTCCCCACCCTCAATCTCCATTCATAGATCGATGGTTCATAGTGATTGCAGGGTTCCACCTCCGCAGTCTGAGAAGTGCTTGATTGACTCTAGTCTAATCCTAGTCATTGATCTTCCATCCCCAATGAGATCAAAGACGTGGCTGATTGCGGGCCATGAACTAGTAGGTCCAGTAAATTCACCTTCGCACTCTGCAATGATTCCCAATCATCGATTAAATCGAGCGGCTAGTGTTTGATTTGGTAACTCCGGTGAGTATTTGAGTGGATCTAACGACTGGGATGGCATCTCCTCCCGTTAAACGGCTCGCATCCATCTCTGCTATCATATTCTTAAGTCATGGGTAGTTCTGGTAACTTGAATATCGTCTACCTCCTAGATCTGACGGTCGTGACGGTTCTGAGGCATGCTCGGATCTAAGGCTTAGAGTTAACTTCGGGACTTCGGGGATTTTACCTCCCTTACGATGAACTTTCTCAGTTCACCGAACTCACGAAGTCCGAATGAATCCAAGGGTTAACTCCCACGCTCTTTCCCATATCCAACGGTCACAACAGACTGTGGCTTCTTCCGAAAATATTTTGTCCGTTCATCTTCCAAACAAGGGAACCTTCCCTTTCGATACTTCAGCCTCGCTACTCTTCCTGAGCTTTGTTATCTCTGAAAGTCTTAAGAGTTTTCCGCTCTTTCTCTTGAACTTAACGCTTGGAAGAATCCTTTCGCGCATCCCTTACGCTCATTTGTCAACTCTAGAACTTAAGTGGTTCTTGGTCTCTGCCTACCTCGCAGAGAGCCTATGCATACGTAAACTATCTCTCCTGAGCTTTAACAGAATCCCTCTTCCAAGCGACTCAGAATGACTAGGAGTGTCGATATGCGTATGTGAAACTGTGCCCAAGGTCGACGAACTCACAGTTTGTGGATCTAGCTTAAGCCACCATAGGGCGCAAGCATTTACGAATACAAAACGTGTCCAATCCATACTTGCTTAAATACACAACTTAAATAGGAATAAAGAGATACAGTATAACCATTAAGAAAACATACACATCCCTGGGTCCTTCACAGTATATCCCATTTCATTACATAATTACAACTTAATTTCANCGTGCCAAGCCATGATATCACTAGGGAATTTCCGCCATCTCTCAGAGAAACTCTCTCTATCACAGCGACCCTATGAGGTTTATCAGATGCTTCCTCGGCATCAAGCTCGTGTTTGGGTCCTTCAGGCCGTGTTCTCGACACTTCCTTTGGGTTCACACATCTCCCTTACTAGCTTGTGTTCTCCTTCCCTATCTCCTCTCTTGTTGTCTCTGTATGTATCTTACCTTCCCTCCTCTGGAAGGTTTCCGACCTGTCTTGTTCCTTCTGTCAGAAGTAAGATCGGGTCTATAGGTCTTTGTGGTACTTTGAGCTGACATCCTGCAGCTAAACCATGCTTCCATTCATTTGGGTGGTTGATGATTCAACCAATGGTCCTTTCTTTATTAATTGATTTATTTTCTCTAGAGATGTCATGGATCGTACTTCAAGGCTTCACCCCCCAACAGTCATTTATGGGCAGTTTAACAATAATACATTTACATTGTCCACATGCCTTAGCATGGTAATCCTATTTTATGATTAATTACAAGCTGGGGGAAATAGGGGTGTTACAATATGTAAAATAGATAGCTAGAGTTGCTAGTGATCACCTTAGCTAATTAGATCAGGTAAGGTCTGGGTCTCACCCTGATTCATATAGTGCATGTAATATTCTCATCTCACCTTTGTTTGTATAGTTTAGGTAAGGTCCTAGTCTTTCCTAGTAAGGTATGGTCTTTATTGAGCTAGCTATAAGGTTATTCCTTATCTTTTTTCATGCATAGCATAGCTCAAATGAGGTATTGGTCTTACTTGAGGTGCTATCTTTTAGCTTCACAGTCACATTTGGATCCATATTGGGAATCTCAGGAGACATACCAATTTCCCAACCCATTATGCAACTTCAGACTAAGTTGTTGTCTCCTCCCTTGCTATAGCCTATAGGGCAATCAATCTAGATTGTATGTTGATCAAGTGCTAGTATACATCAAAAGATACAAGTTCATGTAATAACAAAAATGGTGCACTCTGTATTTTTTGGGGGGAATTTTAAAGGTTTTGCTAAATTTTCAATCCTTGATCACATGGTTTAGAGATCATTTTTTTTTCTCTAAAAGCCCAACTTTCTTCTTTATTGTTATAGTGAGTTATTACAAGGGAGAATAAATTCAAACATCTAGGTTAATTCTTTCATTCATGGCCTCTTCACAAGTAACAATAACCATTCTTGGATTCCTTGTCTCAAGGACACGACTTCTTGTTCTAATTTGCTAATACTTGTCAGAAGGATTTTCTTTTTGTGTAATTTTGTTTAGTCCAAAATTGAAATCCATCCTACTAACTCTAGTTTTTTTGTTTATTATAGAGCAAACAAGAGAGATCCATCAAGTGCTTCACCAATGCTCTATGTCACATGAGGGAAACTAATGAATTTAGGGGTGTTTCTATATCTTATTGGTCTCAAGTATGCATCAACTAATACCTAGAGCTTGAGAATTTTATTTCATCATTTATTTTATTTAAGTTGGTTTGTTCACAAAAGTGATCATACATGTTTTGGTTTTTAGTGTGACCAAGACCTCGAGCTTGACCTTATCATGAAATCATCAACATAATAGATGAGTTGGTAAATGGTAATGGATGAGAGATTCGAACTATTTTTAAGATATGTTGATATGTGAATGTGATCACAGAAGCTCAATGTAATATTGCATCACTAATATTCAACTTGAAGATTACATCTTAATAAGTGCTTGGTATGGGTGTATTATACTATTAGAAACAAATCCATAATTCAAGTGATTTTTTTTTAATGCAAATCCATAATTCTTCACATAGAGAACTATTGTTGGCTCTTGTAGATGTAATAGTGTTGGCTCTTGTAGATGTAATAGTGGGATATTATTTATATGGTAGTGTGCCAACACAAATACATATGGGATTGATAGATTTGAAATTTTATGAAAAGATTTTGATACCATGTTTTAAGATTGTTCCTTTTCAAATCATATTATGGCCCTGTCTTTTCAAATCATGTTATGGCCATGTCTACAAACTATGAATTGCAAGCTTATATAAACATCTTTATTCATATTACTCAATTGTTTATTTTTCGATGTTTGTATATGTATGTTTATTATGTTCAATCAAATATAATATATCGTAATATCTTGTTGTGTATATGTGTTCTATTCCCATTAAAAAAATGCTCATTCAAAAGTAGGTACAGGGACTTTGCCTCCCCAAAGCTCTTCCTATGATTAAATATGTTAATGAACAATACGTTATTATAATTTAATCATCATTTCATCGATTCATTTATGCTACATTGTTGTCATTAAATTTTTCATTCTAGAATCCAAACTAAAATGTTATTTCATATTTTCTCAAGCTATCATTAACTTGAAAACTATATTGGAAGCATATGATTTACAATTTCACTTTTTTCATTTATATTAAAGAAGTGGGATAGGTGTATACATGTGTTATTATGATTGTTTTCAATTTTATCATGAAAATCATAACTAGCATTATAAAGGTCCTACTTAGTGACTATGTCGCGTATAACTATACTAGCATACCCCTTAAACGAACAAATGAGAATGCATAAGTGAACTATGGGGTGGACACATTGAATGGGGCACAAAACCGTTTGTGTCATTTCCATGGCAAAATTGTGAATAAAGTAGAAGCTTATGATAAACCAATGGCACACTTATGAGTGATGATCCCATCTTTGGCCACTTTTGGTGGCCTCAAACTCGAACTCTAATTGATTTGATAAGATATAAATGTGAATGTGACTGGAAAAGGGATAGGGTACTAACCTAAAAGTGTTTACCATAAGGAATGAAAATTTTAAGCAATGTATTATGTAATTTAATTATTTTTCTTATTTTTTTGCAAACACTTATAAGATCATGGTATTGCATTTAGACAAAAGAATCTAAGTTGAACAAATGTGTGTTAGTAGTACAGAACATTAGTGTGTTTTAAAATTATGTACAAATGAACATCATTAAAAACATATTAAAAGGAATGAGGAGTCCATTATGTTTTTGTTCACATATGTGATACATAGTTATGGAAAATAGATATGAAAGAAATTATATGAATTTGAAGAGAGTTACAATGTGTCAAATTTACAAAAAAAAATATAATTGTGGTTTTTCTTTATTTCTCATTATACCAATTGTTATTGTTAAGTGTCGAATTCAAAAAAAAAACTAAAAGTGGTTTTTCTCATTATGTCAATTATTATTGTTGAGTGTACAATTGATTTCATAATTACCACTAACAATATCATTTAAATTTTATATAAATTTAAAAATAAAATAATAAAAATATCAATTGAATTTAGAAATTGTTTCAATACATTGTTTTGCATGGAAGAAGGGGAAACCACAACTTGAAAAACGTTACTAAAACGTATACCACCTTCGCAATATAACGTTACTAAAACGTATACCACCTTCGAAATAAAAATAACAATTTAAATATTTATTTATACAATTATGAATATAAATATTCATGCATCGAATAACTCAACATGTTTAAAAGTAAATATATATGCATCTTACTCTTTGCAACCAAGAATGCACATTTGTAACCAGAGAAATAGTTGCAAAACAACTACAGTTACATAATAAAATAATCCGAAGTATTCAGAATATTAAATAAAATAATCCGAAGTATTCAGAATATTAATAAATTAATAAATAATTATGTGAATTTTTTTAAATCCAAAATGATTGGATCAAAGACCTAGGTAACGAAATGAAATTTCATTTTGATCTATTGATTCGTGATAAAATATTAGCTTACAATTTATTTTAAAGTATTGATTCGTCAAATTTAATTGATAGATTGATTCATCATATTAGAGACTAAATGATGGTTAAGGGAGGGCATTCATTCTCACAAGCGAAAATCTACAATGGAAATGATGGTTAAGAGACACCATGTAGCATGCAATGACTTTGTGCCACAAGAGCGACATTGTAGCATGCACGATCCTCGCAGCCATTGAAACCTCAAAAGCTAGGCATACACTCGACTTTCACAAGGACTCGTCCTACAAAAAGCTCCTCGTATGATCCCAAGTTTCCACGAGCTGATATGTGGAGAAGTTGTGACCTTTAGTGAGGGGAAGAAGCATCGAGGGTGAGTAGTTGCTCAGGGGAATGTTGTTGGTGCACTAATAGTGATATGGATAGATTTATGTCAGAGTATATTGTTTCTTCTTCTTGCCACAGCGTACAGTTTAGAAATTAAGTGTGCATTTTTGTGTTGAAGTTTGAGTAGTTTCAGAAGATATATTTATTGTATTTGATCAAGACAAAACTCTAAAGAATATTATTATATTATATTTGTTAAGACGGTTATATTATGCCTTTGTAAAAGTCGGTTTTATTGTGCCTTAACAAGTAAAATGAAAAATAAAAGGGTAAATTGACAAATCGACCCAGACTTAATTTTAGGCTGGCCAAACTACTATTTATAAAAGAGGTCAGCGCCTCATTTGAACACACACACTAGCTCTGCAACTAAGAAGAGGAAGTGTGCAAATCTTAGAGGGAGAGACTATTGCAGCTAGGAGGTGATGTTGTGGAGATTCTTGGTCTACTTCTCAGATATATCTTGGTTATGTGGTGTGCTACTCTTCCCTAGTCAAGGGTTAGAGGAGGATATTCTTCTTTGTTAGTTCTCTCTTGGAGAGAGGCATTGTTCTTGGTTGGTGAATCTATATTGAGGAAGTTTGTTGGGTTTTTCTCCTAGAGGGTTTTCCTAGGGTAAATCTTTTGTATGTTGTGGATGTTATTCTTTTGGTGATTAGGCTTTATATGTAGTTATTGTGCTAAGGGTTTAAACGTAAAAGAACACTAATCTAATTAACTACTTAAGACGAAAATTCAACATGGTATCAAAGCGGGCCAGAAAGAAGGCATTTTTCATAGCACAAAAGAGCTCGCTAAGAAAAACAAGGGCATATGAAGACTCCTCTAACCCTAGCGCACCTTTTCCCTGGAACAATTTTCAGTTTTGGACAAGTTTTAGAAATTAGGTTTTCTACATACTAGGGTTTTTGCATAAACCCTAAAAGGTGACGTCATCCACCTTGTTGGAGGATGTTGGGAAATGTAAGACCATCTAAGAGCTCACCCTGGGAGGGTGCATCTAGTTGCTGGATCAGAATTCCAAAATTTGATGTTTGAGAAATTAGGGTTTCCTCATAAAACCCTAGGTTTGTAGTACCATTTGCAATTGCAGTTGTGATACCAATTGCAGTTGCAGTTGTGATACCAGTTACAGTTGTAGTACCAGTTCCTTCGTGAGAGTTCCTTCTTGCTAGTTGCTTCACCAGTTACAATGCCAGTTGCAGTGCCAACATTAGTTGTAGTACCAGTCGCAGTGAAAGTTTATGTGAAGTGTTGGGACTGATTTTTTTATTGTCCTAGTGCACCTTACCCTAAAAAATATCCAGCTACCTTTAGATTACAAGTTGGAGCACCTTTGAAGTTTTTAAAGGTTCGCCACTGCTTGTCGTTGTTGTTGGATGGTGCCACTACCTGTCAATGATGTCGGAGGTATGTATTTACATATGTTTAAACTGCATCATTATCTTAAGGGTATTTGCATGAGAAGGGATCTTTTGTCCAAACAACAATCGTAGATCAAGAAGGATCTCAGATCCAGCACATTCAGAGGAACAATGCACCCCGGGTTTGATTATTTTGATATGTCTCTATTTGTTATGGAATTATTGTGATCTTATGAACATCTAGGTTGCATTTTGATATGTTGAAGTTATGACTATCATACTAACCATTGGTCAAAATTAAGATCAAAGTATTAGGTTGATTAAGGTTAATATTTTTGAGTTTACTTGCATTCCCTAACTCAAATTTATGTCAAGAAAACATATTGTCTTAGTACATGGGACAAGTTGAAGAGAATACTTGTCATATTGAGTGAAGAAGAATCAGAAGAAAAGAAACAACACTCAGTCTTGAGGACAAGACTCAAGTTCCAGGTTTGATTGATTGAATCAATAAGATTTAAATTTACACATATCAAGTTTGATAACTACTACACTACAAGTAAATAGTTGTGACAACAATCTCTGAAAAGTTCTATTACTATTAGATACAATGAATACTTGGTAGCATGTGAGCACTATATTTCTTACTAGATATAACTAACATCCCCTCTAGAAGATACTTCTTGTTTTGTATCCAGGTTACCATGTGTTAGCGTCAGAAGTCACTCCCGGATTGCAGCAGGAGCAGAGCCCGACGCCCATCAGTTTTATGTCACGATTTAATTAAAAGGAGGTGGTCGAATGGAAAGAAACCCAGGAAAGTAGCTTTGACTCAGGAAACTGGGCCTGGTATGTAGAAAGCAAGGGAGGTCTTGATCCAACTTTCGTCAGTAAGTAGATTAAAGGGTGGTAGATGGAAGACTTGTGAGAAGGGTGAGCAAGACTGCCTCGGGCAACCGGCCTTCGGAAGCTTGAGGAAGAAAAACTCAGAAGCCAAGATCCTCTTGGTCCAGAGTTTCAAGGAGCTG
>SNQJ01S0011426.1:27812-54656 GCA_010110895.2 Picea sitchensis | reverse complement strand
CAAAGAGATGGAAAAAGAGGTTGACATCCATAAAGTAAGAAGTCTCAAATGCCTTATACATTAACCAGAGCGACCAGTGCTTAATCAAACTTACAGAGCAGGAGCCTAGCTCAACCATCGACCCCTGCAAAAATGGTGAAAATGCCTACATATACTCAAAACAAAACACAGCAGCGAAAACGAGACACTGCAATTAAAACATTGCGTCTGCATGTCTTCCAACAGTCTACGCATGCAAACTCTGGACGATCGTGCGCCTATGATAGACGCCATCAAATTTTAGATTGTCCTTCTATAGGTGAGTCGACGTCAATTAGTCCTTTGTCGGACCTTCCTCTTTATGGAGGAGATGACGCTCAACCACCAGCAACAACCGCCATAACTGCATTCTTGGGACTAGGGACGTCCTCGGTCAACTCTGCCTTATAGGACGTGGAGGTCTCCTAATGGTGCCACCTGGATCAGCCGAACGGTCTTTCTTTGGACGCTACTTCGCTAGACTGTTGCGAGGGATCCCTATGGCGGATGTGGACGAGGGTGTGACGGGGGTTAAAGGTGTGAACATTGTGGAGATGATGAAGAAGAAATGGGAGTTGTGACATCAGCTGAGGAATGCCACGCGATCTGAATAAGATAGAGGAGGAAGGAGCACGGAGTGCGGGAGTACAGGAGGAGGTGACTGGGAATGAGAGGGACACATGGCAGGATATGAGAGGACGATGAGCTGAGGAGGTGCCATGTGGATGGAGAGAGGGAAGTTGGATAGATGACAGAGGAAGAGGGAGGCGGTAGGTGGAAAACAAGTGGCAACGGGGAGGATGATACCAAAGCTGACACATCAGGCAAGGGGCCCCACAATAATAACACATCATTCCGGACCCCCCCCCTTTAATTAAAGACAGGAAGGCAAGGGGGGTCCGGAATGAAGCCTCAGCCGTTGATTTAGGCGCCTCGATCCTGGCCGTTAGAGAGCTGTGCGCTCAATTCTGGACGCCCCCCCTTCGCTTAAAGGTAGAATGGCAGGGGGCCTCTGGAATCTGCTCTTGACCGTGGATCTGAGCGCGCAGATCCTAGCTGCCCAGATCCATACCTCCTTTAAGTCTAATGCGCCCGAGTTTCATCGATGGATGGATGGCTGAGATGACTTCGACGCTTTCACTATGAAAATCCCGAAAGGCCCCACCTGTGGCTCAGATCTGCGCCGCGTGTCCTTCAGATGAACGATCGAGATAGCTTTGTCATTTAAAGGGGGCTACCTCCATTCTCAGGCTCACTTAATGTGACCTGGCGCTAGGACCGTGGGCTCGGCTTTGAAGGAAACTTATCGGCATTTCGGGGTTCAGGGTTTCGAGATGTAAAATGATGAGGAGCTCTTACCCCTCGAATCCCTGAACGCTGACATGACATGATTGCGCACCACATGTCCTTTTGGATGGACGGTCGAGATCCTTCATGAATGTATATGGACGCTACCCATCGTGCTAATCCCGGCGCAACTCCCCTAACCGCGATTTCCCGTCGACCGTCGATCTGCTCCTATGGACGAATCTGGGCCGTTGACAACACAATTTCGCCCACTCACTTGATTTTTAGCCTAAAATGGGGCTTTACGTGCTACGCTTGGGCGTTCTTCATGCAACCTGCAGACCTGGATGCTCTCGAGCCCAAGACAAGAATTGTCGCTAACACCATGGAGGAATGATTGATCACAACACTAGAAGAGTATGGTTCTCATTTTCATATTATTGTACTTCTTACTTTGACTCTTGTTTCAGGCATGTCACAAGTGATAGCTTTGAAGGAGCTACTATGACGATTGTTCTCATTATTGTTTTTATTATTATTATAAAGAGTATTATTCTTGTCTACTATTTCTCCCTTGTTGTTCTTGTTCCGAGAAGGTCACAGATGATAACCCTGAGGGAAGCTATAGTGACGATTGTAGGAGACAACATATTAGATGATCTATAGTTTGATACATGGAGAAGACTATCCAGGTAAGAAGTTCTATACACGACTATATACATCCATGTACCAAAGAAGAAGAAGATGAAGAAGGGTACTTTTGTGAGATACAGAGTATCTCATATGGAGATTGATTGTAAGGAGCATAAGGCTCCAAAGATGACCAAACTAATCCCTCTAGTGTAGCTGATTACTCTTCAGATCATCAGGAAGATTTAGTAGAGCCAGAAGGGCCTACCCATAATCATTGTAGTAACCAAGAAGAGACCAGCATGGTCTCATGACACTTTGCAGGATATAGCATTGACAAGCCATATCATGAGGAGCAGATGGCTCCACCTATGGTGAGGCAAGCGGCCCCACCAAGTACTAGCTCATAAGGAGCTAGAGTTCAGAGGGAGTCATCCCTCGCGATCTAGCAAGGAGGAGCAGACTCCCTAGGACCATTCATAGAGATGTACAAAGCCTGATTTGTGTCCAGAGGATTCTTCTAGCAAGAGGGAGAAGACTATGACAAGACACTTGCTCTAGTAATCAGAAGAAGTATATATAGAAAAACCATGATCCATTAAAAGAGGTCAAGATTCATAGGGATCAAATGAATCCGTTATCATGATGGAGTAGAGGAGTTACTCTCGGATTTCAGTAGCTACAGTGAGAATGGAGCAGTCATTCTCAGTTTCAGAAAAAGCAGTTGCAGGTGTAAAGTCCCAGTTCCAGAAGAAACAATTGCAAAGAGAGTAGAGGACATACCCTCAGATAGTGAGACAAACAATGCTTTGCAGAAAGCACATAGAGCTAGCACATGATTGTGCAGATTGAGTTGCAGTTGAGCAAGTCTACCAGTTTGGTACAATGTGATGTGAAAATTTGGTTCGTTGATATATTTGAAGAACATGAGGACAGATATATGTTTTGCGTTGAACACATTGAGTTAGTACATGATTGAGCCTAGACATGTTCGCCTGATTATGGAAAAACATGTGATGAGGTACCTAAAGGGTATAATCGATTATGGACTCAGATATATCTCAGATCGTGAGATAAGATTGCAGGGATACACAGATTCAGATTGGGTAGGTAGTGTCACAGACCGGAAAAGTACATTTGGATGTTGCTTTAGTATGGGGACAGTTGTGATCTCGTGGCTCAGTGAGAAGCATACTTGTATGGCACTCATTTTTGCAGAGGCAGAGTATGTAGCAGCATCGTCAACTTGTGGCAAAGTAGTGTGGCTTCAGAAGTTGATTGCAGAATTGTTTGATCTCGAGTTGGAGAAAACCTATATCTTTTATGACAACTTGAGTTGCATAAAGTTGTCAATGAACCGAGTGTGTCATGACAAGTCCAAGCATATCGAGATAAAGTACCATTATATCTAATAGATGATATATAAGGGAGCAGTAAATCTCTAGTATGTTCCTACCGACAAGCAGGTAGTAGACGTGTTGACTAAGCCTTTGTCGAGAGTGAAGTTCAAATACTTTAGAGACAAGTTTGATGTGGTCCAGAAGGTTTTTCCCTCGTGAGAGGGAGTGATGTGTTCCCTAGTAGTGGGAAGTGATGTGTTCCCCAATAGCGGGAAGTGATTTGTTCCCCGGTAGAGGGAAGTGATTATATCCCCAGTAGTGGGAGCTACCCCAGCACAAGTTGGTACTCCAACACAGGCTGGTATGCTACCCCAGCTCAGGTTGGTACTCCAATGCAGGTTGGTACTCCAACGCAAGCTAGTATGCTACCCCAACGTTTGGTTGGTACTCCAACGCAGCCTAGTATGCTACCCCAGTGCAGGTTAGTACTCAAACATAGGTTGGGATGCTACCCCAGCACAGGTTGGTACTCCATCACAGGCTGGTATGCTACCCCAGCACGGGTTGGTACTCCAACGCAGGCTGGTATGCTACCCCAGCGCAGGTTGGTATGTTACTCCAACGCAAGCTGGTATATTACCCCAACGCAAGTTGGTATGCTACTCCAATGAAGACTGGTACGCTACTCCAGTGAAAGTGTGGAACTTCTTATGATATATAGATCCACGATTGACAACAAGACAATGACCAAGTGTACAGAAGTGCAGAAGCAGTGATGATCGTGACGAGAAGAATGCCTTCCTTGCTAAGAGGGAGTGTTGAAGTTTGAGTAGCTTTGAAAGATATCCTTATTGTATTTGACCAAGACAAAACCCTAAAGAACATTATTATATTATATTTGTTAAGATGGCCCTATTGTGCCTTGACAAATAAAATGAAAAATAAAAGGGTAAATTGGCAAGTCGACCGAAACCTAACTTTAGGTTGGCCAAACTACTATTTATAAAGGAGGCCAGTGCCTCATTTGAACACACACACTAGCTCTTCAGCTAAGAAGAGGAAGTGCGCAAGTCTTAGAGGGAGAAAATATTGCAGCTAGGAGGTGATGTTGTGGAGATTCTTGGTCTACTTCTCAGTTATATCCTGGTTATGTGGTGTGTTACTCTTCTCTAGTCAAGGGTTAGAGGAGGATCTTCTGTTTTGTTAGTTCTCTCTTGGAGAGAGGCATTGTTCTTGGTTGGTGAATCTATATTGAGGAAGTTTGTTGGGTTTTTCCCCTAGAAGGTTTTCCCAAGGTAAATCTTGTGTATCATGTGGATGTTATTCTTTTAGTGATCATTTATATGCAATTATTGTGCCAATGGTTTAAACATAAAAGAACACTAATCTAATTAACTGCTTAAGACAAAACTTCAACACTTTGACTATGGCAAATGTCAAATATAACTAAGAGAAACATAATATACTTTGATTGGATTTCTTATTCAACACCCTAAACAAGATGTAAAACATAACTTTGGGGGATGTGTCTAATCCATAAATAAAGCTTTCTCGGCTTGTACTTGGCTTTGGAAGTTGTTAAATCACAGCCAACTGGAAACCACCACGGCTTCATATATTTGTCCAACCATCCTCCCATAATGTCCTAAGCATTTTTTCTATTTTTTTGTCATTGGCAATGCATACAGATTGAAAATTCTTGTTTATGGCCCTCATCTCCTTCGTCATGCACATTGGCGCAATCTTACTCGTTTTGTTACTAATGTTGGATTAATAGAGTTTCCATATCTCTATCGCTCCTTTTGCTACTGATGTTGGATTAATAGAGTTTCCATCTCTCCATTTGGACTTAGAATCCTACTTCATGGTAGACAGAGAAAAACTTTGCCTTTTCCCTTGTGCTTACCTCTATTTGCTGGTCTTTATCTTTAGCTTATGGTGCTTTAACAGGGACTGGATAAAGAACTGGATAGGCTATTTTGTGGCATGCCTTGTGCTCAAATTTTTCTAACACTACCATTGAGGATTAACAATTACCATTGAACCATGAAGCAAAAGGGTCTCAATGCATGTGGAGGAATGGGCAAGGGTGGAAATGTTCTCAGCAAGACATCGGGGCAGGGCAAGTGCGGGCTTAGGAGTATTAACAACAAGAATAGCAACAATATAATTATTACTAGGTATGTACCTGCAAGCTCAAAGAATTGTGCAATGAAAAAGTCTATACCTGCAAAGTACTAGGTAAGTTGTAACTAGATGCTCTACTCCTACCTTTCCTACTTTCACCTTTGTCTCTACTACTTTCGCTAGCTTGATTTATTTCTTTGCGATCATAATTCTATAATCCATTGAATTTAGAACTATAATGGATCAGTTGGTTATTCTTTTAATTTGTTCCTAAAGACTTACTTGAGTGAATATTTAGCATTGTGCAGGGCAATGGGGAGGCGGAGAAGTGGTGAGCACATAGCAAAGCAATAGAGAAAGATAAGGTTTTTCGGTGGTGGTAGTGGTAACATGATTACAGCCTGATGAACATTTTCTAGATCCGCTGAGATCTAGTTTCCATATTTTGGGTGTGATTTGTATATGAGCATGTAAATGACCACGATGAGCCATCAAGTGCAATGATATATCATCGACTGCATTGACAAGCTGATCATTACAAGGAAAAGAATCATTTCAACCAATTAATTAACAAATTGTGTAATTTAGTTTTACTCATTTTTTAAACCAATTTTATTAAATTCTGACAAATAAGTAAATAAAATTGCCCTACATCATACATATTTATCGCATCCATAATACATATTTTATCGCATTAATAAAGGAATTAATAAAAAATACTACTAAACATGAAAATACGTTGTTAAAAGCATACCAACTATGGAAAACAACGCTAATTAACATCGAGGCGAGGCGCAAAATGAGTTCTATAAACGTCAAAACTGAAGACAACATTTGCCACCAATAAAACAATCATGATTTGACAACTTTCTTATGTTGCCAAGCTTTGACAGATTTATATCCATGCCTGCAGGCTGCGTATTGATCATTAAAAATTTGCTCAAAAGTTGACATGGGAGATAATTTCATTTTCCTTTTATCCATTTGTTTTGTTGGCTGATTAGGTACCTAATATATTTCGATTATTGTCGTGGGTGGGTACACATCATAATATCTAATCAAACCATGCATTCATAAACCATTTTTGGGTTTTCTTAACCATTTCTAGAGGAACAAGACATTGTTTCCATTAAAAAAATGTCCATTGAAACAAGCTTGAAACAATAATTAAATTCGCCTTTTAACTCCCCATTGTTAACAAATAACTTAGAAACACTCACCCATTTGAAGAGCAGCATGACGTAAGGAGGTTTCATGTCTGACTAAAGAGAATCATCGTTTTATAGAAAAAGGAAATGTTTATTCAAATGAGAGCATTGACCATAGCTTCCCCACCAAGCCCCATATGATTGAGGCCACCTTTGATCGAGGCCACCTTCAGTGTACACTTTTCAATCACATAGCATAGATACTTCATCATTGGGGTAAATTTCATAAATGTTCCAGAGCACGATTACAAACCATGGATTGAAACTCCATCAAATACCCAGATCATTTGTTTTCTTCGAGAAAGTGTTGGTTTGATCTAAGCGTAGCGAAGCAGGTTCTAGCATGGCCTTAAAAAACAAATGGGAAATATCCGACAATTTGCCAAAATGTGAATGAATCATAGTTTAACATGATGGTTACAACGTAAAGAAACATCTTGAACTTAAAACCATAATAAAAATAATGGCATAAGATTTTTCTAGAACTTGGCAACCCAAATATGAGTCATTTCATATTTAATCTAGCTAGTCTTTGATATCCCTATAAATCCTAAAGATCCAATTTTGAGGTATTAAAATAGGGTAGACTAAGCTTCAGAGATCCTCGAAGAAAACATTGGGATATGTTACATCTCCTCTTGGTTCTATTGATTGATATTCTACCTGTCATGTCTCCACAATGTGCCTTACAACCATACATCTCTTGAGGGCGTGTGGCACCGCAACATTTCTCACTTGGCTGCTTGGCAACACCAAGGGTACTTCATCCAGACTACGCCTCTTCACCTAGAGCATACGCATACTCTATTCTAGGCTATCGGCGAGTCACACTCTTGTTCTAGTGCAACTCTTGTATACTTAGACAATTGTTAACATATTTAACACTTAAGTCATATTAAAGCATACATCCATGAACATGAGAAGCCAAGAGAACAACAACAAAACAGACAAGAGAAACATAGATATAGTGTGGGCGGCACAAACTGTGCCTAACACTCGGCTAAGTCTTTTTTATTGCAAAACAATTACAATATGAGCACTATCGGCTCAATTTACAACTTCGACAGAGTCAAACGACTCACCTCACCTCACCAAGACACTCATAAACAGATTCATCACACCAAGACTCTCTATCGCAACCCTCTCTGCAACATCCTACAGTGCACCTCAGACATGCCCACAATCGCAGACTTGTTGTCTCTTCGTTTCTGCAGACTTCACAGATTTCGGTTATGCCTTACACATGCCTCCAACAGACCTGTGTTTCCAGACTTCCCCAAAATCATCCCAAGAGAAGCTCGTACAACTTTATCCACTAAATCTTTCTCAAGGCAGCTCAATGTTGAAATATTGGAACTTCGAATAATATTCTACCTAAGAAGGAGTGTTGAATAATATTGTTATATTATATTTATTAATTAGGCCCTATTGTGCCTTTGTAAAAGTATGCCCTTTTGTGCCTTGACAATTAAATGTAAAATAAAAGGGTAAAGTGATAGGTCGAACCAGACTTAATTAAGTGAGGCTAGACTACTATTTATAAAAGAGGCTAGCACCTCATTTGCACACTCACTCATAAGCTCTGCAACAAGAGGAAAATTGTGTAAGTCTTGGAGGAGAATTTGTTGCAACTGGGGGTGACGTCAAGGAGGGTTTTGGTCCATCTCTTGGTATCTCTTGGTTAAGTAGTGTGCTACTCTTTCCTAGTGAAGGAGTAGAGGAGGATCTTCTGCTTTGTTTTGGTCTATCTATATTGAGGAATTTTTTGTTGGGTTTTCTTCCCCATGAGGGTTTCCCATGATAATATGTGTGTCTCTATTGTTTGTGTGATTGCCTTTGTTTCAGTGATCTTATTTATGCAGCTAATGTGATAAATGATTGGGATAATAAAGAAGAATTGTAACTGCTAGTTGTATAAGTAAAACTTCAACATGGTACAGAGGAGGCCTGAAAGAGACCAACTCACAGTTTATAAAGAAGTGGCTATCCTTGGCGCACCCTCTCCAAAATTCAGTTTTCAGTGTTGCAGCTGCTGCAGAATTAGGGTTTTTGCATAAACCCTAAGGGTGACATTTTTACCTTTGTTGGAGGACATTGGTGAAACTAACATCGCCTAGAAACTCACCCAAGCAAGGCGTATCACTTCCCTGGATCAGAATTTTGAAATTTAAAGTTTGAGAAATTAGGGTTTCCTCATAAAACCCTAAGTTGTAGTTGGAGTACCAGTTGCAATTGCAGTTGCAGTATCAATTACATCTTGCAGTTGCAGTGCCAGTTCCTTCATGCTAGTTGCAGTTCCAGCACCAGTTGTAGTACTAGTTGCAGTGAAAGTTTGTGTGGATTGTTGAGACTAATTTTTATTGTCCTAGTGTGCCTTACCCTAGCAAATCTCCATATATCTTTAAATTACAAGTTGCAACACCTTTGAAGTTTTAAAGGTTTGTGATTTATTACCGATGTTGTCGAATAATGCCACTACCTATTGATACTGTCAGAGGTATGTACTCACATATGTTTAAACTGTATCATTATTTTTAAAAGGGTATTTGCAGAAGAAAGGATCTTTTGTCTAAACAACAATCATAGATCCAGAGGGATCTCATATCTAGCACATTCAGAGGAACAATGCACCTCGGGTTTGATCAATTTAATGTCTCTCTTTGATATGATCTTATGAACATCTAGGTTGTATTTTGATCTATTGAAGTTATGACTATCATACTAACCATTGGTCAAAATTAAAGTCAAAAGTATTAGATTGATTAAGGTTGAGATTATAGAGTTTATTCTCTAACTTGGATTTCTGTGAAGAAAGCATATTATCTTAGTACAGAGGACAGGTTGAACAGAATACTTGTCATGTTGAGTGAAGGAGACTCTGAAGAAAAGCAACAGCACTCATTCTTGAGGACAAAACTCCAGGTTCCAGGTTTGATTGATTAAGTTGATAAGATTCAAATTTGCACATGTCAAGTTTTATAACTACCTCATTACAAGTAAACAGTATAGTTGTGATAGAAATCTTTGAAATTTTTTATACGTGGTAGCATGTGAGCATTATTGAGATAAATGCTTATTGTAATCATTTACTAGATATAACTAACATCTCCTCTATGAGAAACTTCTTGTTTTGTTTCCAGGTTACCATAGAGGAATGATTGATCAAAACACTAGAAGAGTGTCTCTCTCATTCCTTATTATTATATTTCTTAATTTTTACCCTTGTTTCAGGCAGGTTACAAGTGATGGCTCTGAAGGAGCTATTGTGACGAGTGTTCTCTCTATTGTGTTTATTATTATTATAAAGAGTATTATTCTTGCCTATTGCTTCTCCCTTGTTGTTCTTGTTTCGGGCAGGTCACAGGTGATAACCCTGAAGGGAGATATAGTGATGGTTGCAAGAGGCAACATATTAGATGAAAAATGAAGACTATCCAAGCTATATACATGATTGTATACATCCATGTACCGAATAAGAAGAAGAAGAAGAAGAAGTTACTTTTGCTAGATATAGAACATCTCATATGAAGACAGATCATGAAGAGCAGAAGGCTCCAAAGATGACATAACAAATCCCTCTAGTGCAGTTGATCACTCTTCAGATCATCAGGAAGAGTTAGTAGAGCAAGAAGGGACTACCTAGAATCAATGTAGTAACCAAGAAGAAACCAACATAATCTCGTGACACTTTGCAGGATGCAAATCCATATAGCATTGATGAGCCATATTAGAGGGAGCAGATGGCTACTAAGATTATATAGCCTCATAGGGAGCATGGAGACTCAGAGTGAGCTTGATCTTAGAGAGGATAAGATGAGAAAAGAGATGTCTTCTAGGACTGACTGACAGATACCATGAGTTGAGAAGACTAGATCGTAGCTTCAAAGACTTCTAGGAGATGTGAAATCTCCTGGGAATATTCTCGTGTTTCAGTGACAGAGGAGGAAGCTAGTGAGAAGGACTGGGATATGGATTTTGCCTTGAGACCAAAAGCGAAGTCAATGGTGACTTCCAAGATTAATCTAATAGAACAAGAATGTTGCGAATAACAATATAAAGATGTACAAACCATGATTTGTGTCCAAAGGATTCTCCCAGCAAGAGGGAGAAGACGATGATGATACACTTGCTCTAGTAATCGAAGAAATAGTTCCAGTGTTCGTAAAGACAGCCAAAACAACCACGATTCTGATACAGTATGGGATTCAGAGGGAGCAATCCTTGTATTTGAGATTGAGTTGCCTCGATGAAAGAAGAAAAGTTATCTTCAGTATCAGCCACTCTCAGTTTCAGATGAAGCTATTGCCATGATAGAATAGAGGAGCTACTCTCATAGTTCAGCAACTACAGTGAGAATAGATGAGTCATTCTCAACTTCAGAAATAGCAGCTGTAGGTGCAGAGTCTCGGTTCCAGAAGGAACAGTTGCAGAAAAAATAGAGGACATACTCTTAGGCAATGAGCCAAATAGTGCTTTGTAGAAAGAACATAGAACCAACACATGATTATGCAGATTGAGTTACATCCGAGCAAGTGTACTAGGTTGGTACAATGTGATGTGAAAATTTGGTTTCGAAGTATAGGACATGAAGACTCATGTCTGCAAGTTGAAGGAAGCTCCAAGAGCTTAGTATGGCATGATTGATAGTTTTCTGATGAGCTTGGGATTTACCAAGAGTAAATTTGATCCCAGCCTTTACTTCAAGATTGAGAATGACGGACCAGTTATATTTCTGCTATATGTGGATGAATTATTCTTGACAGATGAAGAAAATCTCATCACAGATTGTAAGAAGAAGCTTTCCACTGAATTTGAAATGAAGGACCTAACCCTGATGCACTATTTATTAGGTCTTGAAGTATGGAAGAGCCCAGAAGAGATTTTCCTTAATCAAGGAAAGTATGTTGTGGAAATTCTGAAGAGATTCTACATGATGGACTATAAATCCATGTCCACTCCTATGGAGACAAATCTGAAATTATTGGTTGATACTTCGTCAGAAATAGTTGATGTTACTATATATAGGTAGGTGATTGGTTTTTTGATGTATCTAACGAATACCAGACCAAATATATGCTTTGATGTGAACATCACGATTCAGTATCTGGTGGAGCCCAGACGTGTTCACCTTGTAGTTGCAAAGCATGTGATGAGATACCTTAAGGGTATGTTGCACTATGGCCTATGTTAAACTGGAGATTGTGACTTCAGATTGCATGACTATACTGATTCAGATTGGGCTGGAAGTGCTTCAGACAGAAAAAACACTTCAGGATGTTGTTTCAGTTTAGGGTCAGCCATGACTTCGTGGAAAATCAAGAATCAATCCAATATTTCTCTCAGTATGACAGAAGTGAAGTACATTGAAGCATGCTCTGCCAGTTCTGAATCCATATGGCTTCAGAAGTTGTTGGCAAGTCTATTTGACCTAGAGATGGATGCTACAGTGATCTTTTGTGATAACCAAAATTGCATAAAGATGACAGAGAACCCAGTGTTCCATGATAAGATGAAGCACATTAAGATCCTGTACCACTACATTTGTGATATGGTACAGAAGGGAGTTGTGAAGCTCCAGTATGTTGGCACAGATGAGCAGGTAGCATATGTGTTGACTAAGTCTTTGTCTCGTGTGAAGTTTGAGTACTTCTAAGACAAGATTTGTGTATTCTGAAAGGACTTCCCTCAAAAGGGGGAGTGATGTTGATGATACTATGGTATCCTGACCACCAGCAAGGCAACTTGTTAAGATTTATATCCTAGGGGATTGATCATCCCTAGATAGATCCTATAAGGTTCGAATGGACGATCTGTCGGAGTACCTATGTATGTATATACTTGTTGTGGTTTGTAGTGTGGAAGCTCAGTTAGGATTTATATCCTAGGGGATGTTTATCCCTGGATAGATCCCGTAAGGTCCAGATGGATGGTCTGTCGGAGTTCCCATTGTTGTTGTTGTTGTTGTTGTTGATCATGATGCTCCTATCTTATTTGGTTTCCATCGATGTTGATGTTCTAGCTTTGTGTTATTGATGTTGATGTTACAACTTCATGTTGTTGATGTTGATGTTCCAGTTTCATGTCGTTGATGTTGATGTTTGAACCTCGTGTTGTTGATGTTGATGTTACAACTTCATGTTGTTGATGATGACGATGTTACTCCTTTAGCTCGGTGTTGCAGATGATGATGATGTTCAGTTTCTATTGATGTTGATGATGAGAAAAAACTTTCGATGAACTATAGATATGACCGACAGTGTTCTCGATGTTGATGATGATGTCTCCTCCTCTTGATGTTGTATTGAGTCCAGTTAGTTTTTATTGATGTTGTTAGTAGAATACCCTTCTTGTTAAAGGGGAGTGTTGAAATATTGTAACTTCGAAGAATATTCTACCTAATAATGAGTGTTGAATAATATTGTTATATTATATTTATTAATTAATAGGCCCTATTGTGCCTTTGTAAAATTCGGCCCTTTTGTGCCTTGACAATTAAATGTAAATTAAAAGGGTAAAGTGACAGGTCGGACTAGACTTCATTAAGTGAGGCCAGACTACTATCTATAAAGGAGGCTAGAACTGCATTTTCACACTCACTCATGAGCTCTGCAATAAGAGGAAAAGTGCACAAGTCTTAGAGGAGAAGTTGTTGCAACTGGGGGTGACATCAAGGAGGGTTTTGGTCTATATCTTGGTATCTCTTGGTTAAGTAGTGTGTACTCTTTCCTAGTGAAGGAGTAGAGGAGGATCTTCTGCTTTGTTTTGGTCTATCTACATTGAGGAAGATTTTGTTGGGTTTTCTTCCCCATGAGGGTTTCCTGGGATAATATGTGTGCCTCTATTGTTTCTGTGATTTCCTCTCTTTTAGTGATCTTATTTATGTAGCTAATGTGCTAAATGATTGGAATAATAAATAAGAACTGTAACTTCTAGTTGTATAAGTAAAACTTCAACACTCAAGTCCTTCCAAGTGGAGTGACTTGGCTTCTTGAGGGAGCTCACCCTCTTCATTTGCCTCAAAAATGTAAATCTCTCCTACTATCCTTGTCTTTCAATATTTCCTTCCTTGGTTGTGTTCCCTTGTTCTCTTATAAGGGCTCCAAAGGTCACCATTGCGAACTATCGCATCCTTTGGGGGTGTTGCACCCCTTCATGAACCCAAGTGTCCAAATGAATTGTCGCACCCCTTCATGGACCTAGTCAGCC
This sequence comes from Picea sitchensis, assembly GCA_010110895.2. NCBI lineage: Eukaryota > Viridiplantae > Streptophyta > Pinopsida > Pinales > Pinaceae > Picea > Picea sitchensis. The sequence goes on along the minus strand of SNQJ01S0011426.1, from coordinate 40,840 downwards.
AAACGAATCATTGCGCCCCTTCGTGAACTCGGTTGCCAAAATAAACCCATGCACTCATCAACCGTCGTTCTCCCTTGGGACCAGTGCACCCAACCTTGGTGCGCCCCTCATGCTAGCACACCCCAATCTCTTGGTCACTTCATACTTGGGAAATCCCCTTGGTGCATTCTCATGCCCAAGGAGTCCACTTCCCCAACTAAGGTATCGGAGCAACCCCAAGTTATGTCTCCTTGAGGACTTGGGCGAGGATCTTCGCACCCATATAGCCAAAGACCTTACATCCTCCCCCACCTCAAGTCATTTTCGTTCCCGACAACATCCACAAAATCTGCGGTCTCCAAGTCTATGCCCAAACTCATGCCTTTGCAACAACTAAGTCTGTTGGAAACCCCAAGTTTCATGCCAACTGGAAACCCCAAATTCTACCAAAGTGGAAACGTCAAGTTTCCCTATGAAGTGGAAACCCCAAGTTTCCACAAACCAAACTATACTACACCCAACTCCACATGATTTGTTGTCTAAGTCAATGTGGTCACTTCACCCAAATCCAAGGATGAAAGTCACCCAACTGTGCTACACTCTCTCCCTGGGATGTTATTTCCTTGTTGTTGTTTATTTTTGTTGTTATTGTTGTTGCCTGCTACAATTGACTGTTGCCCACTTCAATTCAGAATTTCACCTAAGTGTTGAACTCTTGTGATCTTATTGTTGCACCCATACTTCAATAAATTGTGTCGTGTCTCCACACATTGTGTGTCTCAAGTCATGTACTAGTCAGGTGATCAATCCAACAGTCACGTCCAAGTCTTGAGATGTGTCTCCCCATGCCTTAAATTAGTATTTTCTGTCGCATCTCCATCACTTTTTCCAACTCCAAAGACTAAGGAAAGTGTCCATCCTTGCCTCACTATTATTTCCATCATCCAATCTTTGTCAAGGAGATCCTCCACAATGTCTAAGTGTTGAAATTTGAACTTATTGGTGTGTATGTACTCTTGACCCCCTTGTCATGTTGATGTTCTCACCCAAGTCGTGAACTAGTTAACTAATCAGTCCAACCGTCACACTCCTTGAGTCTGCACACCCTCATGCACAAATCAGTCACTTCCTTTCCCAATTTGTTCCATCCACACAACCCTCAAACGAATGCAAGGTCGTCCCTCATCTCGCTGCACTATGAATTCACCCAAAAATGAAGTCTTATGTGGCAACTCAACCCTAATTTCCACCTCATGGCATAGTTAGCCAATTTGTTGCACCAAGAACTACGTGTCTAGACTGCTTTTTCCCCACTACTTCATATCTCGACCATGTTATTGTCTCTACCTCTTTATGCCTTCAAATGGTTAGGATTCACCCTCAACCATGCTACCCAAAGCAAGAGAAACGCACATGCCCAAGTAATCTCTACATGATGCAAACTTCATGTTCACACAATCCTCTAAACGAAGGAAAGTCCTAAACTTGCCTCCTTTTGTTAAGTCACCTCAACACAACTCAACATCTATGATGAGTGTGGCCAATGTTTTCAGACTCCTCAAACATCCCAATGAACTGTCCAAAGTGCTCCAAGTAGAATGAGTCACCTCAAAGAACTTCCATGCCTTAGGCACGTTCGAACCAATATTTTTTCCAACCTCAACCAATGACCCTTGTTGTATTTCTAAGCCATCAAAAAATCATTCACAAGTCACCAAGGTGCACTTTGCCTCATCCAATGTCCCATACCAAAGGCAAGCAAACACCACCCAAGTCACTTGGTCTGCGTCCTACCCATTCAAGTTGACTGTCAACAATTCTTGGTCGACTTTTCTCCTAACTCCATTCATCTCCTGGAACGTAACTACCTTGCACTTGTTGCAAGCATTCAATCTTTGGCACTGTCATCATGACTCTTAAGTCACCGCGTGAACCAACGAATTTGTCTAAGGCACAAAACACCAGGGCACCTCATCCATCCTCTCAACTCGACACATACAAACTTCACTACCCACTTCACCGTAATGACATGTCCAATGCGCCTCATCAAATATTTAGGCAGCTTCCTCAAGCCACCTCCACAACTACAACCAAATCTTCCTAAGTCCACCACAATACTCATCCAAGAAGTTCGCCCCAAGCTCACCGCACATTCGCCCAACCAAGGCATCTTAAACTTCTACAAGACTTCTTCGAAGTTGCACCACTTGAGTCACCCTCAAGTTTGTTGGTTCTCACCGCGGAAACAGACTACACTTGAACCACCAAGTCTTCTGACTTTCCTTCAAAGAACTCACTGCAACACTTAGGAATTGTAAGAACTTGAAACCAACCATACCTTTCCAATGACATCCTTTGTTGCAACCATGTTTCAAGTCTATTTTCCTAGAACTCCACTTTCCCAAGAAACTGACTCTCTGCATGAATTCACCTCAACCATCGTTTGCATCTCCACAAACCTGCAAGAATTTCGTTGTGATACAAGGCTGATTCCATCCGTCCACTTCAAAAATTCATACAAATACCAAACTTCACATGCAACCGATCGAACTCATCTCCAATGCTTTTCCATCTCCACATCTTGACTGCTTCCACTTCAAGGCACCATGCAACCACCACCCGACTGTCAAGTCATATTGTTGCTAACTGAATATTGTAACTCGGAGAAGAGATACCTCGTTCGGAGGTTGTGGTCTACCCACCAACAACCCATCTTAACTCAATTGTTTTTCTCGATGATGCACGACACGCAGACATCATGATGGAAACGTGCCCAACCAATTTCCTACTGTGGATTTGTTGTAGGTCGTCCAACAGACCCAAGTGCTTCACCTTGTTTCAACCTAGAATTGCTCCCCTTCGCAATCACTTCTATGGTTAGATTTATGACAAGTTGTGCAAAGGATCATGTGTTCATCTTCCTTGAACAAGTGCTCTAATATCCAACGAAGTCTGCGCCTGGTCTCTCCAAGGTGTGCACAACAGTTCTGGCATTGAATTTCATCGCGCATCAAACCAATCAAGTTTGTGACAAGTTCTGCAATGAACTCTGCGACAAGTTTTGCAATCACCCACCCTATCTAAGTGCCTCGTTTCACCACAAACTCTGCTCTCGGTCTACACAAGGTGTGCGCCCAACTCAATCTTCCCATAGCACAATCAATTGAACCTCTATCATAAGTCTAATGCAAAGTCTATGATGAACAAGTTTGTTGCACCGAACAGTTCACCAAGTATGCAAACATTCCCACTGGATCAACTCAAAGAATACAAAGAAATTTTGCAATCTATGAAGGTTATCTAAACTATGTAAAAGAAAAATAAATGTAAAGTTGAGTAATACAAAATTAATGTGAGAGAAAAATGAGAATTAAATCAAAAGAAAAAAATAAAATATAGGAGAGAATAGGCTAAGGAATGAGAAATGAAAGGTCATCCTATTGGCCTTCTCGTTTCTCCATCTCTCCCTATTTTCTCATGTAATTTCACTCCCAATGGGTCTTTTTGGCCAAGAAGAGGAGGCGGAACAAAGAGAATCATCTGCATCATAACCAGAGATTGCCATAATGAAGAGACTAATCCCCATTCAAAGTTGATTTTCCCATTAGGTTTTCCAGGGTAAATTTTTTGAGTTCATGGTGATTGATTGATGTGTGTATTGATTTGAGAAGTTCTCTTGTGTTTAATACTTTGTTGCATTAAATTAACTCGATGCCTAGTTATTTTATGGGTGTGAGAATTCAATCTTGTTGTAGCTCTGTGGATTTATGTTATAATCTCATCCTACGGGTGTAAAAACATAATAGAAACAACCAAAAATTTTAGACCATTCATTGTTGTTTCCAAGAGACAATGATTCTCGTCTCTTAACTATTGAATTGTTTAAATAACTTATATTTTGGTTCATCATTACCAACTAGTGTTTGTTGAAGCGGTTGGGTGAATTTCTCTTTCCTACAAGCTCAGGATTCTGCCACAATTTGCAATCTCCTTCCCTGGGTCGAATTCTTATATGCTTGGGTATTTTTAAACATTGTTGGGTGGATTTCATATTGCCTAGTCGAATTCTTACATTCTTAAGCATTCTTAGACATTGCTAAACTGTAATTTCATGCATGGGGCAGATTGATTTATCCCTGGATCGTTTGTCTCTCACCCACATGATTGTATTATGATGGTACAAGTTGTACACAGTCTGTGTGAGTTGTCTCTTTCTCTCCATGCATTTGAATTGGTTTCTAGACATAAATTTCTTGTTGGGCATTTTTCTTTTTCCCATAGGCCATCCACAACATTCTCTTGTTGGATAGTGTGTGTTCTTTTCTCATAGGCCACACTTAGTGTTTTCATGTTGTTGGGCATCTATTCCCTTGCCCACAAGCCATACATAGTGTTTTAATGGTACCTGGGTATTTATCCTTTTCCCATAAGACGTACATAGACCATACTCAGTGTTTAAAAGTTTCCTAGATGTTTTTCTTCAATATTGTGTTCCTAAATTCACCCATGGACGTTTTTCTTCATTGTTGAGTGCCTAAATTCACCCTCGGATGTATTTCTCCATTGTTGAGAGACTCAATTCATCCTCTTAGTGTTTCTCCCCACTATTAAGCCACTAAATCTGCCCATGAAATGTTTCCTTTACAATTGGTTGGCTCAGTTGTCAGGTTGAGCATTATCTTATCATTAGATGACTCATTTTATGTCTTAGAGTGTTGTTTTTACCACCTAGTCCATGTTTCTACTTTTCTAGGTCATTTCCTTATAGTCAGGAATCCTCACTTACCTCATTGATCATAAGAAATCTCTCTATAGAATTTGTTTGCTATAGAATCTGTTTGCTACATAAGTTGTTTGCTACTGAAGTTGTAGAAGGGGTAGTCAATTCAAATCACACAAATAACAATTGAAGAAGCATCAATGTTGGTGAGACGGGGGGGCATGGGCCTACCATTTATGGATCAAATATAATAGTGAAATATAAAATATCTAATGAAACCCCAAATCAATGACCCCTATACTCATTGAAGGTTCAAGAAAAGTTCCTTACTAGGATCAACCCCAAATCTAGTTATCACTAGGTTTTTGTCCACCCTTGGGATGTCTAAAATATTTCATTTAAAGTTAAGGACGGTTTGTATAAATGATTGGTGATGTGTTTTTCCTTAACCATTTCCCTTGCAACACTCATGCACTTTATGGATGATGTTTCACGATAACTCCCAATATTATTATTATATACCTTGACGATGTATTAATATTTAGTAGGACATAGGAAGAGCACTTATATCTCCTTGTCATATTCCCAAATCCTATATTCAACAAATAGATATCTCCAAACCTAGAGAAATGTGACTTCATAATGAAGAGAATTTGATACCTAATTTCAATCATCAATTGTTGATACATGTTGATATTGAGAAGATCATGGTCATTAGACAATGACCTAACCTAACCAATCTAATGCATTTACCAATATTATGAGGCTTGACCAACTTCGTTATCCTCTCCTATATTGTACACCCCCTTCACTCCTTGTGGAAAGGAAAATTCATGAAACTTGCATTTCTTTAGCTACCCAACAACAATAGTATTTTGAAGAATTGAAATGGAGGATTTGGATTCTACCCATTTTGCAACTTCCAAATCTTCATCAACCTTTTGAGATTCCTATGATGCATTAGAGTATACCCTTAATGTTGTCCTACCTTATCATAGACACATGGCTACCTATCACGTTGAGTCCTTCCATGATGTCATATTCCATTATTCAACGTACAATTGTGATATTTATGCCATCATGTAGGTTGTTAAAGAATATTGGCACTATATCCTTAGTGAGGAGACTATAATTCATTTTGGCCATAAGACTTAGGCATTTATATAAATGCAAAGCAAGTTGCAGACTGCATGCCTATTGATGTAGAATATGTAGTTGTAACAATTCCACCTAGTGACTTAACATAAGAAAGGAAAAGCATAGTATTCATCTAATTATTTGAGCCACACACTAGCACATGCCTTCCTAATAGTCTTAGATACTTTTGGACGTCACACATATGATTGTCCCTAATAGTATCACACACAAATCCTAAATCTAATTGAATATATGTTGATATCCTCTAAGCAATATCATGAATAGGTTTCTATTTAAGATAGGACTTGTTATTGTGTCTGGGAAAATTACACATTTTCATTAGTGTTGAACACAACAAGCTTATCTAGGAAGCTCACTATTCTAAAATAGAGTCTTTTTTACATCCAAGGTACTTTTTCCATGTTGAATAAATATTTATAATGGAAACACTTACATGATAATGTGGAAATATATATGAAAGATTTTATCACTTATGTTATTACAGATTTGGCCAACGGGAAGCATGGGCTCTATAATCCTCTACCCAATCATTTCCACCCATGGGAATATATCTCTAATAAGGTGTGCATCATCTCCAAGAGTAATTTCAAAAAATCAATTTCATAATGAAAATAATAAAGTTTGAGGCTTCAAAAAATCGCTCTTGTATTGGCCACGAATGCTTTATATAGATGATTACAACCAACCAATTAACAAACTCAAAAATAGCTAACCTAGATTATCTTGACAAAGACATAATTAACTAAAGAACATAACTGAATGGAGTCAAAGCTCAACATGATTACATTTATTAATGGATAGACTAAAGACACAAAGCTTCCCACTATCCTAGGTATACATGCCTTATCATCTCCTCCCTATTTAGATTGAAAGTGTCCCCACTTTCTCCACTAACTAGGGGAACTATGCCTAAAAATTTGATTTTGAAAACCACTGGGTCTAAGTGGGGAGTTGACCTTGATTCCCAACAAGATAAGAATGGCATTGTTGCTTCCTGGTGCAACGAGTGTGCACATATAACAAGGTATCTTCAACAAATGGTGACTGTAAGGTTGGAATATTATATGTGTGATGGACAACTTGCACTTCATCTTCCAAAAGAAGAGGCTCATACAATTTCAAAATTTTGGACATTGATAACATCATGGATGCCTGGCTAAGGAGGCAAGTCCAAATGGTACGTGTTGTCATTAATAGACTACAAGATCGTATAGGGCCCATAGTGCATCGAATTGAGTTTGTGGTGATGTTTACCCTTGAAACATAGTTTGTTCAACTGCAACCAAACACAATCACCCACTTGAAGTGTGATTGGAACTTGATGGTGGTCCTGAAAATTATTATATCGTTTTTTGGAGGTGGCCAATGTAGCAACGACATGAGAATGCACCTATTTTAGTTTCTGAACAAAAGATGTAATATTATGTTGTTCTTTTTGTTGGTGTGAATTGGTTGTTGGTGAAAGAGTAACTAGAACTTCATAGGGAGCAAGCAAACGATAACTAAAATAGGCTTCAAAATGAGAAAATCCAATGGATACATTGATAGATCTATTGTAGTTGTGTTGTAAAACATGAAGCTAAGAGTCCCATTGCTTGTAGTAGGCATAGTATATATGTAGGGCTTGCACCAAGATGTGATTTTCAACCTCGGTTTAATTGTTTGTCTGAGGGTGATATGTTGTAGAAAAATGAAGCTAACAACCTAATAAGTGTCACAATGTCTTCCAAAAGATACTAAGGAAACGAGAATCATGATCGAAGACAATAGTGAGAGGGTGTCCAAAATGCAACCAAACATGAGTGAAGAACAATTGAGCAGTTTATTCGGCAGTGTTGGTTTTGGTACATGGTAAAAAGTTCGCCATTTTGAAAAAGTGACAAAAAACTACTGGAATGCAATCCTACTTATGAAGAGTCATGGGTAACCCACTCAAAAAATTAAGAGAGATGGACTCCCATGGGCATGAAGTAATTGGTATTCAATTGTATGGACCTTGTTTGCAATGAGTGGGCTTACTGGTGCTATATAGAGAACATTGGTGAATAAAGGACTCAAGGTGGCATTGCATGGATGGAAAAAAAATGTTTCTATAGATTTTGGAGGGTTTTGATTTTGCTGAAATGACCACCATAGGAAGAGGCATGGGCTTCATGGATCAAAAGGTGATGATCTGGAATTTAGGGTACACAAAGAAGAGTAAGACGTTACAACCAAGTATCACAAACAACATAATCTAGAAAAGGGGTCTAATTTATTTTAGTGGTATGATGGACTGCATGCCATATGGGACCAAAGAAAGGATCATCGGCATACAAATATTTTCACTTTTCATAGGCAGCACAATGAACATTGAGGATTTTTAGTACCAAAGTAGTGGGGCAACTCAAGATATCAACAACTCTATTTGAACTCCCTAAATGAAATTGTTGTATATAAGACACACGTTTGAGATGGCACTACTCTTGAATCTTGCATTTTGAGTTGAGAAAAATTAAGGGATGGTGCTCTCTATGTAGGATGGTTTCTTTGCCCAAAATATAACGATGCCACTACATCAATGCATACACCAAGGCATAATTTTTTTGTCGTATGTATTGTATCATGGCTTGGCTTCATTCTATGTCTTAAAAAGGTAAGCCACGAGGTGGCCTCCCTGTTTAATAACTACACTAATGGCATAATGGGATGCATCTATTTCTATTTCAAAAGGTTGTTGCAAATCTAGAACATGCAAGACTAGGTCAGAACATAAAGCATATTTCAATTTTTGAGAGCTTAGCTCAATGTCTTTGTTCTAGTGAAAAACAACTTGATTAGATAATTGATGTAATGGCTACTGAGAGAAGTGGGTATTGAACTTTTGGTGTTAATTCAACCCACTTAGAAAACTCGTCAAATTTGCAGATGTAGAGGAAACTGGCCAGTTTGTAGTAGCTTGAGTTTTAGTAGGTACAATGCAAATACCTTGTTGATCTATGATAAACCCAAGATAAGGACTAGAAGATTGTCCAAAAAGTGACTTATTTCGCTTGACCTGGAGTTTCGGATGCAAAGCAGGTCAAACATGAGGTGCACATGATATAAATGCTCATCCCAAGAAGAACTGAATATAAGGATTCCATCTAGATATGTGACAATGAAACTAATCATATTAGGTTTTAAGATATGATTAATCAATCTCATGAATATGGTGAGGGTATTTGTAAGACCAAAGGGCATGAACATCCACTCAAATAAGCCAAATTTGACCATTTTCGATGTCATCTTCCAGATCTTCTGGGATTCACATGGAGCTAATGATAACATATTGCGAGGTCTAACTTCATGAAGAATTTATCACCTTGAATATAATTTAGCAAATCATCTATCCATGGTAACATATAATGGTTCTAGATTGTGACCTTATTAAGATCCCTAAAGTTTGTGACTAGATGCATTTCTTGAGTTTCCTTCACCAATAATTACATCTCATTATTGTAAGTCATGGCCCTACTTATCCTCTTAGTTTTTCAGTATACACATAGTCCTCAGTCCCATTTTGTATATGTATCCAGTATACCCTTGTTTATAACTTAACACCGATTTGGGTTACATCAACTCAGTTATTACTGCTACCCACTACAACCATCATTTATACTCTACCCAAGGGAAGTATCGAGTCTCATACTCATTGGCTAAATCTCAAGTGCCCTTGTCAAAGTCCTAGTCCCATTATAGTTGGTTATAACTTGTTGATTCTTATGATGCTAAGGGGGCCTCTTACCCCACACCTTCACACTCACTCCTATTGACATCAACTCATTTTATTCTAGGAGTTCTTAGAGAGGTTTCATGTACCTTGGTCCCCATTTTTTGTTACTTATGGTCAATCCTAGACCAAGCAAAGAGAGTCGTCACTACCCTCTAATTCAATAGGCTCCCCTATGTTCGACATAAAATCATTATTACATTAAGGAGATTCATATTGTAATGGATTTGCAGTGTTCCAGTTTCAATAGAAGACCCCCATGCATGTGTAGTTATTCAATCCCTTAAGAAGGAGCCACCCTTCAAGTGACTGCCTAAATGTTTTGGGGGCCCTCCTAATCAAATATTCTCAATTGTTATTCCTCCCCTCGAGCACCAATGTTTCCATGCAAGGATATTTAGTTAACAATACCCTTTCTTGGTAATTAAAACCATATTCATATGGGTGGATCATGGTGTTTAGATATCGCCCCAAGTACCCATTTATTCTATTGTAAAGTACTTTGACAATTTCATGAGCATGAGAATTCCCACCGTGTTTGTATAAGAGATCATCTTCATTATATTTGTGATTATTTTGCAGGTGGTCATCATCACTCCTCCACAAGAAGTCCTTCTTTCTTGATTTTCTCTCTCTCTCGGTAGTTTGAACACATGAGCATATGGTAAAGAAACAACGATGTATTTCAGCTATACATGTTTCTCCTAGCCTCACATGTCAAGGGGAAACTATTGTCGCCTCAATTTCACTCACAAGTGACACTTGGTTGATTATGTTCAAAAGCATCACCAGTTGATAGTAATGCGGAAAAATAACACTACCTCGTAGCTAATTGAAACACCCTCATGAGCAAAATTAACCCCATAAAATTGGTTAATTATTCATTCTCACAAGTAGCCTTTGATTTAACTTGTGCAAGTCTCACGGGATATCCTTTGATACTCACATGACCCTGGAAAAGCATGGTAAAGTGACTCAATGGTGCATTAATGGCCAATAATCCCAGCTCAGGTGGCTCCAGGGTGATGTATAAGGTGAATTTGATCTCTCATCTCATCAATGTTGAGTACCCTGGCTTCCCAAGGGTCTTTATGAAGCGTTGGAGGTCAAATTTGAATGAGGAGCATTCACATTAGAATTAGTTATTCAATGGAGCTCAGAATTTGCCTATAAATGAAAGCAATGGGGTAGCATTTGAAGAGGAGAATAATTACAAGGTCATGTTGGAGAAATAATCTTGGAGATCGATCATATCACTCTCTCATCTTTACCTTTCATTTCCCTCATGCTTGCTTGTGTTCTTTCCTCAAGGAACCAAGATTTCTTCATTCACCATAGTTAGAGAGACCTTTCAAGAAGGAAAATGACCAATCCCAAGGAGATTGTTGGAGCCCACCTACATCCAATAATTCTTATCATGTGATATTACACATTTTATGCTTTTCCATTGGAACAACATATGAGTATTGTTGTTTCCCTCGAATTTTTATGTTTCAAAAGGAATTCTTGTAGTTAAATTTGTAATCTAATTGCATGCATGATTTCTTCTTGTTTGTTTGATGTTTAAATACTCTTGTGTTTTCCCCACAACTAACCATCTTCTATTGTTTAGCTTACAACCTAGCTAAATTATGGGGTTTTTCTCACTAATGCAACAAAAACCCCCATATAACCATCAAAGATGCAAAGAGGCGTGGTTTAATTATTGGTGTTAGAGTGGGGGGGGTATGTCCTTGACACGCTTGTTGTATGTGAATGATGTCTTACTATTTACAAATGGTAGTTTTAGAGGTGCATCTAGGTTAAAGAAATACTAGAAACATATAGCATTACCACTAGCATGGAATTAAATGTACAAAAGTTTATTATCTCTTTCTATAGTCTAGATTAGGATGATGAAAAAGGGTTTGATCCAGATTTAGGAGAAGAACGAACTGATTAAAAGACTGAATACAATAAACACAGAGATATGAAGAACAATACAGATACCCAGTGAACAATATCTTCTATTGAATAAATGAAATAGGTTGAAACTATAAAACTGCAAAACTAAAACACTTTCTCGAATGGTGGTAGCTATCTCTGAAAAGAGTTGTGGCTACTATGTGCATCCGTCTGAAAAGAATGATTACAATGAGGCTCCAGAGACATTTTTAATATTACTCATGAATTCTAAAACCATAGACATCCAAAAACCTAACCCTGGGAGGTGAAACACCAAAATTCATGTGGGCCCCTATGGGTAAGTTGGTACCTCAACTTCTCGGGGTCGTAACTTTTGCATACGACCTCCATTTTAGGCATGTGATAGCCCATTGGAAAGGTATTTTAGAGAAATACACATTACGTTGTCAAACTCTAACTTTGTCTATATTTTGATTGCGACGAGCCAAAAAAACATTGTTTAGGGATCCAAAACAGCCTTGGAAGTACAACAAGATGTGTTGACATGAAAACATACAAAATTATCCAGTTGGATTAGGTGAGAGGCCACTAGTATCTACCTGGAAGATGTGTAGGGTTTGAAAAAGCCACGGAAGTGTAGTGTAGAACCCACAATTACAAAGAAGTACAGAAGAACGTGTTGAACTAAAAACTAACAAGAGGAGCCAATTGGAATAGGTGGGTGTACACCAATATCCACCTGGATCAATCCTACCCCCTTAGGAAGCAATGGTATCCATTGTGTTGAGTTCCCCTATCAGGTGAGTAAAATTTTGTTGGATTTTTCCTCGGGTGAGCCACTTTCCTTGGTGTAGGAGTTTCCCTACCTTGACAACCCGATAAAGTTGGATCCTCTACTGGTGAGTTCCCTTGACTTGTGTGTCCACTATCTGATCAGTGGATGCATGTTCCATGTAGTCAAGGTTGAGCTCTATTGGTATCAGTTGTTATGTGATCTCTGAGGTGTCCAATAATGGTGGAAAATATGGTCAAAGGAGGTCCACATTGAACATTGGGTGCAAGCCAAGGAATGGTGGAGTGTTTAGCTCAAAAGAATTGTTACCCACAGCCTTGGTGATGGTGTAAGGCCCATAGCAAAGTGGTTGGAGCTTCTGATGGGGCCTTGTAAGATGCTCCTTCTGCAAGTGTAACCAGACCTTGTCTCCAACCTGAACTAGTGTGGTACCCTGTGTTGATCATGGTGTTTCTTGTACTTAGCATTGTCTTTTTGCAAAATCTCCATGACCTATTGGCGGATGTGTTGAATCCACTCAATGAATGTGGTGGGTTTTTCAATCTCAGATAGAACATGGGAAGAGTTTGTCTGTGTGGTTTCCAGAGGTAGTGCAACATCAATGGGACCCAAGGGTTGGAATCCTAGTCCCACCTGAAATGGGCTATGGTCGGTGGAGCTATGGAGAGCCATGTTGTAACTGTGTTGCACATAGGGGAGACTCTCATCCCATGTACGTGGAT
>SNQJ01S0011426.1:12977-27802 GCA_010110895.2 Picea sitchensis | reverse complement strand
TGATCGAAAAGATCGTCGATCCTCGGCAGAGGATACTTATTCTTGACAGTTACTTTATTCAACTGTTTGAAATCAATGCACAGCCTCAACGTTCTGTCCTTCTTCTTTACGAACAAGACCGGGGCACCCCAAGGTGACACGCTTGGGCAAATGTACCCCTTCTTTAGAAGCTCCTCAAGCTGCAATTGCAGCTCCTTCAGCTCTGGCGTGCTCATTCTATAAGGAGCTTTCGACACTGGAGCTGCTCCAGGCATCAAGTTTATAGAGAAATCGATATCTCTCTTCGAAGGTAGTCTGGGTACCTCCTGAAATACATCTTCAAACTCTATTAGTACTGCATGGTCTCCAATCTTGGAGACTTCATCTCTGAATGCTTCCTCCACACGGGATGCAAACAATTGACGGTCTTTCCTGTAGCACTTTTTTAATTGCATTGCTGAGATTTCTCTAACAACCACAGCTCTGGGAATTCCTTGGACTGTTTTCTGATTCCCCTCCTCATCCAGGCATGTAAATTCCTTGTTACAACAGTCAAGGAGGGCATGGTGCTGGTCCAACCAGTCCATCCCAATTAAACAATCATAAGAGCCTAAAGGCAGAATATTCAATTCATCCTTTGTGCTCAATCCCTTCATGTCCACAGGACAGGACTTAACCAACTCAGCGACTTTCCTCTTGGTTCCTATAGTCAACTGCACTAACCAAGACTTTTCATGTTTGCTTCTTGATAAATGAAAACTTTCCACCACTCTAGGGTCTACATAACTACGACTAGCCCCTAAATAAATTAAAATAATAAATGGTTGGTTGTCAATCATACCTTCCACTTCAATCAAGTGCGACTGAAATTCAGCTTGCTTGTTGTCCAGGGCCGCATAGATTCTTGGCATTCTATTGCCCTTGTCCTCCACTGTTTCAGCTTGTTGAACATTATGGACAGCTCTTGCTTTGCCATTTTTATGGGGACAATCTCTGTACTTGTGGTTCTCTTTACAGCCCCAACACTGAATGGGCATCTGTCTCAGCCTTTGTTCTCCCACTTCAGCCATTCTTGGTTCTCTAAACGATGGATTTCCTTGAGAACTGTTTCTGAAAAAGGGAGGCTTGTTTCCCTTCTGCCTATGTTCCTTCTTGAACTTTTTCTGGTCATCCCAAGCCTTCCGAAAGGTAGGCTTTTCTCTTTGTTGTTCATATAAGCATTTCACTCTTCTTATTGTTTCTTCCATAGTCTTAGGATCATCATACTGAATCTTGTCACCAATGGAAGGTGGCAGTCCACTCAGATACCTCTGAATCTTGACAGCCTCATCTTTGATGAATGGAACATACTTCAGTAATTCCAAAAAATTTCGTTCATACTCATCAATGGTCATGTTGCCCAGCTTGAGTTTGAAGAACTCCTTCATCTTTCTGTCATAGTATCTTTTAGTCAGGTATTTCCTCTCAAAATACCTCTTGAATTCCTTCCAAGTAATATCTTTCTCTCTAATGTGTTGCACCTTCAAAAACTGATCCCACCACATGGATGCTTTTCCTTTTAGTTGATACATTAGAATTCTTCCTTCTGCATGAGAGGAATAATTCCGCAATTGGAAATATTTCCTCATGCCAAGCAACCATGTTTCGGCATCTTTCTCCTTCTTATGTTCTCCATCAAACGTAGGAGGCTTAATCTTGTTCATCTCCCCTTTCAATTCATCCACCCCAGATCTCCTATGCTTTCTAGTAGGAGATGGGCTTGAACTATTGTGTGCTTCCCTACTGGAATGCTTTGGGGAGCGACGACGATGTTTGTTGACACTCCTTGATCTTCTTTTCTCTCATGGATCCTGCGACTCCCTATTTTTCTTGTGTCACTCTCCTTTTCCAATTTCCTTTCTATTCTTTCCAGGCTCTTCAACATCTTCAAGTTGAATTCACCCTACCTATCCCTGACTTTCATGAGCTTTCGGCTATCATCCTGACGAGCTTGGGCATCTCTCTACAATCCTTCAATGATTTTCATTATATGTCCTTCCTTATCCAATTCTCTTCCATGCCCATTGGAGTTCGATCCTTTGACTCCCAAGTTGACATCCCTTCCTTCTCTTTCGTTCTCTGAATTGGAGGCAATCCGCACCTCTTCCATTTCTATACTCGGCGTCGGTTCTCGGCTGTCCTGACACTCATTGAACTCTGTCGACACAACGTGCAGTCAACGGAAGTTTGTCAGGCCTTAAACCCTTAATAAAACTTTAACATTCATAAACCAATGTGAATAAGAAAAATGTTTTGAATCCACTAAGTTTTCTTAACTCTGTTTGGCTCTGCAATTTTCGAGACTTTGGGACTTCGAGTTTCGGGGTTTCGGTCCATGAGGCTCTCATACTCGCTTTCGGGACTTCGGGTTTCAGGGTTTCGGTCCACGAGGCTCTCAACAGTTAAATCCTCGACGGTTCTTTTGTCTTCGAAAATTTCATGACTTCGGAACTTCGGGTTTCAGGTCTTCGGTACATGGGAGTTCACGATGCAGTGACTCCCAACCTCTTGTCACTCCAATCCCCAAATTCTGAAAATTCGATTTCCTTTACCCTCCGGGTCCACAGAGCACGACTGTCTCCCACATCCCCAGTGGAAAGTGGCACACTCAGGAGGTTCCACGTCACCTATGGTGACATCATCAGGTCCCACCACTCTCACTTTTCTTCTCGACCCGCTGGCACATGGTACACATCCATGTGCCCACGTCCCTTCCAAGTGAAATCCAACAGTTAGACCTCTCTCAGGTCTACGACGTAGATCCTTTTGGTGTTTTTGGGTTTTTCGGTAACCGGGATTTCATGATGTATCAACTCCAATTCTCTTGTCATTTCAATCCCCGAATTCCGAAATGATCCAATGGTTCAAGTTCCTCTCCTACGATCTACGGTGTAGATCGTTTCAGGATTTTGGGTCAGTTCTTTCGTCTTCGAATATTTTGGGACTTCGGGTTTTGGGGTTTTCAGTAACCGGGGTTTCACAACTTGCGATAATGAGGGATATTGCCCTTTGGTTTCTCGGATACCGAAATGTCGATCGGCAGCCACGTGTCCCTCCGATAGATGGTCCTCATGATTTCGGGATTTCGCGTATCGCGATTTCCACACTCATGTGCAACTCCAAAGGGTTTTAAGCCTTGTGCACATTCTCCAGATTTGACGGTTGTGAGGGTTCTCCTTTCCTCCCGAACAGGTTTTATGGCTCCAACACTTCTGGTGTGGAGTTCTCTCTCCCTGCGGCCATATACCACACCGGCTGCGGTTTTTATAATACCGCTACACCTCCTGAGCTTTGTAATACGGTCAAGTAGCCCGTTGAAACTCAGAATACATTCTGAGGTCTGAAATTAGTCATCCAGACACAATTTCTTCTCAAAACCTCGGTCCAAAGACCATTTATCCGGCCCATTCAGGCTCAGCGTTGAAACTAGGTTCTGATACCATTCTGTAATTCTCCCCCGGCCTTCATCCAACCCGCTGGCAGGGCAGACGCTACTATGCGGAACAACAATCTTAGACTTATTTATATATATAACATGAATTTAATCAAATGAAACACATTTAACTCAAAGTAGGCACAATATTACTGCTAATATGTAGATTTAATGGACTTAACAGTGATTCATGATTACAGCAGAATACATGATAATTATAAGCAACACAGGTATGCAAAACATAGTTAAAGCAGAAGCTGATACTTATCTTTGAAACAATGGTAATTCCACCAACCACGTGTAGGCCTTCCACGAACCTCCTAACCTTAGACCACGCTTCTCATCACTCTCAGCAGTAGGTCACCCCCGAGCTAGGACTAAGCTCCACCCAAGGCAAGGAATCCTAGGCTAGGCTAAGGTTACAGGGAAAACTGTGCAGAATCACTGGAAGGATTCTTTTCAGGATGCCTTCTTACGCCCACTACTCATGGACTCTCATTCACCACATGCTTGTTCCGCCCAGGAGTATACACCTTCACAAGAACAGTCCATCAGTGCTTCTCCTCCCTCTTTGGGTCTCGGCAACAGGCCAGATCAGGAAGTCTCAGAGCTCTGTAGCTGGAGTTGGACTCTCTCTGGAAGAAAACTACTTCCCAACAAACTCTCTCTCTCCTGGAGAGAGATGCTCACAAGCCTGACAGCCTGCCTCTTCCAACAACAATCACCTCCCTCACCTGGAGAGAGGTTACACACAGGCTCAGCACGAACTTACACTGGCCAGTAAGCCAAATGCATTCCAACACTACGTGGCCTCAACAGTCAACTGGGAAAATAGACACGAGCTTCCCAAATAGGTGACAGACACATACTTCAACCCAACCAAGCTCAGCAATTACTAGATAGACTCATAGTTATGGTTTCGGGACTATGCAAGGTGTACAAATATCCCACACATAGGCTCAATGGTTTAGAACAGAGGGTGTGCCAGCTTTCCCCAAAAAAAACACAGACCTTTCCCCCGGTTTCAGAGTTGCATGAGGGTATTCTTACAGAGGTCAAACGGGATTCACGTTCAGACGGTCGACGATGGAAATGGAGGAGGAACCTACGCAGCAGTCAAAGGGAATGGAAGCGAAACCCCCAACATGGCTCATTTCCACAGTTTTAACTACATGCGCTTGGGTTGACACTTGTCACCCATGAAGCTACATGCGCTTCATAGCATGTGTTCCCTTTTGCACATGTTCTCCTTCCAGGAACTTAGGATAAAACATACGTTTCACATGTCTTTTTGGAATAATATTAAAATATTATTCCCAAGGACTTAAGCCCCTAGGCTCAACACTTAGCCCCTCTTCCCAACCATCCAGCCCCCAATCCCTTACCCACTCTGTGGAAGCTTAGTCCCCCTTCACTCATTCATCATGGTCGATCTGCACGCAGCGGTGTTTATATTTTTTTATTAATGTTATGCATGATTACATATACAAAAGCAGGTTCTCCGGCCTAATAACACATAAGCTCACCAGCTTATATATAAACTTGGCTCACCAGCCTATAAAACATAATTACAATTCATGATGCAAGCTTATACTTCACAGACATGATTTACAACAGGGCTCGGCCTTGGGGACATTACATGATGTTTCAGATCATCAAATGCTCATTGTTGTTCCTTCCCCCACACGAACTTTTCCCTGCCACATCCCTTGGTCACGTGGCTGAGGGCCCATGCAATATGGGAGAATCCCAACATGAACCGTCGGTAGAAATTGGCCAGTCCCAAGAAGCTCTGAAGCTCGATCAGTGTGGTCGAGCTGGACAGTCACAGATGACTTGGATCTTAGCAGGGTCGACATGTACCCCATGCCCATCAACAATGTAGCCAAAGTATTGGACCATGTTCATTCCAAAGGAACATTTTTCCAAGTTGGCATATAGCTTGTGATGATGCAGAGTGCTCAAAACCTATTGAATATGTCGTATGTGCTCCTCCCAAGTTCTATTGAAGATGAGTATGTCATCCAAATATACCACCACAAAAGAGTTGGTGAAGGGTGTCAATACATCATCCATCAACGTCATGAAAGTCTTTGGTGCATTTTTTAGGCCAAAGGGCATGACCAACCATTCGAAGAGACCTTATTTATATTTGAAAGTTGTCTACCAGACATCATTTGGTTCGATGGGAACCTGGTGGTAGCCAGACTTTAGGTCAATCTTGTTGAAGAAATTTTCCCCCTTGAGTTAATCAAGAAAGTCATCAATATTGGGAATTGGGTACCAGTTTCTGACTGTGATTTTGTTTAATTCTCTATAATCAATGCAGATTTTCCAGGTCTTGTCCTTCTTCTGCACCGATACAATCAGGCTTCGGCAAGGGGAGGAGTTGGGTCTGATGTGCCCCTTTTGAAGAAGCTCTTGGATCTTACGCTTGATTTCGTCATTTTCCATCAGTGAGCGATGATGCACTGATCCATTATGAATAGGTGCACTGGGGGTTATATCAATTGGATGCTTGACTTGGTAGTGCGTCGGTACCTCGGTGGGTGAGGATAAGATGTCTCTGTACTCTTCCACGATCCCGTCCACTTGCTTCTGTTGTAAAGAGAGGCTCTATGTAGAGGCCACGGATGTGGCGGCGACCCTCTTCTTACTATGAGCATGGATCAAAAAGAAGACAAACTTCTTGGCCTTTGAAATGACCTTACTGCATTGCTTAGTAGAGATTAAAGAAATAGCGGTAGGTGGCACTACCTATGGTATCCTGTACAATTGTCTACCCAAAGTAATAATAACACTACGGGGTCTAGACTCATACATAGAATGACACTTCCACAAATATGGTTGTCCTAAAAGAACATCACAAACTTCAAGGGGAGAAATATCACACAATACCTCATCTTTGAAGGGCTTGATGCCATAGAGCATATGGTACTATTGGTTGACACAGAGATCTCTTCCTTGGCGAAGCCAACCAATGGTGTAGGGTTGTGGGTGCGGTTTTGTCGACAGGTCCAGCCACTTGATGACCTCTGATGAGATCAGGTTCTTCTGATTGCAACTATTGACAATGAAATGAAGTGGATCCCCCTTTACCCAAATCTGTGAGTGAAATAAGTGTTCCCCTTCCTTTGGTTCTTCTGGTTCGCTTGCCTAGAATTTGGTGGTAGACAAAGTGGCACTCTGTTCAACATCGATAATCCGCTTCCCTACTTCTATATTTGATTCAGAATCATAATCGACCTCTAACTCAGAAGCCTTCATCTCGACCACAAGTGACTTCTTGGAGTGGCATTCTTCAGTGTTGTGCCAAGGGATTTTATGGTATTCACACCATTTTCCCGTGTCCTTATTCATCTTCTCATTGCCCTTCTTGTGTTGTGGCTTGTATTGGTTGTCCTGAGAATGGACATATTTTCTCTAACCCTTGTTGTGTGGGTTGGGGCTACCTTTTCCCTGCTTCATCTATGAGTAGTTTGCAGATCCAAACTCTCACCTTTTTTTCTTAAATTTCTGCTCGATCTTGACAGCATATCTATAAGTCGTACCCAATGAGGCGATGTCCAAAAACTCAATTTCTATTTGAATGTATCTATGCAAACAATCACAGTATTTGAGCACCAGGTGCGTAGGGTATGGAAAATATTGGTGAAATCTGGTATTGTCTGGTCCCTTTCTTGACGCAGGGTGGTCCATCTGGTGTACTGATCCTCGTAGCTTCCAACAGGGTAGTGTTGTTCTTTAATGGCATCTAGGAAGGAATCCCATGTAGGGGCAACCAAAAATATTGCATATTCTTCTATGGCCCTTTGCTCAGAGTAAGTGTCCCACCAGTCCTTAACATGGGGACGACCTTGAGGAGTGAAAAAGTAATATTTTCCCTATTGAAAAAATTATGGACCGAAAAATACCCTTCGAGCAGATTCAACAATTTATCTACAGCATCCACATCTATCGGTCCTTCAAATAATGTAATATCAAAATTTACTTGTACCTTGAAGGGGGTTGCATGGTCGCTTGATGAAGATGCTTCTTCTGTGGGTAGTCGTTGAAGGATATGTGCAAAGTTTTCCATCATTTTTTTCATTTGTTGCGCAAGGGCTTCCTCGAGCAACATTTTAAAAGGATATCCTACTCCATTATCTTTCTTTTCCTCTCCCATGGGTTGTTGTCGGGCTCGGCGCGACCGATCTTGCAACAGCTCGATTGGTTTGAGTCCCAACTTCTTGTAGCCAGATCTTATCGGGGACATGCACGAAGAAAAATAAATGAAGAGCAGACCGCTCTGATACCACTGATCCAGATTTAGGAGCAGAACAAACTGATTAACAGAATGAATACAATAAACACAGAGATATGAAGAACAACACAGATATCCAGTGAAGAATATATTCTATTGAATAAATTAAATAGGTTGAAACTGTAAAACTGCAGAACTGAAACACTTGCTCGAATGGTGGTAGCGATCTCAGAGAAGATATGTGGCTACTATGTGCATCTGTCTGAGCAGAATTATTACAATTAATCTTTAGAGGCCTTTTTAATATTACTCATGAATTCCAAAACCCTAGACATCCAAAAACCTAACCCTAGGAGGTGAAATGCCAAAATTCATGTGGGCCCCTATGGGTAAGTTGGTACCTCAACTTCCCGGGGTCATAACTTTTGCATACGACCTTCGTTTTAGGCGCATGATATCTCATTGGAAAGGTCTTTTAGAGAACTACACATTACACCGTCAAAATCTAACTTTGTCTACTATTTGAATATGGCGATCCAAAAAAACATTGTTTAGGGCTCCAAAATGGCCCTGGAAGTACAACAAGATGTGTTGACATGAAAACATACAAAATAATCCAATTGGATTAGGTGAGAGGCCACCAGTATCCACCTGGAAGATGTGTAGGGATTCAGACAACCCCAGAAGTGTAGAACCCACAATTACAAAGAAGTACAGAAGAACGTGTTGAACTAAAAACTGACAAGAGGAGCTAGTTGGAATAGGTTGGTGGCCACCAATATCCACCTAGATCAAGGTTAAAACAATCTTTCCTTTCTAGCATATGGATTTCAATGAGGGTTTCAAATACTTATGTTTCTTCTTGAAACTAAATGGATACAGAAAATCTAATTAGGGATGGTTGTTGGAAATATTGAGAGGCGAACTCATACTTGATGTAATTGATGGATATCATGTGGTGGGAGACTAAATTTGATCGAATCTATTATAGAATCTACTCTCATATTCTAGCATTCATTGGCACATATCCCAAAGGATGTTCTGGAGAAAGTAAGAAAGATGTGTTTCAAATTTCTTTACTCTGGAAAAAGAGAGAAGGGGGTTATTCCAACTGCAAAATGGTAGGTTTTAGAAAAAACAAAGGAGGTTGGGGAATGGGTTGAAAAACATTCACTTATTTGGTCTATCCCTAGTAGCAAAAACCCTATGAAAGGCCCTCACCCATGACATTTTGTGGAGCAGAATAATCGAACATGAGTATTTCAAGCCTGGGACATATTTGGATTGGATTATAAGTCCTTGAAATTCAATGAAGAAATCATAAAATCAATGGAAATCTTTGTTCCATTCCTTTCCAATGATAGGTAGGTATCTAGCTTGGAAGGTAGGCAAAGGGACCAAGGTCAAAAATGGGAATGATGTTATTTTCGGTTGTGGAGAGAGGTTAATTTTTCCAAAAGAAAAGATTATATCCTTGTAGGACAAAGATATTGTGACTCTTAATCATATTGGGGATCCAAACGAAACTAACATATGGTATCAATAATGGAAAAAGGCTCAATAACGAGGCCTAGATGAGAATTAGTATGTTTTGAGGAATTCCTACTTAAGTTATTTGATAAGAGGCCACATCAAACTAAGAGATAATGAGGACTCTTAAGCTTGGGCCTTTAATAAGTTAGGAGTGGTTTATTTTTCAACATTGGGGTATACTATTATGAGTGTTATGATCCAATGCCTTAAAATGATAAAAAGTCAATGAATACAGTCCACTTGAAAGGGGGAGCCTCCTTTTACAATATATCCAATTCAGAATAACATATGAGATGAGATAAGATGATCCTAAGACTAGGTCTCCTTGGTGTGTGTGTGTGTGTGTGTGACAAAGGGTACAATTAAGAGCTCTAGCCAACCTACTAATATAACA
The DNA here is from genome assembly GCA_010110895.2 of Picea sitchensis. Taxonomy (NCBI): domain Eukaryota; kingdom Viridiplantae; phylum Streptophyta; class Pinopsida; order Pinales; family Pinaceae; genus Picea; species Picea sitchensis. Next base: position 18,181 of record SNQJ01S0011426.1, on the reverse strand, counting down.
CTAGAAATGTAATGATTCAATATCTAGGGGATTAATAATAGTTTTTATAAATAACATGGGGCTTTGTCTAGGATTAACATGTCCCTCCCATTCAAATTAGCATTGTCCTCAACACTTGACTAACTACGGGTGTTTCCACATGAAGAACTCATCTTCCCATGTCGCCTCTTCCACTGGTAGGTTCTTCCATTTTAAAAGGTACTCAATAATTGCTCAATTTCTCAGTCGTTCAATCCTTGTTTCAAGGATTGTTTATGGTTCTAGTATTATTTTGCCTTCTTCATTTATCTCTGTAAAAATAGTTTGGATTGGGATATTGACATCGATTACCTTCTTTAAGAAAGAAACATGGAATATTGGATGTACACATGAATATGGAGGCAACTCCAATTTGTAAGCCATACTTTCAATCCTTTGCAAGACCTTAAAGGGGCCATAATATTTTGGTTGTTAATTTATTTTCTTTATTTTTTGCTTGAGGGACATCTATCTATATGTTTGTAGCATCGGAAATACCTAATTCCCCCACTTCAAATTCCCTTTCACTGTGATGTTGATATGCTTTTTTTTCATCATATTTTGTGCCATAACCAAGTTGTCCTTAAATAGTTTGAGAACATATTGTTGGTGCCCTATGTGGTCCTCCAATGGTTGAAACTTTGCAACCTCTTTCAAGGGAGATGTGATGGATAGAGGATGATATCCATAAAGTGCTAGAAATGGGGACATTTTTTATGAAGTATGGAAGGATGTGTTGTACCATCATTCTTCCAAGGGAAACCACTTGATTCACTGTGTCTATTTATCATATGCAAATCAATGAAGATATCAGTATAGACATTTAGAGTTCCAAGTTGACGATCTTTTCCTTCTTTGTTGGGATTCAAGGCGTTAAAAAGTTGGAGATCATGGCAGCGGCTGAGACCGCTCAAAATCCACAAGCTTGTTGGTAAGCATACTTATTTGTCGCAGACTTTGGAAAACGAGGTCTTAACATTGCCCGTCAATGGGCAGTATCTCAACCCTTATTTCCAATGATTCATTTCTTTGAAAAAGAAAAAGAGCGCCTTATTTTCCACTTGTACATACCTTGAAATAAATAGTTTGGTTCAAAGGGAAGAATAGGTGAATCAGGAATAGGTTATTCAGTAATATCTTCCCGAAGTTTGAGTCCGAATAAGGGTGAAACTGGAGATAACTGGGATTCTCAGCACCCTGCCGGGGGGGAAGTTGTCCCCAGCTAGAGCTGTTGTTGACCCCCAAAATTTCGTTTGGTGCTCAAGAGTCACAGTTAAGTCATGTTGTCAAGTTAAAGTTTTAGCCCTATTTAAATTAGTCTTTCAAATTTGAAGTTTGTTTAAGTACTTTTTAAAAGGGAAGAGGCCAAGTATCTTTCAAAGAGTCTTATTATTGGGCATGTTCAATGCTTTAAATAGGTCCTCGAATCAAAGTGCTTAAGTGTGAGGTTTTAATATTGTCGTCGGGTGTCTTAGTCCAAAGTAAGAAGCAATGAACAGAATAGTAAAAACATTCTAATATCTATAAGTGTTCATTCAATATTATTGCTCATCGGGTCGTCTTGTCCAAGCATATCTCGGTTAACAGGGCTAGAAAGTGAAGTCTCCAAGTTCAAATCGTCACTCGTCGGCTCAAGCCTAGTCCGAGTCAAGAGTCCCGCCCGATGAAGCGATTAGTTATTCTCCTCAAAGTAATTACTTTTGGTTTGTCGTTTTTCGCCACCTCTCAAGCCCCAATCATCAAGCGACGAAGCAATAACGAATCGAGTACCAAAAGCCTTATAACTCTATCGCCCCTCGACTTCCCGGATTTCTCCAGCTTCGCCATAAGAGGAGTCTTACAACATCGTACAGGGAGGCAGCTGGTGTCACCATGAGAAATTAAAGCATGAAAAGAACGGAAATCACAGCAAGTCATGCGCCATAATGGTAATTCAGGTGTTGTCCTTCCAATCTTATGCCGTGCATGTCAAGGGCACAATCTAGCACGTACCACCAACATTCGATATTGCTTATGTCTTACTATCCAACCCAGCGTGGCCATCAATTTGAAACTGATCAAAAGGGCAACAGAATTCTCTAAGTGCTGAGTTGAGCGGCCTGCCTATTCAGAACAACATTTTGATCCTCCTTTGTGCCCACTTTCTTATTCCGGGCCCAACCAACTAATTGGAATTATCCTGTCCTCCCGCCTGGCGCATATTGCTAGTCGGTCTTCCATCTTATTGGACTTAGGGGTTCCGCAAGGACTAGTTAGTTTGGTCTGGTCATTCCGGATCGAGATGGGATAAATCGGGCGAGGGGAATGACCAAGAAGGGGGGAGGATCAGTGAATGAAAGCACCTCCGGTGGGTCCGGCTAACACCTACCTCCAACAAGACTTCATTTACTACATTTAATATACATCCTGGTAGAAAGAATACTTACTTCACGACTGAAGGAAAGCAAAAGATTATATATTGGCATAGCTCTAGGACAGAACCTACTACTTTAAGGGATAGGATTTGATGGCCAAAATAGTTTTATTATTCACCCCTATACTACAGTTGTGTGTGCCTACCTTTGATTTGAATAGTCGCGTTAGTGCATATTGTAAGTAATAGCATTTATCCATAGGCCGAACAGAGCAGCCTCCACTCGGGCTCTAGGGCAGTTCAGGCAGTTATGTTTTCAAATAAGTAGTTTCCCAAAAAGATAGTGAGATTGGCTATGTTCTTCTATTGATCGGTTATTCCTTTCTGTTCAGGATGTGACCTCGGGTGAACATGGGTTTGATCTTCCCAGTCCCAGGTGAACATGCCAGCCAGTTGGTCCTCTAAGTGATGTCAATAATATCTGTTCTCGTGTGAGAGAGTTTCCTTGCGAGTGGGGATGCTCCGAAAAATCACCTTTGAAAGGGTGAGAGAAGGCGAAGGAGGAAGTTGGCACTAGTATGCCATTTCGTGAGCTCCTTCAATGGAGTCTATTTACTGTAGGGAAGAACCATCCGATATTCCATGATTTTGGTAGCCATATTAGGGTTATGGCACCAACATTGACAAGTTTATTCCACTGGCAGTCGTCGACTATTGAAGTGAGATTGATTGCTACGACTCGAGGTAAATACCTGAGTAGGCGGATTTCCTTATTTGAACGAAATCCACGGATAAAGCAATGGAACCAACCGAAAAATCTGATGACTATATTTCCCTTTCGTCTGTCTCTCCACCTCCATAAGACCAGGACCTAAGGGCTCAGGTTAGACCTTCACGGACGGAAGGTAATGCTTACTTAACGGATCGGACTGCTAGATGCAGAACCCTACGTCAGTCACTTAGGTCAGACTGGAACCTCAGAGAAGGATAGAGACGTTATGCTCTTAATGGGGCTTTGTAAGGGAACTCTTCCTTGAAATAGAGAGAAAGGTCCACCCGAGCGAGATATATCCATCCCAGCCCAGAAGGCAGGCGCTAACTGAGAGGGAGGTGGTGGATCCTAATAAACCCTTCCATTTCGAGATCCCGAAGTAGGAGAAAGAAGGAGAAGCAAGAATGGCAGCAGGAAAGGCCACTAGAGCAGCAGTAAAGGTGGAAGTCAGCCAGCCCTATTGCTCTCGCCATAAGCCCCTATTACATTACTATTGCATGCTCAGTCTGGCCATAATCCCCTATTACTATTGCATGATCAGTATGCACTCATATATATATCTATTTGAAAGCCTCTCCTCGGTCCATCCAGCCTCCCGGCCTTCGGAATTGGTGGTTCCCCTGTAACCCAACGCCCCATACCGATCCTAGGAGAAGTAGTTCTCGAGTTCATCCCACTCTAGGCCCAACAGCCGACCCTACCGCTCATTACTTGACTTATTAAGATTTAAGGAGAGAAACCAAGAGGAGAGGCGTTCATGACTTGATTTCTGAAGGGCAAGTGAAAGGCGTTGAAAGGAAAGGAAAGACAACAAAGGCATTCAGGCATTCAAGCATTCAGGCATTCACTTCGCAAGAAAGGTTCTCAAGTTAACTCAACCATTCTCCAAGGCTCAAAGGAAGGGTTCTCAAAGGAAGGGCTTGCTTGCAACAACAACTTGCTTGGGATCGTTGTGTTCTCACTTGGCAAATGTAACACTCATCGCACTCTATGTTGAAAGCTAGAGGATGTCATGAGGAAAGAAAGGAAGGATGGATGGATTGATGGATGGAAGGATGGATGGATTGATGGATTGATGGATGGATCCTCGGAACTACCTATTCATTAATTTCTGCCTCAGAACTTATGAGATCAGATCAGATTATGAGACGGGGCGGGGGTCAACACTTAGAACTTGACTATAGCTGTACCTTACTTCCATGAATCCAAGCGGTCTAGGGAAAAGCCGGTCTAGTTCTGAAGGTGGGCAGGTAATAAGTAAACACATAGGTAGGGGTAAGTTTGTTTCATGCCATCCAATCCTGGGTAATCTATAGCAGTCCCTCCTAAGCGCTTAAATAGTTTGTGGTCTAGGATTAACAGGTGGGGGATTCTCTCTCCTCATAGTGCCGTACCCCCTACATAGATTCTCCTGGCTTCAGAAGAGGTTGGGCATAATTCCATCCCATTTCCTAGGGTGAAGGCATTAAATAAAGTCAAGGGTAAAGGGATCCGGTTCTTAAAGGGAAAGTAGCCCTCCGCACTAAGGCAATAACTTCCTCAGGTGGTCTAGAGCTAAAATGCCTAGCTCTGAAGGTGGTAGATAGGTTGTATGGTAATACAAAGGTAGGGTAAAGGAGAAATAGAAAAGGCTCCCCTACGAAGGTGTTCCTGGCTTTAGAAGAGGTCGGGCATGAATCAATCCCTCGACTAGGATGAAAGCAGTAATCAAGTCAAGGGTAAGGTGATCTGGTCCTGAAAGTTCAATAGTAGTACCCATCCAACCCAACGCACTAAGGCGATTAATTTTTCAAGTGTCTAGGGAAGGTGCTAGGTCTTACGGTGGGTAAAGGCACTTCGTGTGGAAACAAGGGTAAGGGTAGGGGGTGAAAGGGTTCATAGATGTTTTACCCTACTGATATTCCTCCTTTTAAGGCTAACTGAATTGGTTGGTAAGGGACTCCATCTCCTAGGGTGAGGACAGTAATCAAGGGTAAGAGTGAGGTTGTGAAATCCGGTCCTGATAAGAGGAGGAGGTTACAGTATCGACTCACTAACTAAGTGCATTCATTCCTCAAGTGG
>SNQJ01S0011425.1:156798-185210 GCA_010110895.2 Picea sitchensis | reverse complement strand
CATTTGATATTACATGAAGGAGGACTTTGACTACAAATTTGCATGATCATGACTTCACTCAACTTTGCATGACTTGACTTGACTGGAACCAGACTTTTACAAAATCAAGTAAATGTTGTCGACTAGGTATTGAGTGACGTTGGCAAGGAACCGATCTTGTCAACTAGAAATCGACTTACATTACATAGGTGTAGGGGATCATCTGCCTTTGAAAGATGCATGTTTGACCCCTTCTTTTTGCTTAACTCTAATTTTAATTCAATTAACTCAATTGTTTACTAAACAACATTTCATTCCTCCTATATTTTTTTTCATTGATATATATTAAAGACTCATACAAACTGATACTCATACTCAACTATATAAGACTCCATTATGCTTCATGTAATACATTTCTTTCATGTTTTACTCCATATTACATTGTTACATCATTTTGGTCAACTTGAGACTACTTTATCGACACTTTAACAATAGTTTCTTATTTATAAACTCTGTATAAACTTGTCTTATAGAGGAGTATACTCCATTTTGTGAGAATCAACCAAAATGTCAATTAGCTTGTATCTTAACTGGGTGATCACCATTAGAGAATAATAGATCCAACGTTATTACCATAACAAAAATCACATGATCCATTTGGGTCTATAACCCTTATATCAGAGCAAGTGGATGTTGTTCCTCACTGGTTTGAGGCCAAGTATGTTTTGTTGGTGGAAATAAAAACCCTTAGGGGTAGTGTTTCAACGTTCAAACATCTCTTGCGCTACCATCTAAATATTGCAAGAACTACGATAATTCTGTCAGAAAAATAAAAGATTGAAGGACGCCATTTGCTCCAAAGCCCCATTGTTACATTCACAAGAGACGCGGATCGAAATAAAAGCAAACAATGACTTGGGATAAAGTCAATTGTACAAAACGTGAACCAAAAAAAATAAAAGGAACGACAACCTAGAAAAGTGATTAGAACTGTGTCGCAAAACCGCCAACATTGGGCACATTCCCTCTTAATATCGCTAACATTCCAAATATTTCTTCACGAAATACTGCAAACCGATGGCAAATCCTCGTCTCGTAAAGCAAAGCCTTCTTGATTCCCTACATCTCCTTGATGAGCGGTATTTGTGGTGTTGAGAGTGTAGTATGAACCCACGCCCTTTCGAAATTCATTTTCTCCAATTATCGCATGAGTAAGAGTTCTTATATGAAACAAGGTATATAAAAAGCAATCAATACTTTTGTATGTCGCCCAGAAATTGTGTTTATGTATCCCAGAAATTAGAATTGAGGCAAGATGTAGGAGACAATGAAACCAATGACTTAACAATATCAAGCGATTTCAATGGTTCTGTGGGAGGTTATACTTCCATATAATTATATTTGTATTTATGCAACACCATATTCAAGTATATATGTAACGTACCCAACCCTCATATGGGTCATGTCACTACTAAAACGACCTAGTAAAATTTTATGTTACTAAATCTATATGCGGAAATGATACTCAGCATGACATTCATTCACATGTAATTATCTATGCTTCCCAAAAACGTAAATATAAATGCTTAATTTTGTATAGAACAACTAAATAACATACAACAACATTCAACCACATAAACATGTATTTAAATGCATCAGTTTTCTCACATCAAGCAACATTAACCAAGCTAACTCAGAGTAGATGCACAACAAATATACATATTAGCATTTAACATAATTAAACACAACAATTAGAACACTTATCTTATCAAATGTGCAACCCGTTGCAGGGGACAGACGTTCCTCCCAACCATAGCCTTGTTGTTCAAGTTCTCAACAGCAAGACACCCCCGAGTTAGGGCTATGAATCCACAAGAGACGGAGGTCCCTAAGGTTGGATAATGTCCCCCTTTAAGCAGTTAAACTCTCAACTAATTCCAGTCCACTAACAAACTTCCCTTCAACTTGCACAACCCAAGGGATGGAATCCCCCTTCACTGCTCACAATCCCTCAGGCCTTTCCACTCCCCTCCAGGGCTTCCAGCACAGGTTGGACAAGAATTCTACAGCTGCAACACAAATTCTCCCAACATCCAAAATGCATGCTCCTTGGATGAATTTCGAACAACTCGTCACTCCCAGGCACACAACCCCTTTCTCCATGAAATTATAGCTCCAAACAACAGCCAAACATGTCCACACAACTACCTACAATCTCCCACACTCCGAACTCCATTGTTGGTCAAAAACACTTCATGTAAAAACATCTCTCTATGCAAAAACATGAATGTGTAAAAATTGGTCCCCCCTGCCCATACAAAATTCCTTTCTTTCTCTTGCTTGCTTGACTTGCACTCTTCCCCAATCTGATTGTACTCAATCCCCATGCTCTCAATAACTATGGGAAATGACTCTCACACCAACCCTCTTACATGAATTCAATGATTGTGCTCTAGAACACTCAACAACTAATGGAAGGTTCATGTCAAGGATAATTTAGAGAAAAATAGGAAATGGATTTTGGTTTTATAGATTTGGATAACTCTCCCCCTTGGACCCTTACCCTATCTTGTGGATACTTAGCCCCCAATCTTTGTCCATGTCCGTCTGCAGCTAGTGATACATTTTTATTCATTATATTTAAATTTACATTGTTTCCATATTTCCTCTCCGCCACACATCACATTTACAATATGCATTGCTTGGCTCTTCGGCCACATGCTATATTTGCAATACACATCACTAGTTTGGGGTTTGAAAATGGGTATGTTACAATATAAAAGGATTTCAGCATGGAAAAATTATCTTACGTATCATCGAAATTCCTTTGTTTTACGAGCGATCCCTTCATTCCATGTACATGTTATATTAGTTCAGTGGAAATATTGGGTTCTAGAAGGATGAGATGGGGACACAACAGTTATCAGTGAAGAAAATATCTATTGAATAAAAACTGAATGAATCTCTTAATGCATACCAGAAGGAGGTCCCAATATCGGTTTCTCTCTAGCATGGAGTTGCATATATTTGGCAACCATAAGTCAAAATCCTTGAGATTTGGTAAGAAGAGTTAGAATCCCAGCCACGACGATCATCATGCATTGTGACAATGCCCATATCTTCATATGTGCAGGCTTCACGTGCTCCTCTCACCCTCTAGGAAGAAGGATACTCCAAGATCGTTTTTAACATGAACATCTCAAACAAATTTTATCGATTCTTATATTTCTAAAACAATATTTTTCATTTCTTCATATAGAGATTGGAACTTGTGAATTAAGATAACTTGCAAAAACAATTCATTTGACTTTCAGAGAAATTATTCCACTTACATGATTTTTTACTCATTGTCTCTTCCAGAGTCGACAAGCATACATGAGCAATCATTCAAACTCGTCTTCTTCAGTGTGGCTCTCACCCACGAGGAAAAATTCAACTTCATGATCCATGAGCTTCTTTATTTCCATGATCTTCTCAAATAATTCCATAATCATATCAAGCAAATCTTCTATCCAATATCAAAGTCTTGGTTCAAGTCACGCGGCAATGGAACCAAAGTGTTATAGTCCAGGGAATAATGGCATGCATTTAAGAAGAGAGCTACATTATAGGAGGAATAATAAGGACACACATGTACTCAAGAAGAGAGAAATTTGTGGGAAGGATATCCATTCGAGTTTGTATTCCATATTCATGAGTACTTATACAATAGAGATATGGTTGGAGTGGTTGTACCTGCTCCAACTAATCCTTCGTTAGGTCGCATTTATCCTCTACGTGCATTTACATACTTTATTACATGTATCCATACATTATTATGCTAGTGTATAATGTATGATGGCTTATTACAAGGGCCTAAGAGGCCTCCCAACACCTCTGCTAAAGACATCTCTACTTGAGCTTGATAGCCTAGATTTACAGTGTATTCCTCTAAATTCTCATTATTTTCCCTACTCAGTGAATCTTCTTCGTCTTCTCTAAGGGTGATAAAATTAGATCTTAAATTCCCATTAAAATTGTTCCATTCCTCCTCCATTTTACCTTCAAGTCCCAAATCTCCTACATTGATCCATGTTGATCCAACAAAAAAATTCAAATCTTGAACGGTTGCATCCCTTAAAGAGTAAATACCAGCATTTTTTAACTTTTCCATCAGTGCCTCTGAGAGTATATGGGCCCCTTCCGAGCCTTCCCAAGGGTCCTCACCAACTCTGATACTTTCACCATTGCCTACTCTCCACACGATCCATGCCTCAATCAAAGGAAAGGCATCTACTAAATATTTCCACCCAATTGAGCAAATCAAAACCAACTTCCTTGGCATTCTAATCCATTCCAATAAACAGGGTCACATCATGTATTTAGACTTTAGAACCCTTCCCCACAACGTATTATTGTGGATGAGTATCCATAGACTCTTTGGTTCCAGCGCCTGACAAAATCTTGTAAGATTATTTATCCCCCATCCCCCCAATTCTTTATGCGGTTGGATTTTTCATTGAGCATGGAGAGGGAACTTCTCCAATCAATGTTGCAACATAAAGTTGAGATTCTAAGCACCAAGTGCCCTCTCCATGCTCAATGCAAAATCTAATCACACCTTTCTCTCTGGCTTCCTTACTGTTGTGTGCACAACATAAGTCTTCCATCCACCAAGTATCACCCACTTATATGAAAATGGCATGAGAACTAACTAATTTCTCCATAGGAATTCCTACCCAAGGATAACTTCAAAGTCATCCATCTACAATATTGTGAAGTCTACATAGCCCTTCCATTTATCCACTTGAATATGAATTGTGGATGCAACCTCAGCTACTGCCTTGGCCTTAGAATTGACTATCTTAATTGAACCATTGCACATTCCAACTATAAGTTTGATTTCACTTACCAACTCCTTCTTCAAGAAGTTGTGAGAGGCATCAAAATCCACCAATGTCTACACCATTCTTCCATTAACAATCATGTCCCCATAACAAAGCTTATTTTGGTGCCATAATAGGTGCCAGCCAAGGCACCTATTATTTGCAATGGCTCCTTTAAGGAGGGTTTCTCCCTTATATATACCATAAAAGACAACTATCGACAACTGATTAAATCAATTGAATTGTGATAAGAAGAAACCAAAGTTTTACCTGTTCCTAAAGTGGACAACCAATGGATATCATACAATGCCATCTTTAGAAGGTTTGTGGGGGAATGTCTAGGCTCGACTACTCTTAAACCTAAGATGTTTTGAAGTGCATCCTCCATGACTGTTGCATGCAATTTTACTGAACTAAAGTAAACTCTAACGCCTGGTGGGAGAACCATCCAGGATGCTCCTGAACCAACCGTGGCATGTAGCAATAACTCTGTGTAATCATCCTCCACCTTCATCCCGTCTCCATCGTCTGTTGGTATTATCCTGGATGAATGTTGGAACAAAGTTTGTTCCAACACTTGTGCTACTAAGTGTTCCTTCCATGAGTGACCTATCTTCCCAAGCAACTTCTTTGCCAAGAAATGATCACAAAGTTGTTTGGAACAAGTCAGACCACTCTCCCAACCAACCACTTCCTTTTGGAACATGGTGAAGGGTGCCTAACAAGGTTTTGAAAATCAACTTCCTGTAGAAGTTTCACTCTGATATCACCTATCATGGACCTCAGAGTCTTGCTCGAAATTTTTTGTTTTGTCTTCCCCGATCATGCGGCACTACCTTGACTCGACTACAACGGCTTGACCAACATGCACCTACTACAACTAGACAATGCCTCTTCACTTAAGGTCTACCCATAACTACACCTTAAGTTACAATTTTGCTAAATGTGCAACCTTTTTCTAAAACAATAGGCACATGTCCAACCGTGACTTTAAAGCATCCCAACAGTGCTTTTACACTTAGCCAATTTTCACAATACTTCACCATTAAAAATAATGCAAGGAATAGTAACATCCAACAATCACAAAGAGACCACAACACAAATATATTGGTAGCACCTAAGGGAGATGCCTTAACTTTATCGATATGAATAATGTTACAAAGATACAGCAAGGGAGTGTGGGAAACTACGTGTGACTCTTTTACAAACTACAATTATCCAAGGCACACCGCCTACGACACTTGTCAATCAAACCCCTGACACATCTGTAGGCCTACCTCATGCAATCCATATCTCTCAACAATTCACTCAACCAATACCTGGGTAGTCTACTATGCCAACCCTTTTTGCAACCATGGATCTACTTGTTCACCCTTGTATGAATGACTTTTCATGAAGGAGGTGTCCTCTTTATATATTGGATGATTTATTTCCTTTGCCTTCTTCTAAGGTGCCTCACAATCCATTCCACATCCAAAATGGACCCAACATGCAATTTGTCTGCCAACTATGGAACGCTCAGCCCCTTGGGTCAACGTGTTCAACTTGTGTACCCAAGGCATTCCAATCTTGCATAAAGGCAACTTAGGATGATTCATCATTCCATTCAATGATCAAGAAGCATAATCTTGCCTTGAAACATGTTGTGTAAACCTTATGTGAATGCCTTAACTGATTGGGCAAGGGTGCCTATTTCCATCGAGGGGAAAAAGCCTTACAACTAAGGTGTTGAGATAAATTGTCATCTTTTTATTTATTTTTTCATTGTTGTTAACATGATGATGTTGTCATGATTGACAATAATGTTTAGGTTGAAGCTGCAAGTTAGGAATATTAGAGACACTATTATCCTATTTCTCATGTAATATGGGTTCTAAATAATGGATGAGTACCAAGTATTACATTATGGTGCTTGCTTGGAAGCATCCCTAGTAAATCAAGGTTGATATCAATCTGACAACAATGCAACCTTATAAATATTGAAGGATTCAAGGGTGTTAACACTATTTTCCTCGTTGCGTGAGTTTTTAAGATTTTCATCTAACTTTGAGAGTGTGCTTGTCCCACGCTCCCTCTTGATGACTGAGAAAGAATTGTTCTTTGTTTTCTATCTAATCACATGCTAATCTCTTTGATCTTGCTTCGGAAGTTGTAAAGCAGATATTATACCTTTTGATTTTCCTCTAGGTTCGCGGTGCTCCCTTGCAAAGGGAAGTACTATGTTAGTGTGGCTCTTCGTATTTTTCTTTTTGTGAGAGATTTATGGTAAAATCATCCCCAAGTGTTTGGCTTATAATTTTGGGCACAACACTTACTACTAATATGTTATTTGTACTTTATGGGATCTATGATCAATGAATTGAACAAACTATAAAACTAGCAAAGCTCCACATTGATCCACATTTAGATACTAGTGAAAAGAAAGACTTTTTTTTTTGTCCACGGGGTTTGGTGCATGAGAGAGAGGTGGAATATAGTTTTGTATAAAGTTTTATTATTAAAAAAGATTCATAAACGGAACTAAATTTATTTTAATTTTTTATTTATTTTTGAAACATGAATAATTAATTTTTTTCTTTTAGGAAAACTTTATTGAAAAATACAGGGAACGTTTTCTCATATTCATGTATGGGATCTTTAATAAAGTCATTGGCATAAACTAGTACACTTAATCTAGGAGGATTCAAACTTAGCACTTGTTGACACAAAACTAGCCAAATTCCCAACAACATTTGCAATACCCAATTGAGTTAACCCCTTGGACTATATAATTTATTTATTATACTAAAATAAGGTAAGGCAACGTATACTTGACATTTGTTTCAAAAATTGACAAAATGTATTTTGATACAATGATGTTCTTGTACTGAGTAGAGTTTTCCCTATTCTATTTCTATATTTTCTAACATAATTACATTTAGAATTCATTACATAAAGAGAGGAAAGTAGAGATCCATAGTACCTACATTTCAAATAAAAGCTATTATCTTTAAAACTTGAGAAATAAGGATGCTAATCTCAACCTTCACATCTCTAACTCCTTACTTTATTTCTTGAGTCATATCTTCAAGTTCATCCAAACATAAATTTGATGATGCTTTTTTGTTTAGTTTCCAACAAGATACATGAGTCTTTAATGAAGGAAGTATTTTCCAAAAAAAAAAAAACATGGAGATAATTTCAAAACACCAAAAGAAAATAAAAACCAATAAATCAAGAATTTGTGTGAAGCATAAACTAAATTCTCTTTCACCTTTGCAGGTATCATATGAATCTTTAGTTAATTAAGTGATTGAACATCCTTTTGTAAATTCAATGTCATTTATTTGTGAATTTTAATATACTTATATCTTACTTGAATTACTTGATTAATTATATAATTTATCTTTAAAATATATCCTTCGAGAATGTAATTAGCCTCTTAACTAAGAAATGAAAAAAAAAACAACTTTCACTCATTAATTAAGATATCCTAATTAAAAGCTTAAAAATAAATCAAATTATAATTTGAGAATCCCTCAACCCAACGATGTTGTTCAAAGTGATATTTTCTCAACAACCTCACTCTTTTTGAATTGTTATTTCACCAATATTCCATGCTTATTTCCTCTGAATTACATGTAACTCCTCGAAAGCCTGAAAGCCTAAGAAGTTTAGGTTGTATTTCAAAACTCCTATCAAATAATATTACATACTCTAATATATATATTTGGAGGGGTGATTCTCACAAGAATGACTCCTCTAAGATATTGGTTTCGTATTCCAAGTTGACATCCACTTTACTCATAGAATGAATAAAAAACTAAAAGCATAAAGTGCAAATTTTTTTAAATAATTTTTAAAGGTATTAAATATGTATATATTTAAATATTAAATATGTATATATTTTATGGATATAGAATACAATTGTATTTTGGAAATTATTTTATTATTATTATTTTGAAGATGAAAATTTTTATCGTAATTTAGTTATCAGTTGATAATGAAGATAATTATTATTGGTTATTGTTCGTAAACGTGAATTGATTTATCTTCGTTATTAAAAATAATCATGTCATTTAAATAATTTATTGGTGGTTTGTAAAGGAGCATACTTCCACTCCTATCAAATGCCTCTAAGTCTTAGGGCGTTAACATGTTTCCTTATGTTGTCAATTCCTGCTAACTCAACCGGTTAAGGTATGGGTTTAGTTTGCTAGGTGACTCAATTTCAATACCCTTACGATGTGTTTAGTCGGGAGGAAACACCCAAAAATCTAGCCATGTTAAGGGTTGGTGCGGTCCAAGCCGAGTGCGATCCCCAGATGATTTTGACGGCTTAGATTCCCATGGGTTGTGGTTTATGAGCCAACGGTTGAAATGTTGGCCCCGCAAGTGACAGACATTTCTAACAAACAAACAAAAAAACATGTTTCCTTATGTTCGAGGAAGATGAGTTCGTAGCCAATCAGAAGCAATTTTAGGTCTTACGCCAATACTAAAAGGTAGTTTCAGGCTAAGTAGTATCTACAAGAAAACCAATATCCCTTGTGGTGATCGTTGAGGCTACTTTAAGTGGGATCATGTACACTCTAGTAACATCTAGCCTTAGTCCCATACATAAAACCAGATACTACCCCCGATTGCAATTTTACTCCATCTTACCAATTGTTATGAAGCATTAAGATGAGTTAAAAAAAGTCTTTGATTTAATTAATAATTATATAATATAATGTCATATCTTGTTAGTGTGATTGGTTTTGAAGGGTTTCGTTTATAGGGTGATCCAAATTTGAAACTCATTGTAGTTGAGAGGAGACACCTAAAAAATCCAACATGTTAAGGGTAGGTGTGGCCCAAACCGAGTTACGATCCCCGGATGATTTTGATGGCTTAGATGCCCCTGGATTATAGTTTCTTAATTGAAGACTAATCCCACAAATCACGGGCACACTAGAAATTTTTATATAATATAATAATACATATTTGTCATTAAAATTGTGTGTGTTTGTGTGTGTGTTTCCCCTATTGTACATGGATTTTTTTTTGGCAATTTGTCAGAGAAAAAAAAATGATTTTTAAATATAAAATTTAAAAAAATCCTAAAACATCCACATCTCTACTCTCTATAGTCGATGTTATGTAGTATATGCCAGCCGAGGTTTGGATGTAGTCGAGGTTTTGGCAGTCGAAAACACTGGCTCTTAACATCACTTTAACACCGCTTTCACTCCCTCACCACTTTGCAGCCTTCCCACTACCCATACCTTACATTATCGTTCCAGATATCCACTGGAGTCTTCCCTTCTTTCCATTCCAACACTGGTTGTTTTGCTTCTCATTCTTTTAATGCTGAGGTTGGAAATTGGGATGTCGTTGCTTGAAAGCATAGATGAACTGACTATTCGTCCTGGCTACAAAGGCTTCAAAAAAAATCAATTTCAATTTCAGAAATATTTCAGATTCATAAATAATGTGAAGGTAAATTCCATTTGAATTTCATAAATATTTCAGATTCATAAATAATATCCTTTATCCATTTTAATCGACATTCAATATTTCACAACATACTTCTCTAAGAAGATAACGATATATAATTTTTCTATACTCCAGCAACCAAATGCAGACAATTTATACATTTTCTTCATGAGAAATTATTCATAATTAAAAATTCCATGGAAGGTCATCCATAGACGACTTATTAGTCCCTGCCAAAGGCCAGGGACTAATAGCGATGAGTTCATCGTTGACTGGCTATTAGTTTAGGGTTGACTATAGATTTTTGATTTATTTCAAATCTGTAACATAGGAAATCAAAATACGTATTATTTTTAATAATAAAAAATATTTTCTAACATTTGATTTGTATATCTTTCACTGGTATTCTTTGCCTTCCGTCATTCCAATGTATTCCTGATTAATAAATTTGACAGATGCAATTAAACCAAATTATCTTCGGAAGAGCGTACGTATTAGTTTATTTATTTTTCTATGACCAGACTCCACTGGCCTGCGGCGTTGTTTGTGACGAACAAAGAAATGCGGTTAGGTTGAAAAGCCTCTGAGTGTTTAAATGTGCCTTGGTATGGAAAACGTGTTGAACTGTCACAAGTAATTAAGAACGGGAATCGTAGCACATAAATCATACACAACGTTTCATTATAAAAGTATATTCCGATTAGAGAACAAATTTGAGAAATGCTAGCAAGCCTGTAGCAGCAGTCAAGGAACGGGAGTTTTTTGGAACCATTCCTTGGGAAGAGAAATTTGCACAAGTGAGTGCGAGTTCGATATGAGACCTCTCATTTTATTTTCTAGAAGTTAAAAGCTCAGGTTTCAAAGCTTTGCAATTGTTCCTCAATTCGGTGAAGAATTCAAAGGCGTTTCATGCAGTTTGGAGGGTTTCATAATTTGGGTATTAAATTGCTTTGGATAGGAGGTTGGGCAATTTTTCACCATGCGCCAGTTCTCGGCAATGTCGAAGGCTGCTCTAGGTTTCATTTCTCGTCGACCACAGCTGCCATGTATTCGGCATGGATCGATTTTGGGCCGAGGCGAGATTACTGGCAGCCATGGGGGTTTGGATGTGCTCATGAAATTCGGTAGTATGACGAGATTCGGTGCAAGGGGTGTAGTTAATGAGGAGAATATTATGGACAAGGGGATTTTGAAATGGGATGTATTTAGGGCAAGAATCGGTTCTCATCAAACGAGGGGCTTTCTGGGATGCGGAGACGGTGACGAGGATTCCGGACTTGCAAAAGCTTATGAAGAGAAGCGTATTATAGGGTATGTTTATCAGTACCCATTGCTTTTTCTATGCTTTTCTCTCCCTTGTTTTTGTGTTTCTGCTTTTGTGTAATTTGGGTAGTTAAGAAGAGCACTTTGTATTTAACCCATGTTGTGATACCTTTGGCTTTCAATTGTTTGATGCTGGGCTTGAAGTTTTTTAATTTTGAGCTGACGAAGAACAGGGTTCAATTGTAAGTCCGTGCTTATTGGGTACCCACATTCTGATATTGGTGGTCAATGAAGAATTTTCGACCATCACGATTTATCCATTTAAAATTTCGCTTATAGTAATCGTGGTAACCTGGTGCACTTTTTAAATCACCCTTCCCAAAAGGGATCCAACAAAGTTGTTGAATTGGTTGGGGGTAGGCTGATTGAGTTGTGGGCTGGGTTAATTTGTGGCATTTGCCTACTGGAAGACAGGAGTTTGATTCCGGTCGACAGGAGTTTGATTCACATGGAACTTGTTTCTGCAAACAATATAGATCCCAATGAATGCTATTACAACCCCAGTTAAGAGGATCAGGTCTCAACTTTCTACATAGCTCATCTTATGAAAGCTCCACGTATCTAAAATGTATGTTTTCCCAGCTAAGCATAATCTTTTGTATCAAAGACAAGAAGTCAGTAACAGTTATTTACTGAAACATGCATTTGAAACAATTGTTACCATTAAATGAAAAAAGATCATAAAATAAATGATATGTAATAATCATGATCTAATGTAATGTCACAGCCTAGCCATATGCCAAAATGATGTATGACAAGGGACCCCTCTGTGTTGCAATTTGACTGCTCCTTTAATGGAGGTGGCCATAATAATTTAGTTTGCTAAAACTTGAGATAGATTGTTATGAATTGTGAATTGACATTAAGAAGCAAAGAAAATAAATAAAATAAATTAGGTGCCTTTATGGAGTGTAATTTGAATCGGTTGCAGTTTTTTTGGGTCCAGTATTGGCGCTAAAAGTTTTGTTATGTGAAGTGCACCTTCACAATGTTTCCTTTACAACTGTTCAAATTTTGAACAGAAATTTTCTACAATGTAGATATCTACTGACTTAATCTGCCGGCTAATTTCATGCTTTCCCTTTCTGTTTGGCACTAAAAGTTTTGTTATGTGAAGTGCACCTTCACAATGTTTCCTTTACAACTGTTCAAATTTTGAACAGAAATTTTCTACAATGTATCTACTGACTTAATCTGCCGGCTAATTTCATGCTTTCCCTTTCTGTTTGCCTACCATACCACCAATTGAATTGCTCTTTTCTATTTCTGCTTTCACGTGGTTGGGACTCCATTTTTTATGTTTTAGACTGCGGATTAAGATATAACGTGGACAAATTTTGGAGTTGAGGAACCCAAAATGAGATTGGTTGTGTTTTTAATATTCCTCCTAAAAATAGTTCACATTAAATGGAGCAGAAGTATCCACTTTTAGTGCATGTTTTATTGTATAATCATAATGTCATGAACGTCTTTGGAGATGAGTAGGTTCTCCTTCCTTTATGAAGGTTACAACATCATATGAATTTTGCATGGAGGTGGTAGAGGGACATTTGCTCGTGGCGAGTAACACGATATTCCATATTTTGGTTGTACTTGTTGACGATTAATAGCGATGAGTTCATCGTTATTTGCTATTGGTTTAGGTTTGTGAGATTTTGATTTTATTTCAAATCACGTAACACCGAGGAAATCAAAATCATTGGCCGTTTTAATAATAAAAAATATTTTTCTAACATTTGATTGGCTAATATCTTTCACATGTTATTGCTGCCTTCACGTCCCATTCAATGTATTCTGAATTAATAGAGATTTGGTAATACGGTCGATAAATTATGTAGGAAGTGCAGTCGACTATTAGTTTTATTTATTTTTTCCATAATGGGACTATGCGGTCATACGATTTGACATCAATTCTGCTCGTGTTGCAGGGAGAGTCTTGATTGAAATGTTGATCTTTCAGATTTTATTGCAGGAAGATCCGAGGTCCTTGAGGTAATGACCATATTTTCATCGGTTTTATCTTATTTGAGAATAGAGCGTTTTACTTCAATTCTCGCGTATTGATGTGGCTTTTGCTTCCATTTAGGTGTACACCTTTCCATTACATTTTTACCGCCAAAATAATTCTTACATTGGCTTTGCTGAATTTATACGTGCGGAAGTACTGACAAACATTTAGATGGAGTCTTTAATAACTAGAGGTTAGGGCACAAATGCAATTAAAATACTGGCTTCTAGCGTGTGGATATATACGCGACCAACGTCATCCTGACCTTGAGCTTAGTTTCGGTAATCAGTAGTTCGAATCTTTAGTAGGCGATTAACCAAATTCTATGACCGTAATGCGTGGGACAAAAGAAAAACCATGGTTTGTCGGTTAAATGCGGGACGGCTGATTATTGTGATGGCTACAAACATAAAACATAATCACACTCTTTCAAATCATAACCAGAAATAGTAAGATTTATAACAACAAACAAGGCATTACCAATTAAAAGTGTTGATGGGGACCCTTCAGTCCACACTGTCGAGTAGAGAAGGTATTATTTGGACAAAAGCGTCAACCTCCCATAAGCCACGTGGGCCCTAGTATTCTCTTTTTGGTTTTGATGTAATATTAATATAAAGTTTCCGTAATCCCTGCGATTTTGACTTTCGCGATTGTTGTCATTAAAGCAACGTACAAAACACTAAAGGTATTGCTTTCCCTCTTCCAAAACACACATATGGTCATTTGAAAATGCACAATGGAAGTGATAATGTTTTAATTTTAAATTTTGTGAAATTTATTATTACAAGCTATCTAATGGAGTGCGATCTAATTATTATAATTTTATTTTTCTTTTTTTTTTTTTTTTTTTTTTTTTTTTTTTTTTTTTTTTTTTAATTTAAATTATTTAAATTATATTTTTAATACATAAATTGAATCAAAGCTTTCAAAATATAAGTTGGCGGGGGACTATGTTTACATACAACCCACTGTTTACTTACGAAAAGAAGAAGCTTGATATGGTCATTGCCCAACAATATTACTAGGCGGGTCGTAATTGTAGGTAACATTAGGATTGTTATCTTTGGAGACTGAAGTTTTATACATTATGTTGAAATAGGTTTTTTTTATCTTTTGAAGCTCATACTTGGCCCACCTAAAGCTTATGGAGAGTAAGATTGTAGTAGTACCTAGATAAGAAAATTTATTTGCAGAGAGAGAATTTATTTGCACCATTGATATATACCAATTGAGGGTAAGCTTACATTGTCTTCTTTGAATTAATTTTAAATTTTCACACATTTTTTTAATTAATTTTAACTTTTTTATTTAGGTTTAGAGCGAAATGTTAACAAAATTACTTGCTATCAGCTAAAATCTCCTCTTCTCAATATGTTTTTTTTACAATACCCATTTTCTCAATAACATTAAGCATTGTTGTAAAACATAATCATAAAACATTAACGTATCGAATTAGTTTTACATGATTGTTGAAATGAATTCAAACAAACCAAATGCATAAATGATATGAAACCTCTATGTTTTTTTACATGATTGTTGAAATGAATTCAAACAAACCAAATGCATAAATGATATGAAACCTCTATGTTTCTTTGCTAATTGTTTTTGTTTATCATTGTTTTGTTCGACGTCGTTATCCACGAGAGGAGTACAAATTCTCGTTGAGAAAGATCTTTTTCATGGGAGTAAGGGAACCCAACAATAATGAGATTAATATAATGTCCTCAAAATGTATCAATGGGTGTTGAACCTAGTGGATTCAAGGGATAACTTCGATATAATTAACTTGCAGTTATGACTGTATGCAATATAATTGGCAAGCAAGTTGACCCCTGAACACATTGTATGAGGAGTCCATGAAAAGAGTCTTCTTCCTCTTCGGAAAAAACATATACAATAAATTATTTACAGTTTACAAATTTTATACAATAAATTATTTACACTTTACAATTTTTATTGCAGGAGTATTTCATTGTTTTCCTTCATTAGAAATGTAACGTACCCAGCCACTCACAGGCCGAGCATGCTACTTCAAGCCCACTTATGAACTAATTTTGAATTCTGATCAAATTTTTAATTAATAAAGATGCATGAAATATTCACATGCATAGATCAAGATTCAAGCTACAATATAAAAGAAATGAACCATATGTCGTGCACATCAATAACCTGTAAGCATGCATATTATAGATACGAATTTCATAGGTAAATAAATCCACAGCGGAAATAAATATACAGGTAAATGAAACCGTGACAGAGAGAGCACTTATCTCTAATGAAATGAATCACCAATTGGTTGCGAACCAAGGACGTTCCACCCAATCGTAGACAATGTTGTTCCAAGTCTCAACGACAATGTCACCCCCGAGCCAGGGATATGAGTCCACAACGACAGTTACAGAGTGTCACTTAGCTTCCAAAAACCAGTCAGCACTCAAGCTCTCACATGCTTCTCATCACATGCAACAATCCAAAGTACACCAACTCTCTTCTACCCAGCCTGCACAACCCAAGGGAATGAACCCCCTTCTATGTCACGCAGTCCCTCAGGTTGTCCACCTCCTCTCAGGGCTCCAGTGCATCTGGTCAAGAATCTTCCTGCTGGAACTCTCAGGATTTGTAGTTGTGGGAAAAACTTAACACATGACGATGCATCTCAAAAATGCAAGCATTAATTCGTGGTTGGAATACACCAGCTGTCACTACTGCCAACTAAACCATAGCTCCTCTCCACAATTCGTTTTTCTCTCCCTAGACAAGATCAAAAGGAATGAAGAATGAAGAGTGGGTGAAAGAGT
The DNA here is from genome assembly GCA_010110895.2 of Picea sitchensis. Lineage (NCBI taxonomy): Eukaryota > Viridiplantae > Streptophyta > Pinopsida > Pinales > Pinaceae > Picea > Picea sitchensis. Next base: position 168,777 of record SNQJ01S0011425.1, on the reverse strand, counting down.
GAACGAGTGAAGAAGAAGCCCCCAAAAAACCTACAAGATGGGTTTATATCTTTACTTGCAAATCAAGAACCACATGGCCTTCCCCAAGAAGCTCATGTAACCACTCTTCTCCATTAAAAAATTATGGGTAGATAAAATATAAAATAAATACTTAGCCCCTCAAGCCCCCTCTCTTGTGGAATCATATCCCCCTATAACTCTTGTCCTTGTCCATCTAGCAACCAGTGGTGTATTTATTATTAATATTGATCAAAACATTACATTTCCTAGGAACATTGGCCTCTTTCAATTGTTTGGACACTCTGGTCTTTCATAGATTAACAAAATGCATTGTTTAATACGAGGCTAAAAAACATGGGGTATTACATCCCCTCCCGCTTATTTTGGCACTGTCCTTAGTGCATATACACAACATAAAACAAAATTTCAAAATTTATTCAAAAAGTTGTGGGTACTCTGCCCACATGGCATCTTCATGTTCCCAAGTAGCATCTTCAGGACCGTAGTAGGTCCACTAGAATTTTACCAGCTCTATAACTCGATTCCAGATTATTTTGACTTTTCTGTCCAATATTCTCATGGTTGGACCTGAAAGTCTCCCTTTGTCTCTACCTGAATCATATGTGAATCAATAACATGGTTAGGATCATGTATATTTTTTTTTAACAAAGAGACATGAAATACATTATGCACATTCATGGAAGCAGACAATGCAAGCATGTATGCAACTAGCCCTATTCTGTCCAATATCTCAAATGGACCACAGAATCTAGTTGCTAGCTTTGTAAAACTACCCAACTTCAAAGAGCTCTTCTTGGGATTCACTTTCAAAAGCACATGCTCCCCCACTTTAAATTCTCTAGTTATCTTGTTCTTATTTGCATAAATTTTATGTCTATCTTGAGTTGCCTTTAAATTCTGCTTAATTCTAACCATATGATCTTCCATATCCTTGAGAAATTCTGGCCCAAGTATCACTCTATCTGTTGGGTTGTCCCAACTCACTAGAGTATTGCATTTCCTACCATACAAAGCTTCAAATGGGCTCATTTTCAATGAAGCTTGATACCCATTATTATAGGCAAACTCAACCAAGTGCAAGTAATATTCCCACTTAGATGGTTTATCCATCACATACAGTCTCAACATGTCTTCAATTACTTGGTTGACTCTCTTTGTCTCCCATCTGACTGTGGATGGTATGTTGTGACAAATTTCAGTTTGTACCAAATCCTTTAAACAATCCCCTCCATAAATTTGAAGTAAACTTTGTGTCCTTGTCTGAGACAATTGCCTTAGGTATCCCATGCAACCTAGCAATCTCCCTCATGTAAATTTCTGCAATATTAGTTGTTGTATGAGTCGTTTTTACAGGAACAAAATGAGCAGTCTTTGTCAATTTATCAACCACTACCATGATTGAATCATGTTGTCTCATTGTCCTGGGAAATTTAGTTACAAAATCAATGGTTACCACTTCCCATTTTTTCTCTGGAATTGGTAATGGTTGTAGCAAACTTGTTGGGTTCCTATGCTCAGCCTTCACTCTTTGACATTCCATACATCTGGAAATGTAATCAACAACATTTGTTTTCATTCCTGGCCAAAAGAAATGGCTTCTTACTGCTGCAATTGTTCTCTGGTAACCGGGATGTTCGACATATGGAACATTATGAATTTCTTTTAATACCAAATTCCTAAGTTCTTCGGAACTATGAAAATAAATTCTACTTTTATGCATCAGTAATCCATCTTCCTTCATCTCATATTCTTTAATTTTTTGTTGTACATTTTCTTGTTGTAAGCTTTCCTTTACCTGTAGGTAATTCTGATCTGTGACAACAACATCTAAAATTATGCTCTTTAAATCTGACCGATGCATACTAACAGTTGTAGCATGCATGAGATGTACTCTTCTACTAAGTGCATCAACAACTTTATTTTCTTTTCATTTGATATGCTTGATGTCAAAATCGTATTCACTTAAAATTCTAGCTCTTGTATGCCTGGCATTTGAAGTTGGTTGTTCAAAATAATATTTCAGACCATTATGGTATCTTCTTAATTCAAACCTCTTCCTTGTGAGATAATACATCCACATCTTCAAAGTGTGAACAATGGAAACAAGTTCCAAGTCATGTGTGGCATAGTTCCTCTCATGTTCTTTAATCTTTTTGGACTCATAACCAATAACATGTCCATTTTGAGTGAGGACTCCACCAAGTCCTTCCTTGCATGCATCTGTACATACCACAAAACTTCCATTTGGGTCAGCAATATTTAAAATAGGAGCACTAGTAAGTAATTCTTTCAACAGATTAAAGTTCTCTTCAAACTCTGTTGTCCATTCAAATTTAATTCCCTTCTTTTGCAAGGAAATGATGGGATGAGCAATCTTAGAGAACCCTACTATAAATCTTATGTAGTAACCAGTTAACCCCATAAAATATCTGACTTCTCAAATATTCTTGGGTGTTGGCCATCCTCTAATGGCTTCAATCTTCTCTAGATCCACTGCTATATCTTGTTCTGAAATAATGTGTCCCAAGTAATGGATTTGTTTTTGGTAAAAAGAATACTTACTAAGCTTGGAATACAATTGATGTTCCCTCGGCACTTGCAATATCAATCTTAGGTGATGTCCATGCTCTTCATCTGACTTAGAATAGACAAGTATGTCGTTCAGGAATACTATGACAAACTTATCCAAATAATGTATGAATATGCAATTCGTTAAGCACATAAAGACAGTTGGTGCATTGGATAGTCCAAATGGCACCACTACAAATTCATAATGTCCATACCTGGTTCTAAATGCATTCTTATGGATGTCCTCTTCCTTGATTCTTACCTAATGGTATCTCAATCTCAAGTCTATCTTTGAAAATATCTTTGCCCCTCTTAGTTGATCAAAGAGGTCATCAATTATGGGTAGAGGGTACTTGTTCTTTACAGTGGATTTATTCAGCTATCGAAAGTCAATACACAGCCTCAAGGTTCCATCCTTCTTTTTGACAAAGAGTATTGGTGCTCCCCAAGGTGAAACACTTGGACGTATGTACCCTTTCTTCAACAATTCTTCCAACTGCATTTGTAATTCTTTTAATTCTGGTGTACTCATTTTGTAAGGTGTTTTTGATACCGGGGCAACTCATGACACTAGATCAATATAGAAATATATCTCCCTCCTTGGTGGCTACTCGAGTATTTATTGGAATACATATTAAAAGTCTTTTAATACCGAAAATTATTCAAGGCTTGGACCCTTTGTATTTTTTGGTTCCTCCACATGGTTTGCATACAATTGACATCCTTTTCTGAAACATCTCTTTAGTTGTAAGGCTGAAATCTCCCTTATAGAGATGGGTCTTGGAAATCCTTTCACAGTGCTATGTTTTCCTTCTTCATCAAGACATGTAAATGTCTTGTTATGACAATCTAGGACAACATGGTACTTGTCCAACCAATCCATTCCAATTAGAATATCATAAGACCCTAATGGTATAATAATTACATCAGCATTAGTATTCACACCATTAAGACTTATGGAACAACCTCTGACCATATATCGATTCTCCTTTTGGTTATAGTGGGTAGTTGAACCAAACTTGATTTTTCAAGATTACTTTTATCCAAATGTAATATATCCACTATTTTAGGATCAATGTAACAATGACTTGCTCCTAAAACAACTAAAATAGAAATAGGTTGATTAATGATTATACCTTCCACCTCGATCATATTGGAGTGGTACTTTGCTTGTCGATCATCTAAGGTTGCATATATTCTTCCCATGTATTCTATTGTTGTAGCCTCTTGGATGTTGTGCATGGTCTTCATTGTGTCCTTTATGTGAGGGAAATCCTTGTACAAGTGATCTCATTTGCATCCCCAACATTGGATTGGTGGTCTTCCCCTTTTTCCCAAGGAGTCTTCTCTCTTCGATTCATCCTTAGCATACTAGTCGGGATGATTTTTATCTGGGTTGTTTCTATTGAAAGGAGATTTGAATCCTTTCTTTATCTTATCAGACTTCTCCTTCTTCTTATTCTTCCAATATTTATGCAAAGACTCTCTACCCTTTCCTTGCTCATACAGGTACTTGGCCTTCCTAATGGTCTCAGTCAAAGTCATAGGTTCATCATATTGAATCTTATCTTTATAAAATGATGGAAGTCCACTCAAAAACCTTTGTACTTTCACCTTCTCATATTTTATAAACCCCGCATACTTTATCATCCCCATGAACTTATTTCCATACTCTTCCATGGTCATGCTTCCCAGCCTGATTTTAAAGAAATCCACCTTTTTCTTGTCATAAAAGTTCTCTAAAAAGTACTCCTTCTGAAAATGTTTCTTGAACTGCTTCCAAGTGATCCTATTCTCATTAATGTGCTCAACTTGCTTCAGTTGATCCCACCACATAGCAGCTTTCCTATGTAAATGGTATGTGGCAATTCTGGCTTCTAGGTTTGATGAGTAGTTATGCAATTTGAAATACCTCCTGAGTCCAATAAACCATGCCTCGGCATCATCTTCCATTTATCTTTCACCATCAAAGGATAGTGGCTTAATCTTCCTTGGCTCTCCTTGCAAACTGTCCAATTCATGTCTTCTTCTTTGGTGCCTAACAGGAGACACCTCTGGACTAGTTATGGAATCTTCAAATGCATAAAATTTCCTTGTTGAGTAGGGAGGTGAGTGATGTCTATGATTTCTTCTAACACTTCTTAAATAACCAATTCTTTTGCGGTCATCTCTTCTTTCATGACATCTTCCCTCTTCCCCGTGTTTTGAGTTTGATTCATTCTTTGTTTGCCTTTACAATTGATTTAAGATTTGCATCACTTGAGAATTTATCTGATTTTGTTCTCTTATCATTCTCTCATTGTCTTCTTTGTAACTCTACACTTCTATTTTCAGGCTTCTCGTAGTCTCTATCAATGTTTCTTCCTCCCCTCTAGCCTAGTGTTCGTTGGATTTTGTCTCTACATTACCAACACTGATATTTTGACCTTGGACACTTTATAATGGTTGAAATCTCCCTCTTCTTCTTCCATTTCTTTAATGTGCATTCTTATACTGAACTGATATATTTACACCCCCTAATTTTGCAAAATGTGCAAGCAACCATTTTGTTATAATTATGCATATTATAAAAAAAAATGTCAAATAATGCTATGGGTCCTTTTTGTTCTCAATTCATGAAGAATATATTATCATTATCCATATTATAACAATTCCATGTTATCCTCCTCTAAATCATCTTTCCAATGACTATAATCTTTCCTTAATTCAATATTTGAACTAAAAGTTATGGCTTCCCGAAAAAAAATCACTTTCAGCCCCTTTTCTTTTGTTTTGCAATAGGATCTTGTCGAAATATTCCACAACTCCTTTAACTGGCACAGAATTTGAATTCTACACAGGCACTTTTTTCAATCCACTTTCCTTGTTACCATGGCTCTAAACCAACGCTTATTCACTCTTTAGCACCTTCCTCTATACTCTTCTACACATGAGCTTGTTCAAACACAATGTATGAGGGATTGGTTACTACTAGGCCCTTCACGCTTCTAATTGACCCCTTTACCTTATCATGAGACTGGCGCTAGGACCAAGTCCTCTGGACTTCAGCCTTCGACTATTCTCCCTTTTCAATCTTCCAAATTCTCTCGAAATAAACTTCGTCAAAACCTTTCTATTAGCTCCACTAGCATATCAGACGATCCAGATTTGATCTCCCGTCGATTGGACAATCTTGGATCATCTGGAGGCTTCAACAAGATCGACGGTCACGACTTAATTGGACGTTGATATGGACGGCCTTAATCAATTCGGGACTTTGGTGTTCTGAGACTCCAGAACATTACAACTCCCAAGTCACTTAACTCCCCTAGAGTGATACTCGTCGAAGCTCTTACCCTATCCTTCCACTGTTAAATTGGACGGTCACGAGAACTCCCGGAGGGTATCATATCAATGGACCACGTGAATCTGTTACTCTAGGACTCCGGGACATTACAACTCTCGAGTTGTTCAACTTACCTAAAGTGATACCTGTCGAAGTGGTCATAAAGTGGCGATGACCTCTTATCGTCGGTTAATGCCTCCGCTTACGTTATCCTTCCACTATTGATCCAATGTCCATGACTTAATCAAGCATCCTGATGGACGGTTCTTATTCATTTCGGGACTCCGAGATATTACAACTCCCGATTCGTTCAACTCCCTCGAAGTAATATCTGTCGAAGTGCTTACGCCATCCTTCCACTGCTTGATCTAATAGTTGAGAAAGGTCCCGAAAGGATCTTACATCAATGGTCTGTGTGAATTCATGACTTTGGTCTTCGACACTTTTTCTGGTAGAGACGTTGGACACCCCCAGAGGCCATACTCCCAAAGATGACATGGCATGTTGATGTCACCTATGGTGATGTGGACCCGTGGCATGTGTGCCATGTGTCGCTAAAACTGAACAGGTTAGGGTCCAAAAGGTACTAAATCTGGGTGACACGTGTCCCCACATGGTAACCTGGCCACATGGCATATGACATGTCATCAATCAAATGAATGGTCAACCATCTCTGCTCTAGATCTGACAACCTGCATTATTCCTGAATTCTTCCCTCAATCTAACGGTCGACGGGATTTCGGGACTTCAACACTTCAGGACTTCGGGTTATAGCAGTTTTAAAATGGTTCAATTCTCCTGGAATTAACTTCTTGAAGTAGTCAACGTCGGATGACCCTGACCAACGACCGAGATTTCACCCAAGCTTCCTATTAGATCGGACGACCGACAAGACTTCGGCCTTTTCCATGCTTTTGTCTTGTCTCCCATAATCACCGAAGCGACGAAGTTCCTTAGTTTTCCATCTCTTTATTGGCTTCGATCAACAGTTGTGATCGCTACCGAGACCCAAAAGGGACTACCACAACTCTACAATCCTTCACAAAGGATCGTTTTCTGCACGACGCTCTGGCTTTTGTGCAATCTCTGTAGTGATATATTTCCTGATCTTTAAGATCGCAAGGACATATCCATTTTTAACCATAATACCCTATCCACATTTTCAGTCCATACTAGTCTGGTGTTTCAACTTGAAGCTCTGATACCATTTTTTAACGTACCTAGCCACCCACAGGTCGAGCACGCTACTTCAAGCCCACTTCTAAACTAATTTTGAATTCTGATCAAATTTTTAATTAATAAATATGCATGAAATATTCACATGCATAGATCAAAAGAAATGAACTATATGTCGTGCTCAACAATAACCAGCAAGCATGCATATTATAGATACGAATTTCATAGATAAATAAATAGACATCGGAAATAAATATACAGGTAAATGAAACCATGACAGAGAGAGCACTTATCTCTAATGAAATGAATCACCAACTGGTTGAAGACCAAGGACATTCCACCCAACCGTAGACATTGTTGTTCCAAGTCTCAACAGCAATGTCAACCCGAGCCAGGGCTACGAGTCCACAAAGATGGTTCCAGAGTGTCACTCAGCTTCCGAAACCAGACAACACTCATGTAACATTCCTGGTCATCAACTCCACTATCGGGAAACAGTACTACGTGGAACATTCTCATACATATATATTTAATATACATATTTAACCAAACAATACAGAGTAAACATAGAACTATTCCTAACATACAGAACTAATGGAATTAACAGTAATTCATACATTCAACGGAATACATGAAAACATACAAGCATCACATACATGCATTTTAATTGAAATTAAACACATAATGATACTTATCTTTGGAATTGGGGTAACTCCACCAACTACATGCAGACCTTCCACGAACCTCCCAGCCTTAGACCACGCTGCTCATCACGCTCTGCAGTGGGTCACCCCCGATCTGGGACCAAGCTCCACCCAGGGCAAGGGAATCCTAGACTAGGCTGAGGTTACAGGAAAACTGGATAAAGCAACCGGAAGGATTCTCTCCATGAGCCTTCTTACGCCCACTACTCACGGACTCTCATTCCCCACATGCTTATTCCACTTGGGAGTATACACCTTCACAAGCATAGTCCATCGGTTGCTTCACCTCCCTCTCTGGGTCTCGACAACAAGTCAGATCAAGAATTCTCAGAGCTCTGTAGCTGGTGCTGGACTCTCTCTGGGAGAAAACCACTTCCCAGCAAACTCTCTCACCTGGAGAGAACTTCTCATAGGCCTGAAAACCTGCCTCTTCTACCACGGGCCTGACAACACACTTCTTTAGCACACTCCTCGACTCAGCTACAGCCAGGTGAGAACAACAGTAATGGTTCAGCACTCATTCACACAGGAATGAAAGTAGCAACAACAAATGGGCATGGCACCACAGGTGGCAACAACCCACGCTAAGACACGACATAGCTAAGGCAATTACTCAATTTTCATGTTCCACAGAAGACATAGAACGGTTCATGAATTTCGGGTCTCACGTGTGTGCGTGACTATTGCAAAGGTCAAATACAGAGGCCATGGGATTCACGGGAATACATCAGTCGGCTTCATGGTTCTGTTTTTCAGAAATGTGTGAGGGTATACAGAGGGCACTCGCGGAGACTCTACCCAATTCACGGAGGATGTAAAATGGTAAGTGAACCCCCAACACAGCTGACACTTCAGCTTTTAACTGCATGCGCCCAGGTCGACACTTGTCTTCCTGGAGCTGCATGCATTCCCTTTTTGCACATGATGTTTTTCCCAGGACTTAGGATAAAAACATGTTTGTCACACAGCTTTGGAATAATAATAAATTATTGTTCTTAAGGACTTAAGCCCCTAAGCTTAGCCCCTTTTTCCAACCTTTTAGCCCCTTTTCCCTTACCCACCCTGTGGAAGCTTAGTCCCCCATCACTCTTTCTTTGTGGTTTGTCTACACGCAACGATGTTTAATCTTTATTAATGTTCTGCATAATTACATATCCAAAAATAGGCTCCTGGCCTTTAACACTTAGGCTCTCCTGCCTAATCAACACATAAGCCCACCAGCTTATCAACACTCGGCTCACCAGCGTACAAAACATGATTACAATTCATAAACATGATCACAATTCATAATATAATTGGGGCAGCTCCTTGGGGTGTTACAATTCCCTCCCCTTATTTTTGCACTGTCCTCGGTGCAACTCTTTACACAGCATCAGCAAGATTTTCAAAATCTTCAAAAAGATGCGGGTATTCTGCCCGCATATCATCTTCATGCTCCCAAGTCGTGTCCTCAGGACCGTACGAGGTCCACTGGACCTTTACAAGCCCTATGGCTCGATTCCGGAGTTGTTTTCTTTTCCGGTCCAATATGCGCACAGGATGCACTTGCAGGACACCTTCTTGCTCCACCTAAATCACATTCCAATCGATTACATGATTAGCATCAGGTATATATTTCTTAAGCAATGAAATAGGAAACACATTATGTACAGTCATGGATGTAGGTAATGCAAGCATATATGCAACTGGCCCAATACTTTCTAGGATTTCAAATGGCCCACAAAATCTGCCTACCAACTTCGAACAGTTTCCCAGCCTCAGGGAACTTCTATTGGCTTTCACTTTCAGGAAAACATGATTGCCCACTTTAAACTCTCTGTGGGTTTTGTTTTTATCAGCATAACGTTTATGCATGTCTTGGGTAGCTTTCAAATTCTGCTTAATTTTTAGCATTTGCTCTTCCATTTCCTTGAGAAACTCTAGCCCAACTATTGCTCTATCAGTTGGATTATCCCAGCTTACTAAAGTATTTCACTTTCTTCCATAAAGTACTTCAAATGAGATCATCTTCAACAATGCTCGATACCCATTGTTGTAGGCGAATTCTACCAAGTTTAGGTAGTCTTCCCATTTAGATGGTTTATCCATCACATACATCCTTAGCATATCTTCTATTACTATGTTCACCCTCTCTGTCTGTCCATCAAACTCAAGATGATAAGAAGTGTTGAAGTTCATATTTGTTCTGAACCCCTTGAATAACCCTTTCCAGAATTTTGAGGTAAATTTCGGGTCCCTGTCAAACACAATTGTCTTGGGAAGACCGTGCAATCGTGTTATTTCCCTCATAAAAATATCAGCAACGTTAGTTTCCTTGTGAGTAGTCTTTAGTGGAATAAAATGGGCAGTTTTTGTAAGCTTTTCCACCACCACCATGATTGAATCATGTTGCTTGTCGGTTCTGGGCAATCCTGTGATGAAATCCATTGTCACCACTTCCCACTTCCACTTAGGAATGGGTAAAGGTTGTAGCAACCCTACTGGGTTTCTGTGCTCATCTTTAACCTTCTGATACTCCATACATCTGGTGATGTATTCTGCAATCTCTTTCTTCATACCTGGCCCAAAGTAATGGCCTTTGACTGCTGCCACTATTTTTTGATATCCACGGTGCCTAGCATAAGGCACATTATGCATTACTTTCAAAATCATAAGTTTCAATTCATGGATGTTAGGTACATAAATTTTGTTCTTGTACAGAAGTGTTTCGTCAATTTCCAATTTATAATTCTCCACTTTCTGTGGCATCTTACCTTGTTGTAGCTTTGCTACCAAATCCCGATACTGCAAATCTGTATTTGCAGCCTCTGAAAATCTTCCTTTAATATCAGTTTGGTACATGCTAATGGTTGTAGCATGTAATTCATGCACTCTCTTGATGAGTGCATCAACCACTTTGTTCTATTTTCCTTTGATATGCTTAATATCAAAGTCGTACTCACAAATGAATTCCAACCATCTACTCTGCCTAGCATTTAAGGTTGGTTGATCAAACAAATACTTCAGATCATTATGGTCTTTCCTCAGTTCAAACTTCCTTCCCATGAGGTAATTTCTCCATTTCTTTAGAGCGTGAACGATGGCCACCAACTCCAAATCATAAGTTGCATAGTTCCTTTCGTGCTCTTTCAACTTTCTGGATTCATAATAAATTACGAACCCATTTTGACTGAGGACTCCTCCCAGTCCTTCTTTGCATGCGTTCGTACACACTACAAAGTCTTCATTCGGATCTGCAATCCTCAAGATTGGAGCATTGGTTAACAAATGCTTCATTCATTGAAATCTTTTCTCACGTTCTTCTATCCACTGAAACTTCTTCTTCTTCCTTTGCAAGGAAGTGATAGGGTGAGCTATCCTCGAGAACCCTGCAATGAACCTTATGTAATAGCCAGCTAGACCCATAAAGGATCTGACTTCTGTCACATTTTCAGGCGTTGACCATTCTTTGATGGCTTCTATCTTCTCAGGATCTACAGCTATCCCATCCTTTGAAATGATATGCCCCAAGTAATGGATCTGTTTTTGATAAAATGAGCACTTGTTCAATTTGGCATACAACTGGTGCTCTCTTAGCACCTACAACACCATCCTCAGATGTTGTTCATGCTCTTCCTCTGACTTGGAATACACCAGGATGTCATCCAAAAATACTATGACAAACTTGTCCAGATATTCTTTGAACACACCATTCATCAGGCACATAAAAACAACGGATGCATTTGACAACCCAAATGGCACCACTGTGAATTCTGTAACATCCCTCTCTGGCGCACTGAGAACACTTATTATTTGAGGACACTTGCTTGCAAGTGATCTGGACCCTTTTTGATGTAGGACCTTTTTATATGATTATAATGTGATTGGCAGATGACTTGACGGGTTATTATTTTATGTAGACAGGTGCTATTGACTCAGTTTTATTGAGTGTGCAGGGTGTTTGACCTTGAGGATGCAGAGGCATCGGTAGAACCCCCTTGGAATCCGGACTGAGTCAGGGAGTGTGCTTTTGGGTTGATTTGTTTATTATGATGTTTCATTGATTTGAGGATTTGATGACGACATTCTGATATGATTATTGGTGATGCAGGCTGACGATATCTTGCCGACTTGACTCACATATGGAGTAAAGGGGCCACACACAATTGCAGAGAGGTTGAGGGAGAGGGGTGGACAGCAGCCCTG
>SNQJ01S0011425.1:139288-156788 GCA_010110895.2 Picea sitchensis | reverse complement strand
ATGCCTCGTTCTATTTACATGGAGGGTTTTAAGTCTTCTTGGTCTGTTTTCCTTATGTAAATGCGGAACTGTGTATTTTATTTACTTAACTGCTAGCTTTACTCCCTGGCTGTCGCGACCTCCCTCAGCGCTTGCCTTACTCGACGATATCTTGTTACATCGCGATCTGCACAGTCTTAGTATCCTACCTGGTCAAGTCAAATCACATTAAATCTCAGAGAACAACGATTACACTAATTACCCGCTCCAAGCATTTCAGGGACGCATTACTGAGAACCCATATTCCAGTACCCGTCGCAGTCCCCCTTTTTCGCTACCAGTTGTCGGCATCCTTTTATCTCTGCAAGGAATGGTCCAATTTCCTACCCTTCGACAATTAGAAATTCATGCAGAAAAGCCCAGTACAAGATAGAGCCTAACTAGTACACGAGATTCTAAATCTAAAACATATTCAATCTGAAGCATATTACCTACGGAATGCTACTATCAATGTAAAACATCGGTTTATTTATTTTTCTATTTTAACCACTGGAAGTATATAACGAATTATATTTATTATGTTTCGTAAAATCGAAATCACTTGGAAACATCACGGTGTGCCTGGACAGTGTCATGGAGTATCAGTGTCCATTCAATTATACCTGACGCGTCGTCCTGTGCATTATTCTTTTCTGACGAAAAATAAAGATCTGAACCTACGTCCAGCTCTACCTTGGCGTTCCGTAAGTATTGTTCTGTTCGGCAGGATTGCTTTACAAGAATACTAAGAACCAATCAGGAATATATAGGTAATCATGGTTCAATTAAGAATATATATATCGAGATTAACATCAAGTCAGTCTATTTCACCTGGGTCGATGAAAAACTTTTAAAATTGTGCTAAACCAGATCGTCTTCCAAATAAAGATAAAGGATGCAGGCTAATGATCATTCTAAACAGTAGACAACCATATTGAGTTTTGAACCTTACCCAACCCTAATTCAAATGTAGACGAGCAGGAAGGCTTTCAGTATGATAAGATGGATAGAAGTATTATTTAAATTAATCTGTTTAAATCGGTAGTTTTTACAGCCTGTGCAACGGTGCAAGGATCGCCCCGAATCCGCCCTTGCTGGCAGCGTTTAATCCGACCCTCTCGCCCAGCACCGTGGGTTTTAAAAATCCTAATTAATAACCTCTGTCAGAGCTCGTTGATCGGTGGAAAAAGGGGGAGTTCCCATGACGCGTCAGAGGGGATTTTGAGCGGATCTGTGGCTCTGACAGTTGTCAGATGCACATTTTCTCAGCGTAGTGGAGGGGTCGCTCGTTTTATGGACTTGATGAAATTAGGGTAGCGTTTGCTCTCGATATCTCTTGCTAGATGAGTTGATAGGAAATGAGCGTGAGGGAGTTGTCCGAAAATTTAATGATTTGAAATACAGCTGTAGCGCTTGATACTTTACTCATCAGCGAATGCCACTGGACTGTAACTTGCAGTGATTGTAATTGCGCTGTAGTTGACAAGTAGGGTAACGTAATGCTACCTGGTACCTAACCATAAGGATCCTTTTGCTACTCAACTAATGTTTTCTTTAGTTTATTATGATCAGGTCGCAGCAGGGTTATTATTTACTAGCTGTTAATTGATCCTTATTTAACTCAAATCAAATGATAGCTATAGGGTTAGAATTAATAATTATGTCTTAGAGAGGTCAATTATTGCTCTCCTTATTACCATGAATTTAATATGTTAATAAATGCTTCCATGGTTGGATAAACGGTCCACCTTATGTTTCGGGGATATAATCTAAATAAATAGTTGTGTTATTTAAGCTAGGGTTATTTTATAAAGGGATATAATTCCTGAATTTGCCATGTGTCTTGTTACCTTATGATTATGTCGCTATTGTTGGTTCATTATTATATCTTGCCTTGGGGATATACAATTTAGGTAAATAAGCTAGGTTGGTTATTTAAATTATGTTCATTATATACATGGTTATTTCTCAATCCATAATGGTAATACTTGTTTAGTTGGCATTAAAAGATTTGCTTTAATTTAGCGATGTTAATGATGATGTCAAGTCGAATCATCATTAATTGTTTAAATTGCCATGATTACACTTGTTATATGCGTATATGTGACCTTGTTCAAAATGGATGCAAGGATAATAATTGTTAAATAGGAATATTAATTTGGGTGAAGCGCAATGTTAAGTAGTTGTTGATTGCCATGTTTAAATTATTAATGGAAGGGTTATTGCGGGATGAATTGCAATATACGTATTCGTTCAATTGCAAATTTAATATTAGTAATTGAATTATTAATGTGGGTTGAATTGCAAGGTGGAGTAATTATTCAATTGCAATATTAGCAAGGAGGCTTAAGTTGCGAGGTTAACATTGTTAAATGAATGTTCGTACTGATGTCTAGATAGCAATGTTATTATTGGCTTCATTTGAAGCATTAATGTTAATGAATGGTATTGCAATACTATTATCTGTTAGGTTATGAGGAAGTATGGAAATATTGGTTAATGTGCAACACTGGTACTTGGTTACAATGCAGGGATAATGTTGTTAATTTACGACGCTAAGGATAAATGCTTCACTGCAATGTTAATACTTGCTTAGTTGCCATGGTAACACTAATAGAATTGCAAGATTAACAATTGTTTCAATTAGCATGTTAATAATGAGGCCAACCGCAATGTTAATAATTGTTTGCCAGAATGATCATGATGGAGTTTAAATTGCAAGGATAATCTTCGTTTTAATTGAAGTATTGATGATAACGTCTGGAYGCAAAGCCATKGTTGTTGTGTTMCTAGAAGGTATGGTGATAAACGGRKAGGAAGGGCAAGTCAACCAGGRGAATGTAATGTCGGGGGTCTACCCTTATGATACGGATGTCGTTGCTTATTAGGGCATTTATTTAGAAATTTGCAATGCGTCGTGCTKATGTTCGTCCCTGTTTTGTAGTACTGGGTGGTATTGTATCGCGTAGTGTGTTCGTGTCGGGTGGGATGTAGACTCCTCTTGTAGCGTAGCATCTTGGTCTGTGTGTAGTCCGGTGGAAGGAATCCAGTGCCGTATCAAGAGTCTCGGGTTGTTTAAAGGCACAGTTCCACTCTTGCGACACATTCTGAGCCGTATCAGTAGTCTCGGGCTGTTTAAAGGCACAGTTCCACTACTACGACTCTACTGTCGGATTCCTTCTTTCTGTGACAGTGCTATGCCTAAATCCCCTGATGTCTGTCTCTGCCTACAGCCGTTAGCTGCCCGCCTCCTGTTCGGGGATGTCTGCTTCTTGTTGTCGTTGTGTTATGTCAGGTCGTCTTGATTGTGTTCGTCTTACTTGCGTCCTGTTGGTTCAAGTGTTGACGTAGAGTCGAGGGGGTTGTTCTTCTACACACGCGCACACACATTAACAAAAAAAAAAAAAAAATCCCGGGTTGACTGAGTAGATGTCCTTAGCTAGGAGGGTTGTTACAAATTCATAATAACCATACCTTGTTCTGAAGGTGGTCTTGTCGATGTCTTCATCCTTAATTCTTACCTGGTGATATCCTGATCTAAGATCTATTTTCGAAAATATCTTAGCATCCTTCAACTAGTCAAAGAGATCATCGATCCGCGGCAGAGGATACTTGTTCTTAACAGTCACTTTATTTAACTGTCTGAAATTGATGCACAATCTCAACGTCCCATCCTTCTTCTTCACGAACAGGATTGGGGATCCTCAAGGTGACACACTTGGGCGTATATACCCCTGCAATTGTAGTTCTTTCAACTGCAATTGCAGTTCTTTCAGCTCTGGCGTACTCATTCTGTAAGGAGCTTTCGACACTGGAGCTTCTCCAGGCATCAAGTTTACAGAGAAGTCAATATCTCTCTTTGGGGGTAGTCCGGGTACCTCTTGAAATACATCTTCAAACTCCTTTAGTACAGCATGATCTCCAATATTTGAGACTTCATCCTTAGTTGCTTCCTCCACATGGGCTGCAAATAATTGACAACCTTTCTTGTAGCACTTCTTCAGTTGCATTGCTAAGATTTCTCTAATAGCAACAGCACTGGGAATTTCTTGGACTGTTTTCCAATTTCCTTCCTCATCCGGGAAAGTGAATGCCTTGTTATGACAGTTCAAAATGGCATGGTGTTGGTCCAACCAGTCCATCCCAACTAGTCAGTCATAAGAACCTAAAGGCAGAATGTTCAATTCAGCCTTTGTGCTCAGTCCATTCATGTCCATTGGACATGACTTAACTAACTCAGTGACTTTCCTCTTGGTTCCTGTAGCCAGCTACACTAACCAAGACTTTTCATGTTTGCTTCTCGATAATTGCAAACTTTCCACCACTCTAGGATCTATATAACTATGGCTAGCCCCTGAATCAATTAAAATAGTAAAGGCATGGTTGTTGATCATACCTTCCACTTCAATCATGTGCGACTGATATTCTGCTTACTTGTTGTCCAGGGCTGCGTAGATTCTTTGTATTCTATTGCCCATGTCTTCCATTGTTTCAACTTGTTGAACATTATGGACAGCTCTCACTTTGCCATTTTTGTGGGGACAATCTATGTACCTGTGGTTCCCCTGACAGCCCCAACACTGAATGGGTGTCTGCCTTGGCCTTTGTTCCCCTACGCCAGCCATTCTCGGATCTCTAAATGATGGTTGTCCTTGAGGACTATTTATGAAAAAGGGACGTTTGTTTCCCTTATGCCTTTGCTCTTTCTTAAACTTCTTCTGGCCATCCCAAGCCTTCTGAAAAGTAGGTTTTTCTCTTTGTTGCTCATATAAGCATTTCTCTCTTCTTATAGTTTCTTCCATAGTCTTAGGGTCATCATACTGGATCTTTTCACCGATGGAAGGTGGCAGTCCACTCAGATACCTTTGAATCTTGACAGTCTCATCTTTGATGAACGAAACATACTTCAACAATTCCAAAAATCTGTGTTCGTATTCATCAATGGTCATGCTGCCCAATTTGAGTTCAAAGAACTCTTTCATCTTTCTATCATAGTATATTTTAGTCAAGTATTTCTTCTCGAAATACCTCTTGAATTATTTCCAAGTGACATCTTTCTCTCTAATGTGTTTCACCTGCACAAGTTGATCCCACCACATGGATTATTTTCCTTTCAGTTGATACATTGCAATTCTTCCTTCTGCATGAGAGGAATAATTTTGGAGTTGGAAATATTTCCTCATGCCAAGCAACCATGTTTATGCATCTTCCTCCTTCTTATGTTCTCCATCAAACGTAAGAGGCTTAATCTTGTTTATTTCTCCCTTCAGTTCATCCACTCCATATCTCCTATACTTTCTGGTAGGAGATGGTCTTGAACTACTGTGTGCCCTCCTCTTGGAGCAACCTTGGGAGTGATGATGGTGTCTACCAACACTCCTTGATCTTCTTCCCTTAGAAGTCTGGTGACTCCCTGTTTTGCTCGAGTCTCTCTCTTTTTCCAACTTCTTTTCTATTCTCTCTACACTCTTCATCAACTTTAAGTTGAATTCTCCTTGTTGTTCCTTAGATTTCATGAGCTTTCTACTATTTGCTCTATGATTTTGTGCATATTTCTGCAATATTTCAATGATTTTCATCATAAACCCTTCCTTATCTATCTCTTCTCCATGCACATTAGAGTTCAACCCTTCAACTCCCAAATGATCATCCATCCCTTTAGCTTCATTCTCTGAACTGGAAGAATTATGTGCCTCCTCCATTTCTTTGCACTCAATGGCAACTCTATTCATTTCTGGCATCGTTAAATTTCTGCAAACACAACGTGCAAACAACCTGAATTTGTCAGGTCATCATTCCTAAACAAATCCCACAACATTCATAAACAAATCTGATTCAAGAAAAATTTCAAACTCCATTTTCTTTCAGGGCTCTGCTCTGTAAATTTTTTGGGCACTATCCCCTTTCTCTCAGTCCCCAACCCACACGACCATGGGTCTTGACCAAGCACTAGATCAATAAGCACTTACTCGGGCCTTCAGCCTTCAGCTTCAGAAGATTTTCAAAGCACAAAACAACAATCTCTCGGAATTTAGAGCTATCGAACTCGCGAAGTAGAGTGGATCAACAGTTCATGTCTACCCAGCATCCAATGGCTGACACTTACTATGGAACCACAGGTTTCTGAGTTCCGGGTCTTCGGGTCTTCGGGTCTTCGGGACTTCGGAGCTTCAAAGGATCTCGCATTCGAATTGTTAATCTTCAAACATTCCCAATCACCTTTGGTGACGTCATTACATCACATCGCTTAACATTTTCCAATTGTGGGGGCATGCAATGGTGGTTTGGAGCAACCCACAATTCTTCTAACATTGACACGTAACCCCTCAGTGAAACCGCGGTTTAGATTGCGGGACCACATTGGAGAATTAGCTTGCATGCAACTTGGGTCCCCGCAATGTCTCCTGGTCGTTGATCTTGATGTATCGTGATCAACGCCACTGTGGATCCTCCGACCTTTAACTATGTTACGTAACCTTGGGCCCCACTAACCCTACTCATACAGGATGCCACATGGCGGAATACTAGCGACTGATACGTGGCCCATTCAGATGGGTGACACCCATCATGTTCCTAATGCCATCTCAACCTTCCATGGTTCAGAATCTACTTACACTTGGCACACAACCCATGTGTCCACGTCACCTCCAGGTGACATCATCATGACTCACCACTTCGGCTCTTCGGGCTTCAGGAGTTTCAAACTCACAACATGTGCCTCCTCCCGAAGTACTTATGTTTGCCTTCCTGGACATGGATCTAACGGTCAGGCTCTTTTCCTACGATCTACGTTGTAGATCTCCTTTGGACTTAGGAGCTTTGGGTTTCAGCCTTTCTCTTACCTTTGCATTCAATTTCACTGATGTCGTGAAGTCTGAAGTCCTTCCAGGTTACCCTTTCTGCACTTTCTCCAAATCTGACAGTCGTAAAGGTTTTTCCTCTCCTTCCGAACAGATCCTACGACTCCAACATCCCAATTGTTGAGTTCTCTCTCTCTATGGTAAAATACCATGTCGGTTGCAGTTTTATTCTACTACTACTCCTCCTAAGCTTTGTAACACAGCCAAGTAACCCCTTGGCACTCAGAAACATTCTAAGATTCGAAATTGGTTCCTCCAAAGACCATTTCCACTCAAAACCTCGGGTCCATAGACCACTTATCCGGCCCATCCAGACTCAGCATTGAAACCATGCTCTGATACCATATTGTAACGTTCCTGACCATCAACCCCACTGTCGGGAAACGCTACTATGCGGAACATTCTCATACATATATATTTAATATACATATTTAACCAAACAATACAAAGTAAACACAGAATTACTGCTAACATACAGAATTAATGGAATTAACAGTAATTCATACATTCAACGGAATACATGAAAACATACAAGCATCACAAACATGCATTTTAATTGAAATTAAACACATAATGATACTTATCTTTGGAACTGGAGTAACTCCACCAACTACGTGCAGACCTTCCACGAACCTCCCAGCCTTAGACCACGCTGCTCATCACACTCAGCAGTGGGTCACCCCCGAGTTGGGACCAAGCTCCACCCAAGGCAAGGGAATCCTAGACTTGGTTGAGGTTACAGGAAAACTGCACAGAGCAACCTGAAGGATTCCCTCCAGGAGCCTTCTTATGCCCACTACTCACAGACTCTCATTCCCCACATGTATGTTCCACCTGGGAGTATACACCTTCACAAGAACAGTCCATCGGTTGTTTCACCTCCCTCTTTGGGTCTTGGAAACAGGCGGGATCGGGAATTCTCAGAGCTCTATAGCTGGTGCTGGACTCTCTCTAGGAGAAAACCACATCCCAGCAGACTCTCTCACCTGGAGAGAGTTGCTCATAGGCTTGATAACATGCCTCTTCTACCACGGGCCTGACAACCCACTTCTTCATCACACTCCTCGACTTAGCTCTAGCCAGGTGAGGACAACAGCAATGGTTCAGCACTCATTCACACAGAGATGTCAGTAGTAACAGCAGATGGGCATGGCACCGCAGGCGGAAACATCCCACGCTAAGACACGACATAGGTAAGGCAATTACTCAGGTGTTGGGTTCCTCAGAAGACACAGAACGGTTCACGGATTTTGAGTCTTAAGTGCGTGCGTGAAAATTTCAAATGTCAAATACAAAGGCCATGGGATTCATGGGAATACACCGGTCGGCTTCATGGTTCTGGTTTTCTAAAATGCATGAGGGTATACAGAGGGCACTCGCAGAGACTCTACCCAATTCACAAAGGATGGAAAATGGTAAGTGAACCCCCAACATAGTTGATGCTTCAGATTTTAACTGCATGCGCCCAGGTCAACACTTGTCTTCCTGGAGCTGCATGCGTTCCCTTTTTGCACACGATGCCTTTCCCGGGACTTAGGATAAAAACATGTTTGTCACACAGTTTTGGAATAATAATAAATTATTATTCTCAAGGACTTAAACCCCTAAAATTAGCCCCTTTTTCCAACCTTTCAGCCCCTTTTCCCTTACCCACCCCGTGGAAGCTTAGTCCCCTATCACTCTTTCTTCGTGGTCGGTCTACACGCAACAATGTTTAATCTTTATTAATGTTCTGCATAATTACATGTACAAAAACATGCTCCTGGCCTTTAACACTTAGGCTCTCCGGCCTAATAAACACATAATCCCACCAACTTATCAACGCTCTGCTCACCAGCCTACAAAACATGATTACAATTCATAATATAACTGGGGCACATCCTTGGGGTGTTACAACTCAATCTCTCACATGCTTCTCAACACACATAACAATCCAAAGTACACCATCTCTCTTCTACCCAGCCTGCAAAACCCAAGAGAATGGACCCCCTTCTCTGTCACCTAGTCCCTCAGGTTTTCCACCTCCTCCCATGACTCCAGTGCATCTAGTCAAGAATCTCCCTGCTGGAACTCACAGGATTCGTAGCTATGGGAAAAAAATTAACGCATGCCAATGCATCTCAAACATGTAGGCATTAATTTGTGGTTGGAATACACCAACAGTCACTACTGCTAACCAAACCATGGATCATGTCCACGATTCGTTTTTCTCTCCCCAGCCAAGATCAAAAGGAATGAAGAATGAAGAGTGGGTGAAAGAGTGAATGAGTGAAGAAGAAGCCCCCAAACAACCCACAAGATGGGTTTATATCTTTACATGCAAATCAAGAACCACATTGCCTTCCCCAAGAAGCTCATGTAACCACTCCTCTCCATTAAACAATTATGGGTAGATAAAATATAAAATAAATACTTATCCCCTCAAGCCCCCTCTCTTGTGGAATCATATCCCCCTATAACTATTGTCCTTGTCTATTTAGCAGCCAATGATGTATTTATTATTAATATTGATCAAAACATTACATTTCCTAGGCACACTGGCCTCTTTCAATTGTTTGGGCACTCTAGCCTTTCATAGATTAACAAAATACGGTATTTAATACGGGGCTCAAAAACCCGGGGTATTTCAAGAAACCTCTTATATAATTTTGACGTTGCAAAACATGAATGCACAAAAAGATGTCTGAACACACACACATGGAAAATAATTATTTTTTGGTTAACTAGTTGCATGTATAAACATCTTTTATGATATGCCAAGTGTTTACAAGAAGTGTGCAATTCATGTAGAATATCATAGCCATGAACTATGATATCAATCTACTATGAGGATTCAAATATCTACAACAAAAATTCTCCATATATCATATGTTGTAAGTTGAAACTAACACATTTTGGTCCAAGGAATCTGGAATTCTAATAACTCTTATAGAAAAAGCAAATATGCTCACAATTAATTCATCTCCATGGCATATAGGTTGAATATTGTATCTCAGAATAGTGATTAACCAAGGAAAAAAATGTTAGTTGCAACCACTTGTATTTTGAAACCAGGATGAAAATATAAATTAGTGCAAAAGGGTGTTACTTCATTTTATTTTCTAGTTGCAAGATATAAGAATCATCAAGCTCAACCATAACTCATATAGCTTTCCATTTTTTGCAAATAAATAAAATTATTTTTAATGTAACATAGGATTCCATCCCAATATGGTGGAGTGTGAAGCTTAAAGGTTCATATATAAAAGGAATTCAGGAAAACATATTGAAAAATAGTTAAAGGCTAAGAAATATGTGCTTTGTTGATACCAACATTTATTTGGTCATGGGACTAATTTTTGAAGCTTAGCGCTATCCTAACCAAAGAAAGTCACCAACAAATTAGGTTGAGAAAGTTAAATAGTGTAAACTGCAGTTACAATGTTAAAATGTTGAGAAACTAGTGTCGATAATATAAACAACATCTCTCTATGGAAAATTCTAAGCAGATAAATCTCTTATATATTTGCAGAGTGGTTATCTAATGTGTGTAGGCCTCTCTTTTTTTCATAGGATGCACACCTCGGAGACAGAAGGGGAGCAATACCCATCCAACCTGTCTAAAAAACCACTCTGCTTCTCCACCTATAGAAAGCTCATAGCAATTCTAAAGATACCATCCAGATTAGAGATTGCCCCAATGCCATTAATGAAATATATTGTAAGTAGATCGTATTTTGTTTCCCGGTCCAATTGGTGAGAAAACTTGTGTTCTAAATCCATCCTGTATGCCTCCTTGCTCTCCAAATAGATAGCAGAACGCAACAAACTACAGAGAAATGATACAAACATGGTGTTTTTTTTTAGTTTCCTCCCCATAGCCCAAACAAGGATGGGATTTGTAATAACAATTCGTGCATTGCTTCGAAGAGTGTGTAGGAAATTCTCAGCATTTGTTGAGGTTTAACTATTATTTGGAGCACCACCACAAATGAGAATTTATATCCTCTCATGAATTATCATCATTTGTTGAGGTTTAATTGTTATCTAGAGAACCACCACAATAAGAATTTTATCCTCTGAAATGTATCAGATGTCGATAGTGGCAACATAACAAATGAACGCTTCACTCCATTTTTGAATCCATCGAAACTAACCAAATAACCATTGAATGCAAAGGTGTTGGATGAACAACAAGTATCAATCATGACCATCATTGACCTCAATTTTTTTGTAGTGATTCAATGGAGTGGACGCAACAGTCATGGGTGAACGCTTCAACATTTTATCATCTCTACAACATCCATTCGATTGTGAGGGATATAAGGCTATGTAATCAAACATGACCATTGAAATTTCGGAGGATGTGAACATATGCATGGCGGAGGCGGAGACACCTTGATTCCAACCATAAGCTCCCATTAAGTAGGGTTCACATTTGTCTGAGCACTAATGCTCGACAAGACAAAAGATAGGCTCATAGTTATTATAGATGGATGCCATGCAATGTGTTATCCAGAAATCGACGTTTTCTTCTCTCACTAAAGATATTGGATACATAATTAATTTACTATATGTCCATTAGGAACTAGTTACTATATCCATTGTTTGCACAGCTATACAAATGTTGGTCTCTTTTTTTACTTGTATGTTTAATAGGATTTCCATGAGGCAGACATCCAAACTTACAAATCCATGCCTCGTGTAAATGCTAGAATATGCTAGAATGTAAATGTTTATTTATTTATTTTTAATTGAATAAGTGTGTGGGTGGTTTATTTAAGATAAGTTTAAATATCGTTAATTTAAACATTTATTTTAAATAATGATGTTGATAGTTTGATGTTGCCTTACTTACATACAATAGAATAATGTTTATAGAAGTTTACATATGGGTACCATATATTATAATAATTTTTTTACATAAGTATATATTTTTTAAATAAAAAAGGTGTGATTGAACCATCTAATAAGTTAATACAAAATCCTCAAAAAATTCTGCTCAGATCACAATATTCATGGCATAAAGGTTTCCAGACTCAACAACATTCTTCACCTCCTTTTCGTAGACGACATTCTCCTAATGTCTTCAGAGAAGCTGTCAGATTGGCTTATTATCATGGATGCTCTATTTCTGTTCTGCGCTATCACAGGCCTGTCCATAAATGCCCACAAAACCACTGTGCATTATTGGGGTCTTTCGGAGGCCGAGCTCCTGCCTTTCAAAATGTCCATACCCTTTTCTTTTTTCGATCTAACTGAGGGGTTTAAGTATTTGGGCTTTCGGCTGAAACCGGGAGCATCTACTTCAGCTGATTGGAGCTGGCTTGTGGTCATTTTTGAAAGGAGAATTGGCTTCTGGGGTAACAAGTGGCTCTCCTTGGGTGGCCGTCTTATTCTAGTCAAGTCGGTGCTAGAAGGTCTAGCTGTCTATTGGATGATGCTTGAAGGGTTACCAAGCAAGATTTTTAAACTGCTGCGTAGGCTCTCTTTCAACTTCTTATGGAACGATCTGCCTGGAAAGCACCACTTTCACCTGTGTAGCTGGCAGTCCCTTTCCAGGACCAGGAAGGAGGGGGGATGGGGACTCAAGGACCTTCCCCTTTTCAACACAGCTCTCCTGGCTTGCTCTTACTGGAGAGCAGTTACCCATGATAGTATCTGGCACCGGGTCATAGTAGACAAATATCTCGCCTCCCGCCCTCTCATTCGATGGCTGCGTCAACCGTCTCATATTCAAAGATGGGCTTCACCTTTCTGGAGAGGCCTGATTTCCGCTTCTCCTGTCATCTTACATTGGCTCCGTTGGCTGCCCGGCTCTGGAGGTGAGATACTTCTCGGGAAAGACAAAATTCTTGGCTTGGACAGCCGATCGATCCTCTCCCCTGCGCTCAGAGCACGGCTTTCTCTTCTTAATCTGGAACACCTGTCCCAGGCAAAAGTGGCAGCCCACACTTTCCCCCACCCCGATCTTTGGTATCACAGTGGTGAGTTACTGTTGAGTGGTCCGTTGGTGATCGAGTGGGATGCCTTCACTAGGGCCCTCAAGTCAGCGGGCATTGCCTTAAACGGAGGCCGGGATTCCCTCCTTTGGGCTGGAGGCGACTCCTCGGGTCTAATAACGGTTAAAAATGTTTATGCGGCCCTACTCCACCCTCTTGATAAGGTTGCCTTTCCCCCGGGGCTCTTATCAGTCTGGAAGTGGTCTATTCCATTGAAGATCCAACTCTTCTTTTGGCTGTGCGTAAGAGGAAAAATACTCACTTGGGAGGTACTCCAGAAGAGGGGCTGGCAGGGGCCTAGCCACTGTGCCCTTTGTACTGTTGTTGCTGAAGATTTGCACCATCTCTTCGTCCACTGCGCTTTCACTACAAATATCTGGAATCTTCTATCTCATCATTTCTCCCACACCTCTGTTTGGAAAGGCAGCTCCTTCACCGATTGCTTCAGCTCTTGGATCTCGGTTTCATCTGCTCCCCACCCTCTGGTGGCACACATTTGTTGGCATATTTGGAAGGAGCACAATCTGATGATTTTTGAGGGACGGCCTCCCTCCCTGCAAGCGGTTCTCCATCACATCCTTTCCACTTTCCATCTTCAGCAGGTATCTACCACTTTCATCCTCCCCAAAGCGAGGGACTTTTTGGCTGCTGAAGGAGCCACTATAGTCTGCTTTGATGGAGCAACCCACTCAAGCGGTCTCTGTTGTGGGGCGGGGGGTACTTTCAAATCTCACCCCTCGAGAATCACCAAATGGTTCCTAAATTGCGGGGAGGGATTGAACACCAAAGCTGAGCTGATGGGCCTATGGACTTCTCTCTCCCTAGCATCTTGGTGGGCTTTAAATCACCTACTGGTTTTAGGTGACTCCAGGATCATAATTGACTGGATCAACTACAACTGCAATCTCCATTCTATTCACATCGAAGGTTGGATGCAAAGAGCGAGGGAGCTCTCCTCCTCTTTCACAGACATTAAATATCAGCACATCTCCAGAGCTTTTAACACAGAGGCGGATTCTCTCTCCAAGAGGGCTCTCGGTGCAGAGGTTGGAAGGCTATATATATCATTGTGATGCTGGGATAGACAGTATTATATCCACCTTCAACTTTTTTGAATAATTCTGACTACTCCAGCCTATCAGTGTTCGCTTGCATGCTACAGGCCTGAGTATTTTCTCCCTTATTTTCATAGTGCCAGTGCGCCTAACTACAATCTGTGTGTTGATCGGCTGCCATCTGGGCTGGATCATCCTCTACCGCTTTTGACAATGACAGTGTGACTTCACAGCACTTATGCTAGAAGTGAATTTTACAGTTGCATCATTCTGTCCAGCGCTGACATGCCTACAGCGCTTGCAAAAAGCTGTTTTGTGATATTAAGACTATACTTGATCCCTTACAGTGTGTTGATCACTCGATCGGTATGATGTTCGTTGGCCGGATACATGACCATTTGAATTCACTATATCTGGTTGATCCAATGCGCAATTGTATTTTGTTGTTTATGTTCTGTGGCCGGATTCGTCCTCCTGATCAGCGTCGTATTGACTATAGTGCTCGTCATTGGCTTTCATTGTAAAAAAATTTATACTTTTTATAAATTTGAGAATAACTATTTTCCTGGAAAAAAGTTAATACAAAATTTATATAAGCTATTTGTCACTAGCATTAAAAATAAAATAAAAAATTCTAACATCATTATTTATGAGTTGTTTTAGCTTATCTATTCAATTAATATATTATTAAACAAATTGGTATGATATAAGTATAACTTTACGAAACATTATAATATCCAAAAATTTAAAGAAATCACGTCCATTGAGGGTTTCGTGATTGTTATTAATGTTGGATCATGCATGACAAAGGCCTACTTCTTTGCTTGAGTTGGTTTTCGTTGCACTATGTGTTCTTCTTTAGCCATCAAATGATCCCACAAAATGATTAAGAGGAGTGATTGAGTGAATAACCCTAACAATAGAACTCTTCTTATTTTCTAGCTTTTCAATTCTTTCTTATAACATATTAATTATTTATCCATTTTTTTAAACCTTTGACTGAAATTTTCAAAGTGCATTTGCTTATTCTTTCATGGATTCTACCTATAAGTTTTAGCTTCTTATCTATCTTTGCATTGCCTAAACCTCCATTACATATATTGTCTTCTAATCTTTCCTCCATCTCCTTCCACTTTCGAATTAGAAGGAGAAACCATCATAGACTTCACCTATATGCTTTGCACATCTCTTAGTTCTTCTGTGTAAGTTAGAGTTTTCACAAATTGCACATCATTTAGAATGTCCATGAAAATTTGTCATTGTTTCAAACCTAAGCCAAATTTCCAGCAAACATCTAGATTTATCACATAGAGTTGATTCCAAGACAAAAGATACACTTGAGTGTTACCCCTTTAGGGTTGTCTCACTCTTAGTTACCAAAGTGCGAGGATAACCATCACTCCTTGTTATTCGTGAATGCAGTCTAACTTAACATCATTATTCAAAGAACAACATGCCACTTGAAATGACCCATTGGTGGTCCGTAATGAGTAGACTTTCACTTTTGCTAGATGTCTCTGGGTATTGGGAAGTTAACTTGTTTCCTTACGTCCAAGGAAGATGAACTCTTAGCCAATCAAAAGCAATTTTAAGTCTTACTTCATGATCAAAGGGTGGTGTCAACCTAGATAGTATATGTAAGTAAGTCAATATCCCATACTAGTCATCATTAAGGCTCTAATAAAGGGGTCACATGCTTACAAATAACATCCAATCTTAATCTCATACATGAAACCGAATACTACTCCCAATTATAATTTAACCTCATACTCAAACAATTAAAAAACAACAAAACTTACCCTCAACATCAATCTTCAGTGACATCATTTTATTTAAAAATAATAACAATAATACCCCACAATAAAAAAATTGAAAAAAAACTATTATCGTGAAAACAAAAACTATTTTATAAAAATCACAAAACTCACCATTAACTTCGATCCTTAATGAAATCATTTTTTTTAAATAATAATAATAACTCCAATGATATGGATGGTCATTGATGGTCTTCTTCACATTGGCTTCAACTTGTATGAATGGCTTAACACACAAACAATGATTTCTTTCAACTATTCCTATAAACCATTCATTATCACCTTAGACGTGATTCCATATTTTTTTGTTTATTGTTGCTGATAAAATTATAAAATAAAATATACAATTATATACAAGTTTTATAGATTAATTTTTTTTAAATATAATAATTAAATAAATAATATAAAAATAATATTAATTAATAATTATTTATCCTTTAAATCAAAACTAATTATCAAAAACATCAATCCTATTACATTATAAGAGTATATATAAAACTTGAAACATAGATCAAATTCCAAAATGCTCGAATCATTATACCATATGAATTCACTTATCCCCTCCTAGCTTCATGGGATAGCATAATTGATAAGACATGCATATACTCTGTTGGTACGGGGGAGGTCACGAGTTCAAGCCTTGTATCCCTAGGGTTGCGGTTTAGCACCCTTACCATCCATGAACGTGGGGAAGTATTGGTGAGTTTCCTGCACCATTTCTTTAATAAAAAATAAAAAAAAGAGTTTATAAGTGAAGTCTTTTGCGATGGAATGTGTGGATGTATATGGAGAAAAGGAGTCTTAAATACCCAAATGTTTGCTTTCTTTGAAAATTTATGCTTGCTTTCTTTGAAAATCGACACTTGTCATTTGAATGTAATTGCTTCATCTTTATAATTGAGATTAACGAATGCATTATTGGGAGGTGGCATTGAACATTCCCTCCATTTATCCTAATCATTTTCATTTTAAGATTAATCATTTATTTGCTCATTTATTTGTAAAGGATTTAGCCTTAGAACTAAGAAATAATCTATGGATTCAAAAAAATTCGTCAATTTTTGAGCTTTTGAGCTCTATTTACTAGCCTACTCAATTGTATATCTCGAAATAATCTATGGATTCAAAAAAATTCGTCAATTTTTGAGCTTTTGAGCTCTATTTACTAGCCTACTCAATTGTATATCTCGATGAATCGTTTGATAATGCATATGACGTATTATTATTATGCAGTCCCCAACCACCAAGAATTGATTAATCACTCTTTATTTCAAAATCATAAACCCTTGCAACAATGTTAATGTATGTGCTTGATTATCGATGATCTCGCCTAATCCCTAAGCAAAAATATTTTGTTTTCCTTCGAGATTAAGACCGATTCGCCCACACCTACCGCCCCTATATCAAATCAACATTATATCACACGATGTTTGCAAAATGTATCAACATCCATATATATGATGTACACATTTCATATAAAAACCGTACAAATTCAAAGATACTATAAGTTATATTTAATTTGAAAAATTCATTTGCATAAATAAAATAATCCTTCTTTTAAGATTAAAATTTTATTTAATCGCTAATATTATTAAAGTAAACATCTTTTCTACAAAGCTATCATGATGTGGAGTTTGTTTTTGGTGTGACATTAATTTGGGACTATAGCAATGAGTTTGTTTTTGGTGTGACATTGATGTGACATTAATTTGTCTTTTACCATAAATTTGTGTATGCAATGTAATGTTTAACATAGGAAAACAAATATATAT
>SNQJ01S0011425.1:80555-132271 GCA_010110895.2 Picea sitchensis | reverse complement strand
ATAAACTATGAGAAAATCCCTTTCAAGTGTAACTCTTGCCATGAGTATGGACACTTTGCAAGAGTTTCCAAGAATTAAAGAAACACAGCCCCTTTCGAAGCAGGCTCCAACTTCTCAAAACACTAATGAGATGGAATCATTCAAACAAGTATCTAAAAGGCACAAGAAGCAGTGGCCCAAGGGGCCACAATTCACAAAAATACCTTAGTCAGGCCCATCCAACCCCTCCAGCAATAGATTTAAATTTCTTAAAGATCAAAAGTAAGCGGAAGAGGAAAGGGTAGAGATAGATCCTTTGAAGACCCATTCAGATCTTAAAGTTGGATGATTTATTGAAATTCAAGTGGAAATAGAGAACACAGTTCCAAAAACCATAGAAGGGACCCCATCTTTGGTAAGAATGACAAACCCCCAAGAAAAGGAACCAGAAGTAGAAGAGGAGGAGTTAAAAGACGAAGAGGAGGAAGAGGATGAATCAATGGATGAAGAGGAAGATGCAAAGATGAACGAGAAGCATGGCCCTAAAACTTTTGGTTCCCCTTCCTTCACATAAGTTATGAATAAATACTTGTGTCCCTCTCCGTTGCTAACAAGGGGAAGTAAATCAAGTCAATAATGAAGAGAGAAAGAGGTGGAATCAAACGTTTTCTTAGGTTATTAGGGAACTCTAGACTCTACCATGTTCAGCAATGTGAGGGTTCTTCAAATGCAATAATTATGTTATGTTTTTGCAAGCAGTTTGTTAGAATTTATTATTGTACTCACAAAGCGATAAAAATTAGTTACTGTAGGAAAACTATAAGGTACCATATGTAATATATTATGCAGAAATAGGAATATTTAGCAATTATCAAGGGAACATCAAAATATTGAGAGAGCAATGCCAGAAGTAATACCATAAATAATACCTTTATTCAAAGAAAGCAATGTTCACTTGCCTCTTTGAGGGGTCAACCTTTAGCAGAGGAGAGCTCTATTCCAATACTTTCTCAATACAAGCTTTATCATACCTCATACTCTTAATTATACTAATTCTATCTTCTAAAGAACATTCTTGATGCAGGAGCATCGCTCCACCTTGGCAATGCGCCAGCATTCTAGCACATCAAAGCACATTCAAGGAGGGGAGAGGCGCCAACCCTCTCATTTTTCCCTCAATTTTAAAATTTAAATGTAATTAAAAGCAAATTAAATGTTGTAAGGTTGGAAGAGCTAAGTTGATGCCTTTGTACAGGCGGTATTTGAAGTCGCCTTTAATGGCTAGTTGTAGGTTGATCTAGATCTGATTCGAACTAGATGTTCATTCAATGTAATCTGCCTCGGTAGATAGGCGTTGTAAATGGTGATTAGACACCACTAGTGTAGTTGGAGGGAAAGACTCAATGGGCCTCCTCTTATATAAAGCTTTGTAACATATGCCCAATAGAGGTTGTTGAAAGTTGATAGAAAATCATTGTAAGTAAAATAGAGAAGGAGGAGAGAGTCGAGACTCTGTTGCAGTCCAAGCTTGCACATATTGTAACCAAACATTCAGATATTAATACAAAAGAACAGATTTCATTGTTTATGACTTCTTCTGTGGTGAATGTTTGTGTTTTGTTGTCAATGTGTGTTCATTTATGTTGTAGATGTATTAATAGGTTCCATCTGCAGGGTTAAGATAGAATTCACTAATTGTTTATGAGTTTGTTGGGTTGTTCTGGGTTCTTTTAGGCTAAATGCAAGGAGTGCATGACAAAGTGTTGAGAACTCTGTGAGCCAACGCAAGGAGTGTGTATCTAAAATATGCTTCGAATTTAGAGGAGAACGTGCCAGGATGACACACTAGGATAGTCTCAGGCTCAGAGAGGAGCCTCAAGATTACTAAACGCCTTGGAGGAGGAACTGTGCAGAGAAGGCACATAAAGCAAAATTGTTGAATATTTTATAGAGCTCTGTCAGGTGGGCATTGAGCGGGTGCAAGGTGTGCACGAGGGAACCCTGTTTTGAGTTCAGAGAGGAGAGTTTCATGGAGGACACCCCATATCTACTGAATACTCTGGAAATATGTTGAAGGATAAGTACTCCAGATTTGTTGAACACTCTAAAGGAAAGGCTCCACAAGGAGTGCTTTGAGAAGGTGCAAGGAGTGCACAAAACCAACATGTTTTGAAGTGTTGGGGGAAGTCGAGGAGAAACAAAGTTATTGAATACTCTTGGGGTGAAGCTCTGCAAGGAGTGCATCGAGCGAGCACAAGTGAGTGCAATGAGACAGTCAACTTCTTAGACTGTAGGGAGAGGCTCTGCAAGGAGTGCATTGAGCGGGCACAAGGAATGTGCAGGAAGATTTACTAAAAAATATTATAAGTCTGATAGCCATTTGAAGGCTCAGTCAAGAACAAGGAGTGTGCGGAGGAGAGAACTTGTTTCAAGTTCTAAAGCTTACAAAAAGAGCGCAGAGCAAGCCAGGAAGGCACTGGAAATCCTTTGAAAGAAAGATGAGGGCCGAGACCCCTAGGAGACTGAGCAAGTTCACAAGCTTAGAAGTGAAAGTGAAAGTTTGCACGCAGAGCGCAAGTGTGCATCGGGGCCAAAGTCCACTTTAGTTGGAAAATCTCAAAGGAGAGATAGCGTTTTTAGAAGCGCAGACAAGACTCAAAGTAGCTGAGCTCGCTGGAGGATCAAAGGTCGCAGCCTTTGACATTCCAAATTCTTCCAATTCGGGAGAAAGCCAAAGCTCAGGAGGAGGAGCAATAACATTCATCAAATCAACTGCAAGGAGAAGACCTGGACCGTTTAGTTCCACGTCCAGACACTAGAAGGAGCGCATGGAGGAGGAGAACAGATCCTAGCCATCGGATCTAAGCGTGAGGGATCAACACCCATTGGATCCAGGTAAGGTGCACAGAACTTAATTCCCATTGTAAGTGCACAGGAGTGAGGAATCGTCGAAGTCCCGAAGTGGATTGGGACCATCCATCGTCTAGAGGGACAAGTGGCAAAAGATCTGGAAGTCCGCAGCAAAGGCACTCTAAAATATTTCAGGTGAGCAGAGTGCAAATCCGTCGAAGCTCCAAAGTCCAAAGCTCATCCAAGCCGTTGGTATTGGAAGGGACACGTGTCATCAGATCTGAAACTCTAGAGAAAAGTCACTACGGAAGTTTTCAGTTGAGGAGTGCGCAAAACTCTCGAAGCTCCGAAGGGCGAAGTAGATCCTGACCATTGATCGTCAAGAGGCACATGGCAGCAAGAGATTAAGTCCAGAGGAAAGCCACTTCGGAGGAAATAAAGTGAGGTCCTTCAATAATCCATGAAGCCCGAAGTAGTGGAGAAGATCTCAATCATCCATCAGTCGGAGACACGTGGCGGGAGATCCTGCATTCCAGATGAGCGAGTGCAGAGTTGGGTGAAGAACTCTCAAAGTTGTCGGGAGCCAGAGCAGATCTGAGTCATTGATCCTGTGGGAACAGGTGTCACTAGATCCGGCACTCCGGAGGAAAGTGGAATTAGGTGGATTGAAAACTCTTGAAGGCCGGAGCGTCGGAGTCCATCCAGGTCATCCATCGTAATTGGACAGGTGTCAGCAGATCGTGTACTTCAGAGGTTTGCCACTCCGGAGGATTTGCGCGATGGTTGTTCGGAATTCATCGAAGCGTCGGAGCCTGAATTTCCTACTAGTCGTAGATCTCAAAGGAGAGCATGGACCGTTTATTTGCAAAGGGACACGTGCAGAGGGCAGATTCACTACGGAGAAAATTCACTTCGGGGAAAAGTGAAGAGTGAAGGCATGAGAACTCCCGAAGGCCGGAGTGTTGAAGTTCATCTGAGTCCTTCGTTGGGATAGGATGTGTGGCAGAAGATCTATCACTTCGAAGGATTGATACTCCGGGAGAAAGAACAAGGAGGAGTGTTGACCATAAGTCATCTGAAGCAGAGTAAAGGACGGATCTCAATCGTCGATCCAGAGGAGCGTGTGGTGCTTGATCTGAAGCTCGGGGTACGAAGCACTTCGGAAGAAAAAGGTGTTGTAACACTCGGAACTCCCGAAGTCGAAGTCCAGAAGTATATCATAGCCATTGGTTGTCAGAGAAGTGTGAATCGTAGATCTAGTCCAGGCGATTTCGCGGGTCCGGAGCTCGGGTAAAAAGGAATCAGCTTCATCCAAAACAACCGAAATCACGAAGGGGGCTGGCCTGAGGTTATAGCTCGTGGTCATACTAAAGAAGGGCCTAGCGGAGGAGCTAGCTCTCGCCGCTCAAGTGTTACCAAAAGCGTTAGAGAACAAGATCGTGAGTGAGTTGAACCTGCGTGGTAACAGACGAGGGCCTATGTAAATTGATTCCAGGGTCTAGCAGAGGCCCGAAGAGCTGATTCGACTCAGTAATTTGAATATCCTTGACCGAGAGGTCACGCGACCCCTAGGAGAGAAGGGAGGTTGCATCAATTCTAGAGGAAGATCTTTCTAGAAGTGAAAGCTTATATTACGTCTTCTTACATTGCCTTGTTCACATTTATTTAATAGGCCTTAGTAACTAATGTCGACCTTTATTACATGGAAAATATATCATTCTAAGTAATGACCAACTAAGAGGGGTTAGGAATGGATCCTGACATGCCCTCTTCCTTCAAAAGTAGCCTTGTCCTCAAGGTTGAAGATGTGGAAACTATTGCAGTATGGTCATTGGTTCCTAAGTTTCATCCTCTGGGGACGCATCCTTCCACTTGATCAACACTTCTTTGATAGTTCAGCCATGCAAGTGATGCATGCGCATATTGAGGATGGATTCTGGTTGCATCCAAATGGATCCTTCTTCGTATAATTCAAGTAGGATGGTTTGAACCCTGCAACTTTGACCTACCACTGTCTTAAAATAGGAAGCATGGAACACTAGATGTATTTTGAGGTTGTTGCAAGTGTCAATTTGTAGGCAATTGGACCAATATGTTTGATAATATGATAGGAGCCATAAAATTTGGGTGCCAACTTGTGGTGGCCATGGGTTTTGAGTGAGGTTTGCTTGTAAGGTTGGAGTTGGAGAAACACTTGATCACCTTCTTGGAAAACCTTTTCGGAACACTGCCAGTCATCTTGTTGCTTCATATGATTTTGGGCCATGTGGAGGTTATCCTTCAAACCTGTGAGGGAAATTGCTCTACCTTGCAGCAACTTATCAATAACCTGGATCTTTGATGTGCCTGGAAGATATGAAGTTACTGTAGGTGGTTGTTGGCCATACACCATTTCATATGGTGTCATTTTGGTTGTTGTATGATAAGAAGTGTTATACCATCATTCTGCCAATGGTAACCATTGCACCCACTGATGTTGTTTGTCTGAGGCAAAACAATGCAAGTAGGTTTCCAAACATTTATTGACAAATTCCATGTAGTCATCCGTTTGGTGGTGGTATGTTGTGCTCATGTTCAATTGTGTGCCTTGTAATTTAAACAATTCTTGCCAAAATATGTTGGTGAAAGTCGGGTCACGATCGGACACAATGGATGTTGGCATGCCATGCAGTTTGAAAAATTGATCAATGAAAACTTATGCTACCATAGTGGGTGTAAAAGGGTCTGGTAAAGCACAATAATGTGCATACTTTGAGAGGCGATCGACAACAACCATGATGATTGACTTATTGCTCGCTTTTGGAAGGCCCATGATAAAGTCCATGGAGATGTCGGTCCAAATAGAAGTTGGAATGGGTAACAGTAGTAGAGCTCTGGAATCTAGAAAATTTCACCTTTATTATGTTGGAAAATATCACATTCAGTGACAAAGGTAAGGATTTGCTTCTTCATGCCTTCCCAGAAAAAAAAGAATGGCGAGCACGAGCATATGCATTTTGGAATCTTGAGTGACCCACAATAGCAGATGAATGCAACTCATTTAAGATCCTGGGATTGAGTGCTAAAGTCAGAGACATAACCAAGCTCTCCTTATACCGGAGGATATTGTCTTGCCAAGCGTATTCGGTGGGCGAGTTAGGGTCCTCCTGAAGTCATCAAATTACCTATGATATGGTTGGGTGGGTTAGCCACTCTTGTCGAACTTCCTCAATCCAATTAGGAACTGGTAATGATAAGGCAAAGAGGGAACCTTCATCCTCATATTGTCTTGACAACGCATTTGTCACTACATTGTCTTTGCCTTTTTCATATATGATCTCATAATCATAGCCCGACATTTTGGCCAGTTGTTCTGTTTCGGGGAGGATAACCTCTGTTCTAGGAAATACTCTAGACTATGGTGATCTGTTTTGATCTGAAAATGCCATCCCAATAGATTTGGTCGCCAAGTGTGCACAACATGGATA
The DNA here is from genome assembly GCA_010110895.2 of Picea sitchensis. Classification (NCBI taxonomy): domain Eukaryota; kingdom Viridiplantae; phylum Streptophyta; class Pinopsida; order Pinales; family Pinaceae; genus Picea; species Picea sitchensis. The sequence continues at coordinate 125,975 of SNQJ01S0011425.1, read as the reverse complement.
ATGTCCATCATTTCCTTTTCATATGTAGATTTTCCCAAATTGCGACCACTCAAAGCCAGACTAGTGAAAGCAAGAGGTATACCTTCTTGTGTTAGAACTACACCAATACCAATGCCTAAAGCATTGGATTCCACAAAAAAAGTTTTGTTGAAATCAGGGGTTGTTGAGGCGGGGGTAGTGCACATGGCTTGCTTTAAATCTGTGAAGGCATGCTCTGTTGTCGGTGTCCAATGAAATGTATTCTTCTTAAGAAGGTCCATAAAGGGCTGGGAATTTTTTCCATAATAGTGGAAAAAAATCCTACAATATTCTGTGAGGGTCGAGAAACCCCGAAGGTATTTCAATGTCTTTGGTCTTAGCCAATCCTGCATAGCTTGAATCTTTTTGGGGTCTACTCTTAACCCCTCACAACCCATAATGTGTCCCAAGTATTCGAACTCGCTTGCCTCAAAAGAACACTTGGCCTTTTTGACAAACGATTGATTGTCCTATAACAATTGGAGTACTTTTTCCACATGGTGTAGATGGGAATCCCAAGTGCGGTTGTAAATGAGGATGTTGTCAAAGAAAACCAGAACAAACTTCTGAAGGTAGGGCTTCAAGAGTTTATTCATGAGACTTTGGAAGCTAGATGGGGCATTGCAAAGTCCGAAAGTCATTACCAAGAATTCATAATGGCCTTCATGAGTTTGGAAAGTGGTCTTCAGAATATCTTCTTCATTCATCTGAATCTGGTGATAGCCTGAGCGAAGATCTAATTTTGTGAAGAAACAAGCACCATGGAGTTCATATAACAGATCATCAATGGCAGGAATGGGAGACCTATTATTAATGGTCAATTTATTAAGGGCACAAAAATATGGACACATGCGCCAAGAACCTTCTTTTTTTAAGACCATCACAATATGGGATGAATATGGGCTGGTACTTGGGCGAATTACACCAGCCTCTAGTAATTCCTGCACTATTTTTTCTATTTCATTTTCTTGAGCAAATGGATACCAATAAGGGTGTACATTAGGGGGTTGACTGCCTAGAAGGAGAGGTTTGTTGTGATCATGCTCACCCCGAGAGGGTGGTAAATTCGTGGGTGTCTCAAAGACCTTGTGATGTTGGTCCAAGACCAGTTGTAGATTAGGATTTACTGTTAGAGATGATTGATCACGTACCTGGATGGAATTAAGTTGAGCAATCACATCGTGGTGGCCTTTCTTCAGGATTTTCTCCATCCGATGAGAACTGAAATTTTCTAGGGAGCCAACTTAAAGGCCTTGGAGGGCATGGGTGTGAGCATCTTGAGTAAAGCTAATATATAACTCATGATAATCCATGATAATCGGTCCTAGAATGCAAAGCCATTCAACACCCAAGACAATATCACAAACACCCATGGCAATGGGAAACATGTGAGTTTTCAGGTTATAATCACCCATTTGGAGTTTGACATTCTCACAGCGGCCCCCACATTTCATTGTACCGACATTAGCTATGAGAATTTGAAAATTAGAAACTGGTCTAACAAAGCAATTGACATCCTCAATGACCCTGTGATGAATAAAATTATGTGTGCTACCATTATCAATCAACACCGCGACAGGCCTATGTTTGATGTATCCCTTGATTTTTAATGTCTGTGGAGCATAAATACCCCTAAGGGCATGGACATATATAACAGTTTCCTTTAGTTTCACAAGAGGTTTGGCTGGATCTGGGATGGGGGAAGTTGGTTGTGTGTTCTTTGAGTCTGGGGCCTCACCTGATAGGCTGTCCTCGAAGAAGGTGGAAGCTAACCCATCAATCTGAAAGAAAATTTGTTCACAGCATTTATGGCATGGAAAATACTTTTCATCACAATAATAGCAAAGTCCTTGCTTCCGACGTTCATCCATTTCTGCAGGAGATACCTTTTGGGCCTTCAAATTTTGGGTCAAAGAAGGGGTATCCCCTAGATGAGGGTAGTTGGAAACTACAGAACGAAGGGGTTGGGCATGAATACTAGTCTCAGCCTCCAACGCTAATATGCATGCCAGATAAGAACTCAACAAATAAGCCCTTAGTTATGATAACCAAGTGTTAAAATGTGGTGATGAAGTTTGCTACTCACCCCGTTTGTTTTAGCTTGGTGAGTCATCCCAAAAAATGAGATTCCCGATCAAAACGGGCACAAACTGCTTTGGTGAACATGGTCCAATTTGGTTGTCTTGGATAGAATTTCTTATGACATTGCCACCATTGCCATTGTTCTTGATCCAAGTACAGAACCCCCACATGAGTTTGGTCTCATCATCCCAAATATCATGGAGGGAGAAGCAGTGTTCCATTTGGGATACCCACCCGGCTAGGTCTTATCCATCAAATTTATGCATCTCAACTTTGGGCACTTTATTCTAAGAATTTGGAGAACCCCAAGGGGAGTGGGAAAGATGAGTATTTTCATAGTGTGAAGAATGAGTAGCCTCATAGTGGTACTCCTTATGCTTACCCTTCATGTGTAACGCAAGTTTGTGGACTTGTTAGGTGAGGGAGTTCAAGTTCTGGGAGAGGGAGTTCAGGTTCAGGTTGAGGGAGTTCATGTTCTCGGACATGTTGTTTACCTTAGTGTCCAACTCTTCCAGGTTCTAAGCATGGGTGGTAGGGGCCATTGTGGAGGATTATGTAGAATGATACCTCGTCGTTCAACACAATATAAGGAGTCTATTGGGATAGGTGAAAAATAAGGGAGTTGGGAAGGGGGGTCGGGTCCACGGAGAAAATAGGCTTAAATATGATAGGTACCAGGACAGTTAGGACAAAGAGAGAAATCCAATGGGAGAGGTCCCAAAGGAGGGTTTCGGGAAGGGGGGTTAGGTCCATGGAAAAAATAGGCTTAAAAGTGATAGGTACCACTACAATCAGGACAGAGAGAGAAATCAAATAGTAGAGGTCCCAAATAAGGGTGTTAGTGGGACCTATCAGGGTGTTAGGGTTTTAGGATACCTAGGCCTGTTCATATACAGGTGTTGTCTGATGCACTACCACTCGAAGGGGTACCAACAGGGGTTACAAGGGTGTCCAACAATGTGAGCTTAAAAACCTCTTGTATTCCATGCCTATATGCTTCCCCAACCACAGATTTATACATTGAACAACAGATCACTGTAGCTTAAAGACGTTGGAATATGTCTCTACCTTAAAAAATATTAACCCACATTTCATGCCCAGAAAAGAGATATGATACCACTTGTAAGATACCAGATGTAATATGTTATGCATAAACATGAATATTTAGAAATTATCAAGAGAACATCAAAATATTGAGAGAGCAATACCACAAATAACACCAAAAATAATACCTTTATTCAAAGAAAACAATGTTCACTTGCCTCTTCGAGGGGGCAAACTCCAACAGAGCAGAGCTCTATTACAATACTTCCTCAATACAATCTTGCTCATACCTCCTACTCTTATTTATACTAATTATATCTTCTAAAGAACATTCTATAGGAAAGTATTTCTAGAAGTGAAAGCTTCTATTAGCTCTTCTTACATTGACTTGTTCACATTTATTTAATAGGCCTTATTAACTTGTGTTGGCCTTTATTACATGGAAAATATATCATGCTAACTAATGACCAACTAAGAGGGGTTAAGGTCGGATCCTAACAAAAATGGTTGGATCAATCCCTTTCATCCTCTTGGTGGGAGAATGATTGCTCTGTAAGCTGGTCTATTGTTTGAACTCGCGAGATTGTAGTGTTTGTACTCTATTTGTTTAACTACATCTATTTTCAATGAAATATTTCCCAGTTTTGGTTATAAAAGAGGACTTGGCTACATTGATCATTGTAGAAATTAACAAGATTAAGCTCTAATTGACATGGTAAACCAATTGACACGTGTCATGTTTATGTTTATATAGAGCGCCATGGTTAGTTTTTTAAAACTAGTAATCAATCTTTGTAAGCGATATTGAACTTAAAATGTATAATGATGATATTAGATTATTTAGCAATTTTAATTGTGTATCCTTAAAACTTCATGCATGATTATAGAAAATGTCACAAAATGGAGTTGATGGTGATTTATGTACATTAAAAAAAATGGTAATTAAAGAGGTTTGTACCTCGCCAAATATCATCACAACAAGCCTTGAACCCTAAGCATGATTACTATTTCATTTGGGACTTAATTGATAAAATAATATTATTTTTGTTTGTCGTATTATAATAAGAACTTTATGTTTTATTATAATATTCAATCTATGAAATTTGTTATACATTGTTTTGAAGAATATATATAAATTCATGAACTTAAACGTATATATAATAATATGGGTGGTAGGTGTAGGGGGGTCATCCTTGACCCTGGAGGAAATCAAGAAGTAACTTTCCCATTGGAAATAAGTGTGACCACTAACAATCATATGTTATGACAACCCTTATCTCTAGTAAACATTTCAAATCTTCTCAAGTACTTTGAATGGTCCATCAAATTGTCATAGAAAAGCACCAAACATGGCACCTAGGAGATTGAATTGTTCTCTACCAAACTTAAGTAAGACCAATCCACCAACTTGAAACTCTATCTCCCTTCTACCATGGTTTTCTCAATGCTCCATCCTTAAGTTGCATTCGTCAATTAAACATGATCCCTCTCTAATGTGTCATGCCATCCACTTATGAACCCTAAGGTTAATGGGTTTCACCCATCATAACCTTGCAAAATTGTGTGGAGTGCCAATGATTGTTGTCCATTTTCCAACTCAATTGGATTGTATCCCGTCATGGAACTCTTATGCATGTTGTAATTGAACTAGGCTACATCCAACAACTATAGCTACTTTACTTGGTCTCCATAAACAAAATGTCTTAGGAAATCTTCCATAAGGACATTGGTACATTATATATGCCCATTGATCTACGGATGATAACTTGAACTCATTAACAACTTGGTTCCAACAAGATTGGATAACTCTATCCAAAATTTCCCTATGAACCTTGTATTTTTGTCTAACATAATATTCAATAAGAGACCCAATACTTCACAACATTCTTAAAGAGAATCTTAGCAACCTCCTCTATTGCACAAAGCATATTCGTTGGAATGAATATTGCATACTTGGAAAATCGGTCAACAACCACCAAAATCCCATTACAACCTTGTGAAACAAGGAGTTGAGAGATGAATTCCATTGAGATTCATGCCCATGGTCTCTCTAATATATGCAAAGGTTGAAGTGGACCAACCTACATTCTAGTGTCTTCCTTGTCTTTTTTGTAGACAAGACGTTTGGACATACTCATCCATGTCTAGTCAGATATGTTCCTAGTAGTGACCTTGTTCCAACAATTCCATTGTCCTTCATTGTTCTAGGTGGCTTGCCCGAATAATGACACTCCCTCAAGAGTTCCTTTCGAAGGTTAGATGACTTATGCATAGGGATTCGATCACCTAAGTATAGAAATACATTGTCCATCCAAAACTTCCTTGTCTTGCCTTCCTTCACCTACTTCATGAGGTTGAAAGTTGTGGGATCCTTCTGCAATACCTCTTTAATATTCTCTTGCAAGTCTAATAAAACATGTGTTTGAATTCCCATGGGCATCAAAAACTCATCCTCCTCTAAGGTTGCAAGTGTGATTTCCTTCTCAAGGTATGCATTGCTTCATTCAGCTTGCATGGTCAATACTCAATGGTCATGTCAAAGTTTTCCAAGAAGTCTTTCCATTGTGCCTGCTTAATTGACCACTTGACGCAAACCCCCTTCCCTCCAAAGGGCTACTTGACCTCCCGGTCTTGGATCATTTGGATTTCTGAGTCGGAGTGACTCCTTGGGTTTCTGTGGCACCCAAAACTATTCCACCCACACACACATGCTCTTTTCGCGAGTGTCCACAGCTGTGACCGTGGGTCTACCTTCTTCGCGGTTTTGGATTTCGGGGATGACCCGAATCATTTCTTCACTCCTTCCCGAAGCTCTCAAATCCGAGCCTCCGAACTTATCCCACGTGTCTCCTCAGATTGTCGGCCCCACAATGGTTCGGAGTTTTCTACCCCTCGAAACTCTAGGCTTTTCACTTATGATCTTCACTCTCCCAACTTCTAAACTATTGGATCCTGTCATCACGTGTTCCCTTGTGATCAACAGTCGATATTTTAATCGCGACCTGGCCTTCGTCAAGTTTCCAACTCGCCGAACTATGAAATATCAAAATACTTCGTAGCTATCCTTCGTGTAGTTTTACCAGATCTAACGGTCTGGAATCGTTCTTCTCCTTCTGAGAACGAATCTTGCACTCACTGACTTCTACCAAAAATTCATGGTCTCCTTTTATTGAAATTTTCCGTCGCTCTCCCTCCTAAGCTTTGCTTCTTTGATTTGTTCCCCTGAACAATCTCTTCGACCCTTAGTCGAATTCTTGACCTGTGCACTCCTTGCAATGGGCCTCTCTCCTCACTCACTCCTCTGTGAATGATTTTGCACTCCTTGCAACTGTCGATGCACTCTTTGCATACGTATAAGTTCCACTATCTCTTCTAAGATTTTGAACAAAAACAAACTCTGTCACGCACTCCTTGCGGACACTATGCACACCTTCCACTCGCTCAATAAGGAGAACCCATTTGGAACTTTTCTACCTCACACAAATGACTCATACATTCAACAAAGCAAATGCAGTCATGGATTCAAGAACATAAATAACAAAGAATTTGAAAATAACAGAAAACTCTACCATTTATTCAAATAGATACACCCATACACACATTTGGGACAATATCTCTGTTATATTCCTCCAATTGAAACTTACATACATTCATACAAATTTCTCTGCATCTCCCAACTCTTAGCTTACAATGGCAATCTACACATACTAGATTCAATAATAGCTCTGCAAAAACAACCCTTACTGGGCAATAATACTAAGCTTTATACACATAGGTGTTCTTTAAGCATTCCCTCTAACTACTCTACGCTACCTTGAATGGAATTAAATGCTATCAATTGCTTAATGCCTATTATAATAAATATCTCGTGAGACAGATAAGAGCGCAAGCTCCAAAATCTGTACTGCGATCCGATCCATAAAATGAAATACATTCCCCCAACAACCTTTCGTGATGGTTCAGCCTTCAAAACATTTAAAGACATTTATACATTAATCAATTTGAAATTCAAAATATTTCAAAATGTGCGCTAGTGTGCCCAGTTGTCCTCCACACTTGTGCTTTGTTGGTGATGCACCTGCATTATACTCCCTTGGCTAAAAAATTCATGGACTTTTGTCCATGACCTCCTGCACCGATCTTCCATGCTTCTGGATCTTCGCTTCATCGACCCAGTTGGCATCCTCTATTGGTCGTCCTTTCCATTTCACAAGGTATTCAAAATACATCGGCCTTCTAGTCTTCTGGTCTTCTTGCTAACTCTATGATCTATGATCTTTTCCATCTGTGGCTTTTCTGCTACAGGCATATGTTTCTCCCACTGAATTTTCCTTTGATCTTCAGCTCCTTCGATTCCATCTTCCCTGTAAAGGTACAGGTCAGCAATGTTGAATATGGGTGATATACCCACATCTTTCGGCAACTCTAACTCATAAGCATTCTCATCGGACTTCCTCAAGATTTTACATGGCCCTATCTTTCTCAACTTCAGTTTATTATATGTTCCCCTCGGGAATATTTCCTTCCTTAGATGTGCTAGAACTTGATCTCCAACTTCAAATTCAATATTTCTCCTATGTTGATCAGCTTTGCGCTTCTACTACATGATGGTCTTCTTCAATAGCTTCTTGATCTAATTGTGTAGTTCTTGCATCTCTACAACGAAATATTTTGCTACTGCGCTTCTAAACTCACTTTGCTTCAGATCTCTTAATTCTAAAACTACTCTCAGATTCATTACATACACGATTCGAAATGGACTTTTCCCAGTGCTTATGTTCACTGAGTCATTATATGCAAACTCGGCTTGTGCTAGAATTTGATCCCACTGACTATGGTGTTCAGTGATCAAATTCCTCAACAAATCTCCTAGACTTCTATTCACCACCTCGGTTTGTCCATCTGTATGTGGATTATATGCAGAACTAAAAGCTAGCTCTTTCCCCAACTTTTTCCACAATGTCCTCCAGAAATGACCAACAAACTTGGTATCCCTGTCTGAAACTATACTCCTGGGCAATCCATGGAGTCTCACAATCTCTTTGAAAAACAAGTTTGCAACATGTGTTGCATCACTGGTCTTCTGACATGGGATAAAGTGTGCCATCTTCGAAAACCTGTCCACCACCACAAATATGGAATCATTTCCTCTTTGTGTTCTTGGTAATACCAACACAAAATCCATGCTTATCGCATCCCAAGGCCTCTCTGGAATAAGCAATGGCTGATACAATCCAGTGTTTTGTTTCTTCCCCTTGGCGTACTGACAAATCTTACAGTTGTTCACAAATTTCTTCACCTCCACTCTCATACCTGGCCAATAATATGAACTGGCTACTTGAGAAAATGTTTTTTCATGGTCGAAGTGTCTGGCTAGACCTCCGCTATGTTTTTCCTTCAGCAAATTCTCCCTCATCGAGCATCTGGGTATACACAACTGGCATCCTTTGAACAATAATCCATCATGAATCAGATATTCGGCCCACTGGCTTCTGTCTCTAAGCACAGGATTTGCACATGCTTCATATGCTTCTCCAAAGTCTGGATCACTGTGATACATTTCCTTAAGTTGATCTAACCCCAAGGTTTTGATTTGAAATTCCTGCAGAATTAAAATCCTCTTGCTCAATGCATGAGCAACTTTGTTAGCATTTCCATAAATATGTTTAATGACAAAAGTGAAATTTTGCATAAACTCTATCCACTTAGCATGTTTCTGGTTTAACTTCTCCTGTCTGATTATGAATTGCAAAGCGTGATTATCGCTATAAAAAACAAACTCCTTTGGTATGAGATAATGTCCCCATTTCTTCAATGCTCGGATTATGGCATAGAACTCTTAGTCATATGTGGAGTACTTCTGTTTAACTTGATTACGCTTCACACTAAAATATGCAATAGGTCTGTTGTCTTGGCTTAAGACCGCTCCAATTGCAATTCCACTTGCATCACACCTTACCTGAAACGTCTTTCTGAAATCCGATAGAACCAGAATCGGTTGATTAGTTATCTTCTCCTTCAATATTTTAAAGCTCCTCTCAGCCTCCTCTGTCCATTTGAAAGACTTGTGTATTTTCTTTACTGTATCCATCATCTGAGCACTAATCCCACTAAAATTCCTGATGAACTTCCAATAAAAACTCGCTAACCCATGGAAGCTTCTTACCTCAAAGATATTCTTTGGTGACGACCAGTCTTTGATTGCTTTCACCTTTTCGGGATCCATCTTCAACTCATTCGAAGAAATAACAAAACCCAAATATATGAGCTTTGTCTTCAAGAAAGGGGACTTTTTCAAATTGATTAACAGCTTCTCATGCTGCAGCCTCCTCATCACCAATGCTAAATGTCTCAAGTGTTCCTCTTTACTCTTGCTAAACACCAGTATATCATCTAGATACACAATCATGAACTTACCAATGAAATCCTTTAATACTTCATTCATTAGCCTCATAAAAGTGCTCGGGCCATTTTCTAAGCCAAATGGCATAACAAGCCACTTGTATAACCCCTCATTCGTCTTGAATGCAGTTTTCCACTCATCACCTTCCCTCATCCTGATTTGCTGATATCCACTTTTCAAATCTATTTTTTGAAAAATAGTTAGCTCCACTCGAGCAATCCATCAAGTCATCCATCCTTGGTAATGGAAATCTGTATCTGATGGTAATCTTATTTATGGCTCTCGAGTCCGTACACATTCTACATCCTCCATCCTTCTTTCGACTTAGTACAGTTGGTACTGCACATGGACTCAAACTTTCTCTGACCAATCCTTTATCTAACAGATCTTGAACCTGTCTCTTCACCTCCTCATTCTCTTGAGACGTCAACCTGTATGTTGCGTTATTCGGCAGGCTTGCTCCTGGTATCAAGTCAATATGATGATTGATGCTCCTGATAGGTGGCAAGGAGTTTGGCAACTCATCCACTACAATATCATCAAAGTTCTCTAGTAGCTCCTGAACTTCCTCAGGCAAATCTTCCAATGAAGTATTGGTAAGGATGACCCTTGGTTTCCTTACTACAACAAACTACATCTCATGTTCCTTCTTTACTTCATTCAGGAGTTCCTTCCCACTCATGAGAAGTATACTCATGTTGGCTTCCTCTTTCACCTTCTTTTCCTCAATTGGTAGAAACATGTGTGTCCTACCATTTTTTTCTAAGGTGTATGTATTTCTCCTCCCATCATTAATAACATTCCTATCATATTGCCAGGGTCTTCCCAAAAAAACATGATAGACATCCATAGGAATTACATCACACAGGATCTCATCCATATATCCTCCTATTTGAAAATTAACCAAGCATTTTTGAGTAATTGTTACTTGATGACCTTTCTGCAACCACGAGACTTTGTACGGTGTCGGATGTGCAGTCGTCTCCAACTCTAGCTTCTTCACCATCTATGTGGATACTAAGTTGTCAGTGCTCCCACTATCAATTATCACCTTACAAACTCTGTCCTTCATTTTGCAAGTCGTTTTGAACAAATTGTTCCTTTGCACTGGCTTTTCGACTTCTGGCTCTTGCTTCAAAAGAGCGTTCTTCATCATCAAGGACCTTCCATCCTCTGCACCGTCTGTCTCATCATATCGCTTCTGAGATGTGAGCTTCACCTCCTTTCTTTCTCTCGGGGAAATCCCAAGACATATGTCCCGTATTTCCACATGCATAACACCTTACTTCTCCTCCTCTGCCTCTTCCTCTACCTCTGGGAAAATAAATTCTCCCACCACTATGTCTTCCTCGGGAACTTCCTCCTTTCTCAGAGTGACTATGTGGCTTCTCCACCTTGTCTTTGGTCTTCTGTGTTTTCTCTTGGGAAACTCATTTACCTTTGTTCAAGCTTCGACCTATGTTTTGTTGACTCTGCTTCCTAGCCAACTTCTCTTCTGCTTTCAGCACCATTTGATACGGATCCTCTGCAGTCCTGACTGTCTTCATATTGAGTTCATCCTGAATTTTGTATCTTGGGCCATTAATGTACCTGGAAACCTTCTATTCGTCTCTCTCCCTATGTCCAACTCTAATGTTCAGTTTATAAAACTCTTATGTGTACTCCTTCACAGTCAATCCTCTCTGTCTCAGGTTCTGCATCCTCCTAAACAGATTTGTTTGGTAATCCTTGGGCATGAATTTTGCCTTCAACTTGGCTACCATTCGATCCCAACTCTTGATCTTTTGCTTTCCTTTGCTCCTCCTATCGGCCTGCAGTTCATCCCACCACAGTATTGCATGTCCTTTCAACCTAGTGACAGCATGCCTTACCTTTTTCTCCTCTTCGACATCCTCATAGTCAAAATACTTGTCCATTGCTCATACCCAGTCAAGCAATTCCTCTATGTCTAAATTTCCTTCATACATCGGGATGTCAATCTTCGCTTTGGCACCCAATTTGACAACCGCTCTCAACAAGCATTCTTTCGTAGCATCCTTAGCTACAACTTCTGCCTCAACCTCTATATTTTCGATTTCCAGCTCGCTGACATCTCCAGCATCCAATGCTCTCCTTTGTGTTGTTTGCATGGCATCTAACCTCGCACGCAATTCTCTCATCTCCCTTTCCATAGCTCTGTTGACTACAGGTGGATCAACACGTCTTCTAGGTGGCATTGTGTTGACGTTTATCCTTCTCCCTACAGAAGTCAATTTTGTACTCGACTCTAATACCACTCCTGACGCAAACCCCCTTCCCTCCAAAGGGATACTTGACCTCCCAGTCTTGGATCGTTTGGATTTCCAAGTCGGAGCGACTCCTTGGGTTTCTGCGGCACCCCGAACTATTCCACCCACACGCACAGGCTCTTTCCGCGAGTGACCACGGCTGTGACCGTGGGTCTACCTTCTTCATGGTTTCAAATTTCGAGGATGACCCGAATCCTCTCTTCACTCCTTCCCGAAGCGCTCAACTCTAAGTCTCCGAACTTATGCCATGTGTCTCCTCAGATTGTCAGCCCCACAATGGTTCGGACTTCATGACCCCGTGAAACTCTAGGCCTTTTCACTTACGATCTCCACTCTCCTGACTTCCGAACTCTTGGATCATGTCGTCACGTGTTCCCTTGTGATCAACGATCAATATTTTAATCGTGACTTCGGACTTCGTGACCCGACCTTCGTCAAGTTTCCAACTAGTCGAACTACGAAATATCAAAATACTTCGCAGCTATCCTCCGTGTAGTTTTACCAGATATAACGGTCTGGAATCATCCTTCTCCTTCTGAGAATGAATCTTGCACTCACTCACTTCGACCAGAAATTCACGGTCTCCTTTTCTTGAAACTTTCCGTCGCTCTCCCTCCTGAGCTTTCCTTCTTTAATTTGTTTCCCTGAACAATCTCTTCGACCCTTAGTCGAATTCTTGACCTGTGCACTCCTTGCAACATGACTCTCTCCTCAGTCACTCCTCTGTGAATGATTTCACACTCCTTGTGATTGTCGATGCACTCTTTGCAGACGTATCAGTTCCACTATCTCTTCTGAGCTTTTGAACTGAAACAGACTCAGTCACGCACTCCTTGCGAACACTATGCACACCTTGCACTCGCTCAATAAAGAGAATCCATTTGGAACTTTTCTACCTCAAGAAAATCACTCATACATTCAACAAAGCAAATGCAATCATGGATTCAAGAACATAAATAACAGAGAATTTGAAAATAACAGAAAAATCTACCATTCATTCAGATAGATACACCCATACAAACATTTGGGACAATATCTTTGTTATATTCGTCCAACTGAAACTTACATACATTCATACAACTTTCTCTGCATCTCCCAGCTCTTAGCTTACAATGGCAATCTACACATACTAGATTCAATAATAGCTATGCAACAACAACCCTTACTGGGCAATAATACTAAGCTTTATACAAAGAGGTGCTCTTTAAGCATTCCCTCCAACTACTATATGCTACCTTGAATGGAATTAAATGCTATCAATTGTTTAATGCCTATTACAATAAATATCTCGTCGGACAGATAAGAACACAAGCTCCAAAATCTGTACTTTGATCCAATCCATAAAACAAAATAAATTCCCCCATCAACCTTTCGTGATGGTTCAGCCTTCAAAACATTTAAATACATTTATAACTCAAAAGTTATGTTAGATATCTCATTAATACATTGATCAATTTGAAATTCAAAATATTTCAAAAAGTGTGCTAGTGCGCCCAGCTTTCCTCCATGCTTGTGCTTTGTTGGCGATGCTCCTGCATCACCACTTCGGTTGAGTGGCAAAGTAACTTGTTGCCGCATTTTATGTCTTCACAACAAATGGATGATCTATAAACTACCATGGATATTCCACTTTAATAGTTTGTTACAACAAATCTTACAATATTCTAAAATCTTTTCCTATGTGATTTATTACCTTAGATCTCAGATTTTTTATCACTAGCTTAGTGCTCAAATTTATGGAAAATAATTGAAATTGAAATGAAAGAACAAGAAATGAACACATCATCCACACAAATGAAGACACGATGTGACATGGGAAACCTGATATGGGAGAAAACTCCACTAGAAGTTGAGGCCTATGGTCTGCTCTCTTTTTCTTAGTTATGAAATGCAAGTACAAAGAAAGGGGCACTCACTATGGATTTGCATTGGACATTGTGGCCTAAATGGTTGCTACAGAATCTTCTACCTCCTATGTCATGCTTTAATAACCCACTCCTAGATGCTCTACTACTATACTATGGAACAATAACATTACTAAAAGAATGGAACCCCTTTTCTTCCGAGCGGACCAATATTTAGCATAGCATGATAGTTATCTAGGGATGCCTCAACCCCCAATTAGTGTTATGGTTTTGGACCCTCTAGAATATTCTTGAAATTCCACAGATCACTAGCCCCACATGTGTGAGTAATGGGGGCTAACGTGGCATCCACTCGGTACCATCATAGGTCAACTTGTGGGATGCATAACTTTTGCAAACGAACTCTCGTTGAGATGATTTTTGCATTGTTGGAAAGCTTTCAGTGTGTAGAATAACATCAAGGGGATTGGAGTTATGCTCACAATTTTTTTATCCCCAAAAGTGTTTCTTGATGCCTCAAAGTAACTCTAGAAGGTTGTAGGCCCTAAATCACCAAACTGGGCCCTACAATCCAATTCCTCCAAATTTTCCTCCCATAAAGTACCAAGATAGATGACAAATTATATAATGATCCATTATGGATCAATGACTTTCCTAACAAGTAATTCCTCCATGTTTGTAGGCAATGCACAACTATGGTATATCTTTCTCACGAATAGGGTACCTCTGTTCACGATCCTATGACTTTCTGCTCTCATAGGCAACTAGATGACCTTCCTCTAACAACACTCCTCTAATGGCAAAGTCTAAAGCATTTGTCTACACTTCAAATGAATTCTCAAAGTTTGGCACCTTTAACATAGGTTCCATCACAAGTCTACACTTCAGTTCATAGAATGTTGCCTAACACTACTATGTCCAATTCCATGTTATGTTCTTCTTCAACATGTCACTTAGTGGTGTCAAAATCCTAGTATAAACTTCAACAAATCTGCAACAGTGGTTAGACAAACCAAGGAAACTCCCCACCTCATGAATTGTTCTTGGTTCTTTCCAATCCTCAATTGTCCTTATCTTCTTAGGATCCATGCAAATGCATCCTTGGCCATTCCAATAGCCTGAGAATGGAATTTCATTACATCAAAGACACACTTGGACTTCTTCAAGTATAATTGATTTTTCCTCAGTGCCTCAAAGACTTTTTCCAAATTCCTCTTACGGTCTTCCATGCTCTCACTGAAAACCACAATTTCATCCAAAGAGACAACCATTGACTTGTCCAAGAATAGTCTAACCACGTCATTCATCAAGATGCAAAAGGTAGGAGGAACATTGCACAACCAAAAGGCATAATGATAAACTAAAAAGCACCACACTTTGTCACACTAGCTATCTTTGGCTCATATCCTTCTATAATCCTCACTTGGTAGTATCATTACCTCAAGTATAACTTTGAGAAAACCTTTTCCTTAGACAACTTGGCAAAATGATCTGCTACAAAAGGTAAGGGGTATTAATTCTTGATGGTTTGCTTCTTCAATGCACGATAGTCCAAGCACATCCTTAATTCTAATGTGTCCTCCTTTTCAAAGAGGATTGGTGTGCCATACATAGACCTAAAAGGATTGATTAAGCCAACACCATTGAGCTCAGTCAATTGTTGCTTTAATTCTTCCAATTGAGGTCTAGAAATATGATAGGGAGCCCTAAACTGAGGTTGTAGCCCCAGTTCAAGCTCAATATAATGGTCAATAGTGCGATGAGGTAGGAGCACTTTAGGTGAAGACTCAGGAATCTAGTTTGTAATTTCATCAAACACATTGGCAAGTGTTGGCAGAAGAGACATCCCCACTCCAATCTCATCCACTTCTCCAATCAATGTTGCAACATAAAGTTGAAACTCTAAGCACTAAGCCCCCTCTTCATGATTAGTGCAGAAGCCAACCACATCTTTCTTCCTGGCTTCCTTGTTGTTGTGCACACAACATAAGTCTTCCATCCACCAAGTATCACCAACTTGTATGCAAATGGCATGAGAACTAACTAAGTTCTCCCTAGGAATTCCTACCCAAGGATGACTTCAAAGTCATCTATCTGCAATACTATTAAGTCTGCACAACCCATCCATTTATCTAATTGAATATGAATTGTGGATGCAACCCTAGCTATTACCTTGGCCTTAGAATTGAATACCTTAGTTGACCCATTGCACAATCCAACACCAAGTTCGATTTCACTTACCAACTCCTTATTCAAGAAGTTGTGTGAGGCATCAGAATCCACCAATGGCCGCACCATTCTTCCATTGACAATCAAGTCCACATAACAAATCTTATTTAGGTTATGTCCTTGGTTGTCAACCAAGGAACCCATTATTTGCAAAGGCTCCTCTAAGGAGGGTTTTTCCCTTTTATCTACCATAGAAGATAATTATGCACAACTTATTAAAGAAATTGAATTGCAACAAGAAGAAACCAAAGTTTTAACTTTGCTTGAAGTGGACGACCAATGGATATCATACAATGCCATCTTTAGAAGGTTTGTGGGGGAATGTTTAGCTTCAAATTCTCTTTAACCCAATATGGTCTGAAGTGCATCCTCCATGATTGTTGCATTCAACTTTACTGCACTAAAGTGCACTCTAAGGCCTAGTGGGACAACACCCCAACTAATTGTAGCCTGCAACAATAACTTTGTGCAATCATTCTCCACCTTCATCCCATCTCCACCGTCTACTGGCATACTCCTGGATGATTGTTGGAACAAAGGTTGTTCCAACACTTGTGCTACTAAGTGTTCCCTCCATGACTAACCTATCTTCCCAAGCAACTTCTTTGCCAAGAAACAATTGCAAAGTTGTTTTGAACATGTCAGATCACTCTCCCAACCAATTGCTTCATTTTGGAACATGGTGAAGGGTGCCTAACAAGGTTTTGAAACCAACTTATTATAGTAGTTTCACTTTGATACCACCTATCATGGACCTAAGAGTCTTTCTTAGAATTTTTTGTTTTGTTTTCCCCAGTCATGCGACACTACCTTAACTAGACCACAGGGGCTTCACCAACCTGCACCTACTACAACAAGACACCACCTCTTCACTCAAGGCATGTCCATAACTACACCTTAAGTTACAATTTTGTTAAATGTGCAACCAACTTCAACACAACCAAGTTCTCAAACAATAGGCATGTGTCCAATCATCTTAAAGCATCCCAACAATGCTTTTACACTTAGCCAATTTTCACAATACTTCACCATTAAAAATAATGCAAGGAGTAGTAACATCCAACAATAACCAAGAGACCACAATAGAAATATATGGGTAGCACCCAAGGGAGATGCCTTAACTTTATTAATATGAAAAATGTTACAAAGATACAACAAGGGAATGCATGCAACTGTGTGTAACTCTTTTACATGCTACAATTATCCAAGGCACACTGCCTACTACACTTGTCATTCCAACCCTTGAAACATTTGTAGGCCTACCTCCTGCAGGTCCTATGTCTTAACAATTCACTCAACTAGTGCCCAAGTAGTCTACTATGCCAACCCCAAAAATTGCGCAATCGCAAATCTACTTGTTCACCCTTGTATGAGTGACTCCTTCTCGAATGAATTTTCACAAAGGATGTATCCTCTTTATATAGAGGGTGATTGCTTTCCTTTGCTTTCTTCTAAGATGCCTTGCAATCCACTCCATCGTATTACATGGACCCCGCGCATTTTTTCTGCCAACTATGGGACGATCAGCCCCTTGGGTCCACATGTTTGACTTGTGTGCCCAAGACATCCCAATCTTGCATAAAGGAAACTTTGTATGATTTACCATTCCATTCAATGATCAAGAAGCATCATATTGCCTTGACACATGTTGTTGCAACTTTCCATGCATGTCTTAATCGATTGGGCAAGGGTGCCTATTGCCATCCACATGCAAAGGCCTTACAACTAAGGTGTCGAGAGAAATTGTGATCTTTTCGTTTATTTTTTATTGTTGTTGATCCGATGATGTTGTTGTGATTGAGAACAATGTTTAGGTTGAAGTTGCAAGTTATAAATACTAGAGACAATCTTGGCCTATTTCTCATGTATTATGGGTTCTAGATAATGGATGAGTACCAAGTATTCCATTATGGGGCTTGCTTGGAAGCATCACTAGTAAATCAAGGTTGATATCAATATGACAACAATGTAGCCTTATAAATATTGAAGGATTCAAGGGTTTTAACACTATTTTCCTCGTTAAGTTTTTAAGATTTTAATCTAACTTTGAGAGTGTGCTTGTCCCACACACCCTCTTCATGAATGAGGAATAATTGTTCTTTGTTTTCTATATAATCACAAGCTAATCTCTTTGATCTTGCTTCGGGAGTTGCAAAGCATGATATTATACCTTTTGATTTCCTCTAGGTTCATGTTGCTCCCTTGCAAATGGAAGTACTATGTTAGTGTGATTCGCCCATTATTTTTGTTTTTGTGAGAGGAGATTCTATGTGGTAAAATCATCCCCCAAGTGTTTGGCTAATTTTTGATCCTGGCTTTTCTACTAATACACTCTTTATATTTTATGGGCTCTATGAGCAATGAATTGAACAAACTATAAAACTAGCAAAGCTCCACATTTAGATACTAGTGAAAAGAAAGACTTATGTTTTTCAGTTAGGTAGGGGTGTGGTTTGGGGGAATATAGTTTTGTATAATGTTTTATTATAAAAAAAGATTCATAAATGGACCTAAATTTATTTTAATTTTAGATTTATTTTTAAACATGAATATTTTTTTCCCCATATCCATGTATGACATCTCTAATAAAGTCATTGGCATAAACTAGTGCACCTAACCCAAGGGGATTCAAATAGGGCACTTATTGGCATGAAACTAACCAAATTCCCAAAAACATTAGTGATAACCATTTGAGCTAACCCCTTGGGATATATAGTTTATTTATCATCCTAAAATAAGGTCACATATACTTCTCACTTATTTCATAATGGCAAGATGTATTTTGCTACAACGATGTTCTTATACTAAGTAGAGTTGTTCTTATGGCTCTGGATCCGTCACATCAAAGAATGTGTATGCAGCTCTCCTTCCTGACAGGGAGACCGTTGTCCAACCATCTTGGCTCACCCGGATCTGGACCTGGCAGCTCCCCTTAAAATACAAACTATCTCTTTGGCTTGGGGCTAGCGATAAACTCCTCACCTGGGAGAATCTACAAAGGAAAGGTAGATATGGTCCTGGGCAATGTGTTTTGTGTAGAGAAGGCACGGAGGATATTCACCATCTATTTTTACATTGCAAATTTGCCCAAACAGTTTGGCTGCACATCTTGCATCAGCTATCTCTTTCTTTTTACATTGCAAATTTGCCCAAACAGTTTGGCTGCACATCTTGCATCAGTTATCTCTTCCTTTCCATTGGACTGGTGCCTCCTTCCCGGAGTGTTTCGCCACCTGGACATTTGACTTGGCAGCGCCTCCTTCTCTGGCAGTTTATGTTAGCTGGCACTTATGGATTGAACGAAATAAGACTCTCTTTGAGAACATCTCACCTTCCTATCGGGTTGTTTGCTGCAGAACTCTTTCTTCCTTCCACTGGCAGCAGTCCTCTATCAAGCCGATTCTTCACAAAACGGTTGATCTCTCCTTGCATGCTGGCCACGCAGTGGATTTTTTTTACGGAGCGACCAAATCCACAGGCATTTGCAGTGGTGCGGGAGGCATCTTCAAGATGCATCCTGAGCGGACGACTAAGTGGTATCTTTGCTGTGGCAGGGGCTCCAATACAAAGGCCGAACTGCTTGGCCTTTGGGCGACACTCCTGCTCGCTTCCTATTGGTCTCTTGATCACTTCCAGGTCATTGGCGACTCCAAAGTCATAATTGACTGGATTAATCGCAAGTGTGATCTCCATTCGAGCCATGTGGAAGGTTGGAAACTCAAAACACAATTGTTGGCTAGCTCCTTCTCCGACATCACCTTCCGCCATCTCCCTAGATATTTCAATTCGGAGGCGGATGCTCTCTCCAAGAGAGCTCTCAATCATGTGGTGGGCAGACTCTACATTTTTCACTGCGACAGTGGCCAGGAGAGCCCAACCACCTTTCTCAACCTATTTGAATCTTAACCAGGCTCTCTGCACGGACTCGCCTTTGTGTCTCGGTCTCGTTGTGTTCTGGTTACTGACTTGGGAATGGTGTCATTTGTATCGGCTGCGAGAACAATTGTTGTCTCGATCGACTGTTGGGTGGTGATTCCCTCCGTCTTCTACCATCATTGTGATTGCGAAGTTCAACATTGCCACCTCATTCCGAGTATCCGCTCGTTGTTGGCAGGAGGTGGGTGGAAGGCGACTCTGGTTGGCACTGTGCTCACTTCATTGGGACGGTCATCGACCTCTCTGTTGTGCTTGTCGTCGTGGATTGTCGACTGTCGGATGGTGCTTCCCTCCGTCTTCTATCTTCATTGTGATTGCGGAGTTGATCATTGCCACCTCATTCCGAGTATCTGCTCGTCGTTGGCAGGAGGTGGGTGGAAGGCGACCCTGGTTGGTACCGTGCTCACTTCATTGGGACGGTCAACAACCTCTCTGTTGTGCTTGTCGGCGTGGATCGTCGACTGTTCTCTCCTTGCTTCCGGGCTGATTTTCTCATTTTGACCATTCCAGATCTGACTGTTTGTTCATTTCGTTTTGGACTGTATGTCTAACATCAGAGATGTAAATGATTTTATACACTTTATAAAATTGAGCTAATTTCACATGGGAAAAAAAAAAGTAGAGTTTTCAATATTCTATTTCTATGCTTTCTAACATAATTACATTCATAGTTCATTACATAAAGAGAGGGTAGTAGAGATCCATATTACCTACATTTCAAATAGAAACTACTATGTTTGAAACTTGATGAATATAGATGCTAGTCTCAACCTTCGCATCTCCGACTCCTTACTTTATTTCTCGAGTCATAACATCAAGTTCATTCAACTATAGATTTGATGCTTTTTTTTAGTTTCCAACAAGATACATAAGTTTTTTGTCAATATAATATTTTCCAAAGAAGAAAACATTGAGAGAATTTCAAAGCAATGAGAGAAAATAGAGACCAATAAATCAAAAGTCTGTGTGAAGCATAAACTAAATTCCCTTTCACCTTTGCAATCATCGTATGAATCTCTAGTTTATTAAGAAATTGGACATCCTTTTATAAATTCAATATAATTTCTTTTGTGAATTTTAATATTCATATAGTTAACTTGAATTACTTAATTAAGCACTTTATCTCTAAATTATATCCTTAGAAAATGCAATTAGCCTTCCAAATATGAAAAGAATCAAGGATAGCTTTCACTATGCTCACATTTTCTTAATTGGAATATTGAAAGCTTAAGAGAAGAGAGTGAGACAAGATTATAATATGAGAATCCCTCGACACAACGATGTTGTTAAAAGTGATATTTTCTCAACAACTGCACTCTTTTTTATAAAGCAAAAATTCTACCAAATAAGTTATTGTTTCACCAATATTCCATTCATAAAGTTTCTTCCTGTAAACTATATGTAACTCTTCCAAAGCCTAAGAAGTTTCGATTGTCTTTCAAAACTCCATCAAATAATATTACATACTCTAATATCATTATGGGAGGGGTGATTCTCACAACAATGACTCTCAAGATGTTATGATGCCTTAATTCTTACATATTAGTTTCATATTCCAAGTTGACATCCACTTTACTGCTATATTGAATAAAAAACTCAAAGCATAAAGTGAAATATTTTTAAAATAATTTTTAAAAGTACAAAGTATTAAATATGCATCTATTATTATATGGATATTTAATATAATTATATTTTGGAAATTGTTTTATTATTATTATTTAATATAATTATATGTATCTATTATTATATGGATATTTAATATAATTATATTTTGGAAATTATTTTATTATTATTATTTTGAAGGTAGATTTTTTTTTTCAAATTATTATTGGTTTTTGCTAGTAAATGGGTTAACTGGTCATTATTATTAAAAAAATTACATTACTTAAAATAATTTATTAGTAGTTCATAAAAGGAGTAGATTTCAATTTCTACTAGATGTCTCTAAGTTTTGGGTTGTTAACATGTTTTCTTATGTTCCATGAAGATGAGTTCTTAAGCAATCAAAAGTAGTTTTCAGTCTATGTGGTATCTACACGAAAACCAATATCCCTTGTGAAAAGTGGTTTCAACTTAGGTAATATGTACAAGAAAACTAGTATCCCTTGTGGTCATCATTGAAATTACACTAAGTTTGATCATGTGCTTTCTAGTAACATCTAGCCCTGGTACCATATGTAAAACTAGCTACTACCTACAGTTGCAATTTTACTCCATCTTATCAATTATTATAAAAAGTTACAATAATCTTTTAAAAAAATATTTTCTTTAATTTAATTAATAATTATATAATATAATAATACCTATTTCTCTTTAATGTTTATGGATGAAAAAACTTAATTAAAATGTAATATTCGAGATTAATTAATTGTTATATATGATGATGATTAATCAAATTGGTCTAAATTCGTTTATCAAATTTTAAGAAGGTAAGTGATTACTTATAATTTTTTAAAATTAAAAAATTTAATCGAATCTCAAGAATCGACCTCATGGCCTCCAAACAACCCAAAAAACCACACACGTACTAACCACTATATATAATTTATTATTTATTTATTTAACAATTAATTAATTTGAACATTGCACTCTGTAACATAAGAGAAAGCTATTCATGATTTTTCATCCATAAGCATCCCCTAAGGGAAGTCGAATTCCTGTTTATTTACATTTCCTTTCTCTTTTGAAGATGCTGTCACTTTTATTCCTTTAGTCGCACGGCATGATAAACATGACTCTAAACCTCTTATGATCCTTGGAACAACCAAATAAGCTGGTAATGTATTCATTATTATTATTTTGAAATTCATTTTATTTATTTTTAATTCAACAAAACACGTACTCATAGATGTGCGTGGGTGGTTTATTTAAGATAAGTTTAAATATCGTTTATTTAAACATTTGTTTTAAGCAATGATGTTGATAGTTTGATGTTACCACACGATGGGACAATAGAATAATGTTAATAAAAGTGTATACTATATATTATAATACCAATTTTTTTTACATAAATATATATATTTTTAAATAATAATAAAAAATTATTCATTATATTATATTATATATATAATTTGTGTACACATGGCAAAACTTAGCTAGATATTAGCAACCTCAACCGTTCTTGAGCGAAAGCATCTCTATTAATTGTTATAGCTGATCTATTCCATTAGTATATTACTAAACAAATTGGCATGATAGAAATATAATTTTACAAACATTATAATATCAAAAATTAAAAGAGATCGTGTCTATTATACATCTTTGTATTGTATGAACTTTAATTGTATATATTTTGTCCTAATATTGATTTGTAAATTATTGTGGATATTTTATTGGAGTAGTTTGTCACAACGGTAAAACTGAATTCTACATTATGAAGGTTAAATTCATTTAGATTTCAGAATCTTTAGTTATTCATTTGTTGCTTATGTATGAAATATCTAAAATGCGAAAAATAGATAAAAATAAAATAAAATCACATACCATCCACAAAATAACACAAAGTTTTGCTATGGGAAACTTGTATGGGAGAAAACCTAGCTAGAAGGTGAGGTTGCTCTCCTCTCTTTTCTCTGGTATGGAAATAATGCAAGTACAAAGGAGAGGGCACAATCTATGGAGTCACCTGAGACATGTGGTCTATTAGGGTACTACAAAACATTAACCCCCTATGTTATGCTCTCTAGTTTTCCACTCCCAGTTGTTTTGTTTTGTTATGGAATAAAATACAATAACACATAATGGAACCCCTTCCCCTTCTAGCGGCCTAGTATTTAACATAGCCCAATAGTCCTCTAGGGTTAGGGTTTTGACTTCCTCAACCCTCAATTTTGATAAGGTTTTGGACCTTCTAGAATCTTCTTGAAAGTCCTCACGTGGCTAGCCCCATATGCATGAGTAACGGGGGTTGACGTGATATCCACTCGTACCATGGTGGTCAACATGATAGGTCAACTTGTGGGAGGCATAACTTTTGCATACGAGCTTTGATGGACACGATTTTTGGATCGTTGGAAAGGTATCAATGTGTAGACTAGCATCATGTGGTCCAAGTTGTTGCTAAAAAAGTTTTGACTCCAAAAAATGTTGTTTGATGCCTCAAAATGGCTCCGAAAAGGTTTCAAATCTTATTTTTCCAAACTGGAACCTGCCATTAAAATGACCCTGCAAGTTGATTCCTCCAATTTTTTCCACTTCGAAAGCATCGAGATAGATGACAAATAATACAATGATCCAATCTAGATCATCTTTCCTCCATCCCCTCCAACTTTCGAACTAGAGGGAGAAACCATCCTAGACTTCACCTACATGCCTCTCACATCTCTTAGTTCCTCTATGTAAGTTCGAGTTCTCACAAATTACACACCATTTAGAATGTCCATGAGAGTTGGCCATTGTTTCAAACCCAATTCAAACCTTCCAACCAACCTCTACATCTACCACATAGAGCCGATTCCAAGCCAAAAGATGCATTTGAGCACTACCCCTCTAGGGATCTCCCACTCTTAGATATCGAAGTGCAATGAGGAGAATAAAACTTGAAACATAGATAAAATTCTAGAATGCTTGGTTCATTATACCGCATGAATTCACTTGTCCCCTCCTTGTAGAGTTGACAAGTGGAGTCTTTTGCGACGGCATGTGTGTATGCATGTGGAGAAAATGAACCTTAAAAGCCCAAATGCATGATTCCTTTGAAAATCTACACTTGTCCCTTGAATGTAAATGCTTCGTCCTAATAATTGAGATTAATGAATGCATCATTGGAGGTGGTATTCAACACCCCCCCCCCTCCCCATTTATCCTAATCATTCCCATTTTAAGATTAATCATTCATATGCTTGCTTATCCACAAAGGAGTTATGCAATCTTATAACCTGGAAATAATTTATGGATTCAAATATTTTCACCAATTTTTGAGCTCTATTTACTATCTTGCTCAACTGTATATCTCGATGAATCATTTGATAATGTGTATGATATATTATTATTGTGAAGTCCCCAACCACCAACAATTGATTAATCACTCTCCATTTCAAAATCATCAACCATTGCAACAATGTTAATGTCTCTGCTTGATTATTGGTGGTCTCACCTCATAACCAAGCAAAGATAATTTTTTTGTTTTCTTTCGAAATTAAGAATGATTCTCCCACACCTACCGCCCCTATATCATATGAACATTATACCACACGATGTCTACAAAATGTATCAACATCCATATATATGGTGTATACATTTGATATAAAAAGCATACAAATTCAAAGATACTATAAGTTATATTTAATTTGAACAATTCATTTGCATAAATAAAATAATCTTTCTTTTAAGATTAAGATTTTCTTTAAACTCTAATAAAAACTTTCAAAGAATACATATTTTCAGCAAAGCTATCATGATGTGGAGTGTTACTTTATAAAAAAACATAAAAATAATGCAAGAGGTGGCAAAACCTATCATTGCTCAGTTGTTAATCGATAGTGAGGACAACCATCATTGGTTGTTATTGTTGAATGCGGTCTCACTCATCATTGTCATTCAAGGAAAATCACACCATGATGTGGAGTGTTACTTTATTAAAAATTATAAAAATAATGCAAGAGGTGGCAAAACCTATCATTACTTAGTTGTCAATCGATAGTGAGGACAACCATCATTGGTTGTTATTGTCGAATGCAGTCTCACTCATCATTGTCATTCAAGGAAAATCACACCACTTGAAATGACATGTTAGTGGTTTATAAGGGGGTAGAATTTCACTCTTACCAGATGTCTCTTAATATTGGGTCGTTAACTTGTTTCCTTACGTCCAAGGAATATGATCTCTTAGCCAATCAAAAGTAGTTTTAGGTCTTATTCCACGACCAAAACGCAGTTTCAACCTACATAATATACGCAAGTAAGCCAATATCTCATACTAGTCATCGCTAAAACTCTAATAAAATGGTCACATGCTTAGAAATAACATCCAACCTTAATCCCATACATGAAACCAAATACTACTCACATTTACAATTGAACCTCAAAAACATTATTAAAAACATCAATCTGGTTACATTATAAGAGATATACCACAAAGTGGTTAGTCCCTATCAAATATATACACTCAAAAAAATAAAAAACAATAAGTTGAATATGATGAAAAAGTAAATTACAAATCATAAAAACATTAAAAATGCATAATATTTAACATATCAATAAGTAACTATCCTCAAAAAAACATGAAAATAAAAATATGTAGAATAGCTAGAACCTGAAGGATATATGGTGCTTCATAAGTGGTCAAATGGAATGGAGGGTACTAGAATCATCATCAATATATATTGATGGATGACTCTATTCAGTTTCTCTTTTTGATCTCATTTTTTTTTATACATTCTTCTGGTCTTTGTTTTTCTGGATACTATTTTTCATACTTATTAGAACTTTTGGGAGCTATGTATTAGAGATGTTTGTGTCTCGTTATGGACCGTCTCCATTTTGCCAGCTTTTGTTATGTTTATTTTCTCTAATTTTTAACAGTTATCTAAATAGTGTTATCATATAGATGTATCAGTTTTGGGCTATTATATATAGCGTTCGGTCTGGTATTTGTAAAAATTATATTACTTTAATATAATTTTGTTAATTTTCTTCTGAAAAAAAAAAAGATGAAAACATCACTTGGCAAGTGATAATAACTTATTTTGTTTTTTGTTTTTAATAAACAAAAGTTAACAATAACATATAAAAGTTGTCACTTAACATTTTTAACCAATTCCATATTAAATGTTTTTAATTTTATTTTTTATCATTTAGAAATGAAATTACACTTTTAAAGATTTATATCCTATCCATAACTTATTTGACCAATTAGAAAATGAAATGAATGAAATTTAAATTCAAAAGTTTATTTTTAATTTAAAAAAAAATCAATTTAATAAATTATTTTTTAAAAACATTAAATTTTTTTTATAAAAAAATATATCATCAAATTAAATTAATATAAAGTAAAAAACAAATTAACTAATAAATAAAAAATATACTCCTTACTTTATTTTATTTTTACAAGATACATATAAAAAATATATAAGACATATTCATATATGATGAATACACTAATACACATAGGGGGAAGATAGAAATATAGAAAAAAAGAATTTAACTTGTAACCATCTATTAAGTTGTCCATCCATATTCATTTAGTATACACCTTAATATTAAATACACTAATCTTTTATTTCGTTTAATACACTCCTTAATATTAAATACACTAAGCTTTTATTTCGTTTATCACACACCTTAATATTAAATACACTAACACCTGGATGGGGTGATAAATGGCAAGAGAAGGGGACAGGTGGCAAGAGAGGGGGACAGGTGGCAAGAAGTTGGTGGGAAGAGTTAATACCCCAAGCCGCCACCCCCGACGATATTAATTCCCCATGGAATACACCATAGGGGTTATTAATTCAGTGTGCTTGCGGAAGCCCATGGAGGAGCGCTCCAGCTAGGCCACTGGTATTAGAGGCTTGAACCAATCCCGTTAGCCTTCAATGGTGATGGGAGGGACTTCAATGGCTCTCAACGGCATAAACATTGACCAAGGCACCTGTTCTCACCCGATGTTTTCTAACTACCACCTTTGCTATGTGCTTCTTGGCCCTTCTGGCCTCTTCGCTTACCTCTAGGGCGACCTCCGCATTTCCTCATACCAACATTGCTCTCACTCCTTGGTTCCCACCATGCCCCTAGACAGAGGCAAGCCAAGGCGTTCCACCAGGAACAAAAATGTCTTCACTCGAGATAAGCGGCTCACAGCTTCTCAGAGAGCCTTGATAGCTCATTTCAACCAACCCCACAGACCCTCCAACAAAGCTCAATCCACCTTGCGTATTCCAAAAGAGGAAAACCTACCCACCTTGCCCCAGACTCAAGCTATGCTTCCCCTACGCAATCCCAAACCCGAAACCCCATCCCCGACTTAGCTTTCTCCTCAGCCATCCCAGCTCACTTCGGCTTTCCCCAACACAGCCAAGGAGGAAGCACTTTCGTCACCTCAGTATTCAGGCACGAAGGTGGAAGAAGTTGAGCCACCTCCTCAGCCTGGCCCGAGCCTTGTTCATTTGCATGAGCCCCCCGCGACTCTCAACCCCTCCACCTCTCGATACTTTCAGCCACGCTGGTGGGAAGGGGGTTGCATTGTGGAGGAGGAGATCCCCCCAAGTTGGCAACTATCAAAAGATGGGGAAGACACAGGCGAGATTGGTGCTGAAGAAGGCAATGACGGTGCTGACAAAGGCAATGACGACGCTGAAGACACAGGCAAGATCGTTGAAGAAGGCAATGACGGTGCTGACGATGGCTCACACTACACGTTTCATCTCGCAGCGAAGCACTTGGAGCTTCTCTTTGACATCCGACAGCGACAGGACGAGCAGGAACACAACCAAAGAACCATCCATCAACATTTAGATCTGTTGTTTGAAGCACTCTCAGACGCCCCTTCTCAAGCTCAATGCCCCACCTGCAAGCAGAAGTTCGTCCCGGCCTACACCGTCTATGGATGTCCAGGTTCCCCAAAAGCTTGACACAGCCCACCCCTGTCTTTGGTTCATGTCAATTCTCATTTTCAGAATGAATAGTGATTTTATTTTTACTCTTTTTTACAGTTTTGTAACCATCATAGAAATGGCGACTCTGGAAGAAGTCTGTCCTAGGCTAGTTACGAGGAAAGAATCTCCTGCTAAAACTCTCAGCTTTTGCTCCAATTTTTGTAATTTAAAACTCTGCAACTATGGTCATACCATCGTTTGAAGCCACCTGTTCTAGTTTCCCTTATGTGGCGAAACAGGTAGCTACCAAACGATATACAGATGTACACTCATGATGATATAATGCAAGGATCTCTTTTTTATTTACAAAAAAAAATATATATTAAATACACTATACTTTTAATTGTAACTTGTGTTTGAGATTCTGCATGAACTTTTAAGTATCCTTATACTTAAAACTCAAACTCACATGCTTACAAGTTTATCATGAGCTTTGAACAAGTTTTATGGTCAAACTTAATTAATTTTTTTCTAACAAGTTTTATGGTCAAACTTAATTAATTTTTTTCTAATGGATTTTCCTTGTGCNATATATATTAAATACACTATACTTTTAATTGTAACTTGTGTTTGAGATTCTGCATGAACTTTTAAGTATCCTTATACTTAAAACTCAAACTCACATGCTTACAAGTTAATCATGAGCTTTGAACAAGTTTTATGGTCAAACTTAATTAATTTTTTTCTAACAAGTTTTATGGTCAAACTTAATTAATTTTTTTCTAATGGATTTTCCTTGTGCATAATATTAAAAAATATTATATTTGATTTGAAAGAGTGAATTTACAATTATTATAAATATTACATCTATTAAATTAAATAATAAAATAATTTTTTAAAGCAATGTTAAGAATGCGATTTTGTATATATAATTAAAATAATATAATAATAATAATTTATTTTTAAGGTCACGATCAAGCGAGACACTAAATTGGTGTATGAGACCTCCTCCATTCAACTATTTATACAAAATGTAATTTTACTTTTTATTTAAGGTGGTAAAATTTATTATAACTTAACTGATAATCATTATTGGTTGTTATTTGCCAGATTCCTTTAGGTTTTGGGCTATTAACCTATTTCCTTACATTTCAGGAAGATGAGCTACAAAGCAGTTTTAAGTCATAATCAAAGACCATCGTTTCAACCTAGATAGTAATCTCAAGAAAGTCATTGTCCCTTGTAACCATTGTTGAGACTATCTTAAATAGGATAATATGATTTCTAATAACAATTTAACCTTAATCTCATACATGAAACCAGAAATTATTCTCAATTACACTTTAACCTTTTACTCACAAAAACAAAATACAACTTTACGTACATCAATTTACAATAAAAATATATTAACAAAAAATAATAAAAATGTACTAACTTTAAAAAAATTCATGTTTATATTTTTTAAAACCATTTAATTTTTAGTTAAAAGAAAATAAAAAACCTTGTAACATATTACTTCATATATATTTTTTAAATGAAACTCCACATAACTAATTACAATAAACTCTTAAATAAAGCTCCACATAACTAATTACAATAAACTCCCATAGCTCCTAAATTGCAACCCAACCAACCCATAGTTGTTTTCAATTTTTATTTTTTTTTAACCCAAAATGGTTCGTTGATATGTGGGGACTATCAATTTAGTTCCCTATCATTGTATCATTGGTAGGAGACAAATGGGACACCTCTAAATGTGTTGTGGACATGTGTACAATCTTGGTTTAATTAATGTTATGCATTTATTGGTGGACATCTCGTAAGAACAATTTATGAAAATACAATTTCAATTTTAAAGTTTTGTTTGATGTGAAGCAATTTTTTCAAATCACCCAAATTTTCAATATTTAGATTTAGAGTTATTATTAATATTTAGTTTTTATTAATACAATTTTAAGATATTAATGTGTAATTATATTATTATGTGTAAACAAAATTGTGTTAATATTATTGTAAAAATGTAGATTTTTATTTTCACGAGATGTGTTTGGGTTTTGGGTCATTATTTTATTTTCTTATATAAAATAATATTTTTAATATTTTATACAAAAAATTTAGTTTATGTTTAAATAAAATATTTGAAGATTATTTTGATGAGCACAAAATTCATTTATTTTAATCAATTTGATAAAAAAATAAATTTTGGCAAGTTTAGAAATTGATTAAGAATGTTGAAAATTTAAGGTAGTTATGATTTGTGAGAAGATTAGGTTTTTAGTACGAGGTACTAATTAATCATTAATTGAATTTTCTGAAAAACATAATAATATTTGCATTGAAAAAATCATTAATGAAAAAAGTGCATTTTGATTAAATTTGATTAAATTTTAATTAGTTATATATATTTGAGTTTATTTTTGTTTGATTTATTGTTTTTAAATTATTTATATAATGTAAATTACTTTAATATATTAAAAATAATAAATTATTTATACAATGTAAATTACTTTAATATATTAAAAAAAATCACATTTTTAAAGTATTAACAATATTATTATTAACATTTTAATTAACAATATTATTATTAACCTATTAAAAGGTAATTTATTAACATATTTTGATATTTATTCAGTATTTTAATATAAAAATAAATAAATAGTAGCAAAGTTGTGGGACTTTTAAAATGTAATTTATTAATATATACTTTGATACTTATTTAGTATTTTAATATAAAAATAAGATAAATAGTAGCAAAGTTTTGGGCCTTTAAACAAAATTAGTGGAATTTGTGAACCTTGCGTAGAGATTAAAAAAATTGGAAGCATTTTAACAAGTTGGAAAAAAATTAAATATTAAATAGTATAAAGTTTGTAGATGAGGGGCTATCAAATTGTAAAGCTAAAATCACAAATATTCTCTAGCCCCAACATATTTTAAGTTGGGCCAAATCCACTAGAAAACACATAAAATATAGATGGGCCAAATCTACTAGAAAACATTAGCTTAGTTGGAGAGTTAAGGGACTTGGCTACATTGGTCATCATAGGAATTAACAAGATCGAGCTCTAAGATTAATGGCGTAGATGCATTACAAAATTTGAAAATATATATGTTTAAAATTAAAATGAGTTTTGAAAATGGTAAATCACTTTTTTTCTAAGAAATTTTTTTCTCGAATTTATATAATTTATATATGGTATAAATTCATTTACAAGAAGCTCCAGCGAGCTTTGGACTGTGATCGGTGCACAGAGCAGAAATTCGACCAATACAGTCAAGGCAATCCTACTTCTATGCTGGGGACAAGACCATCAATGCGGAGAGAAAACTGGAAAGTGAAACAAGCTAAAATGCTTTCAAGGAACTATCAAAAGAATTGTCAACTATCTACAACAATGAGGGACATCAGTCATCGATCAAAAGATACTAATGTAGGAAATAGGACTCTCTATCCCTCTATCACAATGGTAGATCGAGAGTCTCCCTGCCTCTTCATTTAGGGCTCTCTTTGAGAGAGTGTCCGCCTCGCTATTGTGTGATCTGGAAATGTGATGGAAGTTGATGTCGGTGAAGCTTTTGGATAGATCCAACGTTTTTTGCTTCCAACATTCGACATGGACTGAATGAAGCTTGGATTTTTGAGTAATCCAGTCGATAATGACTCTCAAGTCACCAAGGACGAGTAAGTGATTGATAGACCAAATGGAAGCTAGAGTGAGGGAGGCCCAAAGCCCCATGAGCTCCGCTTTAGTATTTGTACCCGCACCGCAGTTGAAAAACCATTTTGTGATCCTCAACAGATGGTTTTTGAAAAAGCCTCCAGCCCCACAGCATAAACCATTTGACTGTGCAGCTCCGTCAAAGCAAGCGAGGGTGTACCCTACATGCATCTTAAGATCAATCGCTTTGTAGAGGAGAGATTTAACCGTAGACGGTTGCCAGTTGAAGGTGGCCAAAACTCTGTATATAACAGCCAGCGAGGAAGGAGGCCGATCCTCAAACAATGCTATGTTTCGTTCAATCCAGATTTGCCAGCAAACGTGGGCAGCCATACAAATCGGAGGGGAGTTTTGTATGTTCCACGAATTAAAACAATCTGAGATGGTGTCATCGCTCCAGGAGAAGGGAAGAGTAAAATGCTTGAGCAGTCTGATCCAGACCTCCTTCGTGAAATCACAGTGTACCAGAAGATGGTGAATGTCTTCAGAAGCTCGACGACAAAGTGGGCAGATTCCGGGCCCCTCCCAACCTCTCCGGCGGAGCGATTCCCAGGAAATTATCTTCTCTTTTTTGGCGAGCCAAATAAAAAGTTTGTATTTAAGGGGGATATCCCAATTCCACAGCTGGAGATACCATGAGTTATCAGCTCCGAGATTCAGCGGTTTTAGAAGAGCAGCATAAATATTCTTTACCGATATGATGCCCATAGCATCCCCTCCAGCCCACATCAGAGTATCCGACTCATCTATAAGGGAAATGCCGGCGCTTCTAAGTGCAGAAGTGAATTGGTTCCATTCGGTGGCCCTCCATCCACAAAAAGACAGGTCGTTGTTTCCCATCCAATTATCCGGAAGAGAGAGGGCGTCAATCGGAACTCTAACCTGTGTTAAGTACAGTAAGTTTAAAGAGCAGAGCTTCGAACACAGAGTCGGAGAGAGTAGCGAGCTATCCTCCAGCCCAAGGATCTTATCCCTTCCGATGATAATCTCCGAACATGTATTATTTTTATGTTTATATAAATCTTTATAGTTAGTTTTTATTTAAAAATAAGTATTCAATTTTTTTTTTACGTAAACTGTTATAATTTTTATTAAAAAAGGCTTGTGTCATAGTAAAAATAGTCTTGATATACATATATTCAAAATGGCTATAAGCCTGGAATAAAAATGTAGAGTTGCATATGTCTCAACTGCTCTTAAGATTTCTCATATACACATCAAAACTATTGCAAGTTTGTGAGGGGTAGATTGCTACATAAGAAGTTAACAAAAAGAAATTTTTACACTGCATAAGACTAAACTTAGTTGAGTTTAAGGTTTGTGTCCATGTCGAGCTTGAATAGCTTTCGGAATTTCACCTGCAGGTTGGGGCTTAGGAGGTTGAATTATTTCACAAGACGCAAAGGATCCTTCTGATGGCAGAGGACATTGTTGTGCAAGAGCTTCAGAAGGGTGTTGATGAACATGCCAATGCAGGGACCTAAGTTGGGTTGAATGACGATTAATTGCTCAGGGTATCATAATCATTTCCTCATTTTTCTTTGCCTCATGTTCTTGTAGTTGATGCACTAATTGAACATTTGAGTTTTGTAATGCCTCCATTTTTTATTGATGTAGATGTAATTGCTCATGTAGGCACTCCAATTTGCATTCGGTGCAATCGCATGGAGTGGTACTTCGCCTCCACATTAGGAAGACGGGGCAGTTTAAAGCGCAGACGATTCCAGAGCCAAGACTAGAATATACTCAGGCGCTTGATGCATTGCATGTGATGTTGGTGTATCCATAATTTAATTGCCTTCCAAGCTCTTCCCAAAATGGAAACCTCAATCGAGTTCAACATCGAATCCCAACAGGAAAAGGACATCTCTGAATGATGAAAAGATAAGCAATTAACATCCTCAATGCCTAGGCATTCCACTGAAGCGCAGGTGCCGAATTAATTATGACCCTCACAAAGCCGAGGAGGATGAACATTTGCAGAGGAGCCTTAACTGAAGGAGATTTCCCACATGGCCGTGTCAAGTCGCGTGATGTGGGTGTAATAAACAACATGTGATTTTGAGTTTGCATGTGTGATGGAAGGGGGTTGCCTCGTGTTGCCAGTACGAGAGGGTTTCTTTGGACGTCGTAAATCTGAGTGACATTTGCATCAATGGATCTGAAGAGAGGTGGGGTCACATCTCCACCCTCCCTTTTAAAAACTTCATTAATTTCTTTAAACCATAGAATTACCTTGATGGAGTTGAGTTTTTTGCAAAGGGTCATTGATAACTTAAGGTAAATAATGTCGTGAGTACCTCACATTGATTCTAAGAGTGCTTTGGGAAAATTGATTTGCTTCCTTAGCCAAGGAGTCTGCCTGTCCATTATGGGTTATGTATACATGATGATAGTTTACTCACTGGAATTTTTGCTCCATGATTTTGATTCTTTGATAGATCAACATAAGACTTGGATGAGCTTTTTTTATGATTCTTCCCAACCCTTTGACAATTAGATCAGATTCACCAATAACAACTATTGTAGCCATATTATCTACTGGAATGGGATTCAGTCCCATATAAACTGCAAGAATCTATGCTTGGTTGTTTGTAGCGAGGGTTAATCCCCATGAGTACTCAATATTATTATTTCCTTYGGAGCCGAAAAYGACTYCCCTCKCACCTGTCGCCCCTAAAACAAGTATTCAATCTTAGTAAGTGACATTGGGCTTAAAATGTACAATGATGATATTAGATGATTATATATTGTATCTTTAAAACTCCACGTTTGATCAAAGAAAATGTGATAAAATGGAGTTGAACCCCCCCCCCTTTCCTAGCAGAGGAAAAGGCCCATTCAACCAAATCCCTTTTATCGAATGGGTATTGTATCTCTCAAATCAACCGAGCTTTTCGCTCCTCCAACAATCCTAAACCAAAAATCTCTCCAACCTCTACCCATCCTCGTGCTCTCCTATCTCTTCCTTACATCCAGGGCACGACAAATCATATCGCCAAACTTTTAGCCAGGAAGAACATCAAAACTGTGTTCAAACCCTACAAAACCCTTAAGCAACTTTTTAGAACAACTAAAGACAAATCCAACATGATGCTTGGCCCAGGTGTTTACAAAATTCACTTCCCCTGTGGGAAGTCTTAAGTAGGTCAAACCAATAGAACATTTAAATCTAAGATTAAAGAACATATAACTGACACCACCCATAACCGAATTTCTAAAACAACTATTGTCGAACACTCTTCCACATCCAAGCACCTTATTTGCTTTGACCAAACAAAATTTTTAGCCTTGGCCCCTCATTACTCCTCCTGTCTCATTTGGGAAGCCCTTGAAATCGAGAAACATCCTAATAAATTTAATCATGAAGATGGCTACAAGATTTGTCAGTCCTAGAAGCCCACCATTCATCACCTTGATCAATAGGCTTCCTCCCTTTTTCTGACATTTTTATTCTTTAAGTTTTTATCTTCTCCCCCCCATCCCTCCTCCGGGTCAATCCATCAGTCTTCCTCGCATCCATTTCCTCTTTCCGCGTCCTCTTCACTTCAATTTCCACTTTTCTCCCTGGTTTCACATGTTAACCTACTTTGGTTATCCAAATCATATTTTATTTTAGTCCATAGTTAGCTCACAAATTGTTTTGCCTAATATTACCCCTCCTGTTTAATGATTTCATTTAATCTTACCATCATCCGTCCATCAAACTTTCATCTCTTTAGTCATCATTCTTTTCACTATATCAACATCATCATATTTCTCTATTTCTCATTTGCTTTTACCTTAACCCTTTATTTACAATTTTTTCTCCCATTCTTTATTTTCTTTCTATTATTTTCACCTCCTTTACTTTCCCTTCAAAAACCTAATTACTCAATAATTTTCTAATATGTAATTTTTGAATTTTACCATTTACTAACTTTTTAAATAGTTTTTTCTTTTTCTATCCGTTGTTCTTCTTTAACCATAATCATTTTATCCCTATCTTTTCATTAACTTTTAAAACCCTAATTTTATTTCTTATATTAAATTATTATATTTTTTCCATTCAACCTATTAGTTTTTACCTCCTCTTTGATTATCCCTCTTAACCCTGATATCAACGACTACCTCCTTTAATTTATTATTTCATTACTTTGACCATTTCAATCCATTATATTTGATCTTAACGACTACCTTTATTAAATAAAAATAATTTATTATTTTAATTTTCATCATTTCTATTTGTTTGCTTTCCCATCTCTAGTAACGACTACTGATATTTCCTCTCCTATATAAACAAGCATCAACACTATTTTCCTACCATAATAGCTTCTTATGTCCTTGATGATGGGTTGAGTGTCCACTCGAAACTTTGGACGTTTTGAAACCGCTCACACAGTTTTATCTAGAAAAATTTCTTCTAATATGTGCACCTATGAGCAATTGTGGAAAGCTACATACTCAAATTTATGTACATTCAATAAAATGTTAATTAAATAGTTTTGTACCTCTCCAAATATCATCATGATAAGCCTTGCAACCTTAGCATGATGACTATTGTTTGATAAAGTTCAGATTCATTTTGTTTGTTGTGTTATAATAACAACTTTATTATGGCATTATAATATCAAATTTATGATATTCGTTGTACATTTTTTTTAAGAATATATACAAAATTCAAGAATTTTAATGTACATATAATAAGAGGGGTGGTAGGTGTAGGCTAGGGGTGTCATACTTGACCTTGGAGGAGATCAAGACGTAACTTTTCTATGGGGAATAAGCGTGACCACAAACAATCATACCGAAGCATTGGCTCTTTGGCAAGGTATATCAATCTTGAAGTAGATGGGAGCTAAGAAGATAATGGTGGTTGGGGATTTCTTGGCAATTATCCATTATATGGTCAATCGTTCATTACCCAATGGAGCACACTTGGGAAGAATAGTCTTTAGAACACAAAGGCTAATGGAAGGTTTTGAATTTGCATAGTTTTTTCATGTTATATGAGGGCTCAATACCTTAGTGAATGGAAAGGCTAACGAGGCCTGCAACTTGCAATTTGGAAAAATAAAGCATAAAGCGAAGGGGGTGGGGGGGTGGTCTTTCATTTCAGCATCTCCCATGATAGAAAATGTAATCAATAGGCAACACTTGAAGCCATCATATGCAATGGACAAGTGGCGATCTAAGTACCCAGATACTAATGCAATATTAATGAAACTAAACCTTTGTGCTATGCCATATCTCATGATGCAAAGAGACACACATTTGAACCTTGCCACAATGGGAGGGAAGGAGAAACGTGGTTTAATGTTTATGCCATGGAATTTAACTTTGATAGCCCACATTGTCATTCTTCATTGTTGGATTCAAAGGCCAAGCACCAAGCTCGTTGTCTTTATGTAGGTTTGGGAGAACTTATCCTCGTTGTTTAAGATCCTTTTGTAGGTCTAGAAGAGGTTATTGTTGATTAAGGCCGCAAGTGGGCATCTTCAATCACACATCCAAACAAGTGTGCATTTTATGAAATCTCAGGTAGGAAAATAAATCTCAGTAAATCTCACTTCAATGGTAGGAAGCAAGTTGGATACCCCTTGTGGGTATGGACCAACAATTCTTTGGATTCTCTGATATTTTGCAAAATATTTTTTTTTATTAGGACAATATGTAAGGTTATATACAAGCCACATAGTAATATAGGGATAGAATAAAAGAATAATGCATGTTGAATGTAATTTTGTTGAAATTTTGAAGAACTACGATGTCTTCAAGACAATTTTGCTTTTAATTTTTTTTATTAATTTGTTGGATGGTTCAACCACAACCCCTTTTAATACAAAAGTAATCATTCGTGTGAAATGAAAGTAGATATAACAGGTGTTGCATGGCAACGTAGTCCCTGCTAGGTTGGAATGGGAATAAATGCGACTGAGTATAGACACGTGGGTAGCAAGTTGAAATACATGTGGTTTCCATGCAGAACAAAAGGTTCTTGGACACACAAAAAATTTAGCATTCCCGAATTAGTTTTCTTTACATAAGTTTTACATACGTTCATGGAGAGAAACACAAAAAAATAGTAGTAACGTCTGTTACACAGGTTCGTCGAAAAAAACACAAAGAAATTAGCATCCCCGAATTAGTTATGTTTAAAAGAAGGGCTCCTCGATAGAAAAGAAATTGAAATTTATAAAATTATAGGTTCATGAATAGCATAAATTATACATAAGAAATATGTAATTTTATAAAGTAGATATTTAGTTTTATACATACGAAATATGTACTTTTATAAAGTATGGGGATGAGATTTTATAGAGCATGCACGGAGCCCTCATTCTATACTTAGTCAGTTTTTGGATCGCGGGTTTTGGGGCTGGCGGGCTCAAAATTGGGCCTATGTTGTTCATTGTCCTACAAATACCACCGAGAGTTCCACGATATACAAATTGACAAGCGGACTATAGAAATTTATCACATATTAATAATGTGTGTTACATATCTCTGGAAATTACATCAACATTTAAAAGCATACAATAAAATAGTAATAACGTCTGTTACATAGGTTCATGGAGAAAAACACAAAAAAATTAGCATTCCCGAACTAGTTTGCTTTAAAACAAAGGCTTTTCTTGGACACAGAGAATTTAGCATTCCCGAATTAGTTTTCTTTACATACATTTTACATACGTTTGTGGAGAGAAACACAAAAAAATTGTAGTAACGTCTGTTACATAGGTTCGTGGAAAAAAACAGAAAGAAATTAACATTCTCGAATTAGTTATCTTTAAAACAAGGGCTCCTAGACACAAAAGAAATTGAAATTTATCAAATTTTATAAAGTAGAAATTTAGTTTTATACATACGAAATATGTACTTTTATAAAGTATGGGGATTAGATTTTATAGAGCATGCACGGAGCCCTCATTCCATACTTAGCCAGTTTTTGGATCGCGGGTTGTCGGGTTGGTGGGCTCAAAATTGGGCCTCTGTTGTTTCAAGTGCTACAAATAGCACCGAACGTTCCACGATATACAAATTGACAAGCGAACTTGCGGACTATAGAAATTTATCAAAAAATAATAATGTCTGTTACATATCTCTGGAAATTACATCAACATTGAAAAGCAACCAATAGAATAGTAATAACGTATGTTACATAGTTTCGTGGAGAAAAACATTAAAAAAATAGCATTCCCGAATTAGCTTACTTTAAAACAAAGGCTTCTGGACACAAGAAAAATCGAAATTTATCAAAGTATAGGTTCCTGGAGACCCAAAAAGTTAGCATACAATAGAATAGTAACAACGTCGTGCAAGACAAAAAATTTAGCATACAATAGGACATAAAAAATGTAGCAATCCCAAATTAGTTTTCTTTGGAACAAACAACAAAGGTTCCTGGACACCCAAAATTTAGTATACAATAAAGGCATTCCCGAATGAGTTTTCTTTGAAATTTATCAAAAATTAATAATGTGTGTTACATCTTTCTGGAAATTTAAATGCGTTTGTCATATAGACTGGGATTGGGGCTCTCGCGGACCATAAAAAAAAATAAGTACAAGAATTAGGAACGTCGAAAGAAGAAGTGCGCGACGATAGAGAGGAAGACCTGAAAAGAAGAAATTGGAAGTTATGAGTCTTTGGTTACAGTTTTCTATTTAAAGAGGTCATAACTGGATTGATAAAGAAAAGAAGATGACAGTATAAACTTAAACTGGATTGATAAAGAAAACAAGATGCCAATATAGACTTACTATGAATTCGATGCGTTTTTGTTGTTGTCGTCGATGGTCAGTGGAGTCTTGTTGACCAGTTGTTGCCTTTCCTGGACGAGGTTGTCCATTCTCTATTGGAACCATTCTTGGATGTAGCTTTTCATGGGGACCATTTTGATTTCATCCCATATTTCTATGTCGTAAAGGTCGTTTTCTAATTTCTTTAGATCCATTGAAATACTATGCAAACTCTGTTCAATTTCTTCATTGTGTGCCACATAGTCCAGTACCTAGTGCTCGTGCTCATCTAGATGATGTTCAACTATGTGAAATGCTTGTCGTGGATGCTTGTCCCGTTATTCTTGTAAACAACCAAGCAATTTCCCAGAATGGATTTCTAAAGGAACTTACCTGCAACCTTGTGATATCTTCAGGAACTGTTGTCGGGTCTTCGAGGAAGTCGACTAAGATGTCCAAACCGTTATCATGTTTTTTCTAGAAACTGCTTGTAGTCTTGTCCTATGAACGTCGATGTTGGCTCGAGCAATTTTAACATCTTGCGGAAGACCTGAGGTGACAAAGAAACAGGAGAATGGTCGCGCAGTGGAATAATTCTTTGGCCTAGAATATATTTTTCAGCGCACCAAGAGACCACCTCCTTACAGTCAAAAACCTTAGCGACGTAGCCTACAGGAGCCATTCTAGACGTCCAAATCACTTCGTTCTGGGCAGAATGG
This sequence comes from Picea sitchensis, assembly GCA_010110895.2. Taxonomy (NCBI): domain Eukaryota; kingdom Viridiplantae; phylum Streptophyta; class Pinopsida; order Pinales; family Pinaceae; genus Picea; species Picea sitchensis. The sequence goes on along the minus strand of SNQJ01S0011425.1, from coordinate 85,417 downwards.
GATGAATAGTAAAAGTATGCCCTGGACAATTGGAAGTTCTGGTCCCGATGTCCGAATATATTTACTGTATCTCCACAAAACTGATGTCGACCTGCTGCCATAAGTCTACAAGAACGTTTGTTTGCTCGAGACGATGAATGAAATGAAAATTTGGAAGGCATAATATAACCCTGTGCAAATCTTGGTCCAATGCGTGTGAATGGGAGATGTCCTCGAGACTTTCATTCATTAATGACAATTTGGAGGGTTGTTGCATGATGTGTTGTTAACATTAAACACTAGTAATTGCATACATAGAAATGCGAACATGGCGGATACGGCAATGAGTGATTAAGCATTGTAGATTTCTTGAGCGGGTCAACACGACAACGCGTGTTCGAGATGAACAATCAGAAGGGACAAACTAACTCTCCGCACATCTTGGTTTAATGCGTAATAATGGGAGATCTCCTCGAGCGTTTCGCTCATTAATGACAATGTTGACGGTTGTTGCATGGTCAGCTACTAGCATAAAAGGTTTCTAATTGCATAGTAAGAAAGCACGGAGGTCGCGGGTACGGGAAAAAGCAACTTCAAAATAGGGTTACAAGGTACAACTGTTGGAGGTGAGGGCGTGAGGGTAAAATTGTATGTCTCGTAATTTTTTGAGTGCAATACGCGTAACAACGAAGAGGTTATGGTAGGACAGTCCAGAGGGCAATTTGTATATCACTAGTAAGAGCATAACTAATGTATATCAGGAAGGACGGGAAGTTAGTGGGGATGGAAGGTAGCGAGAGATACTTTGAAACATTTGTGAGTCGTGGTAGAGTGAAGCTTGCGAGTTCGAGGAGTCTATGGTGGAATTGTAGATCACGAAAGTTTTGAGTGCACAATGTATAGCACGGAAGAAGAAGCAACAGAGTTCGAAAGCGCCAACCCGACAATTGTGGCCATAAAATTGGCTAAGTATGGAAAGGAACAACAATCGGTCGGATTCGTCATCTGAGGATATAGATGGAGATGAAGATATGTCAGCCCACCAAGGATGGAACCCGCAATCATAGAAACGCGACTAAGTATATTACCAGGAGGCGATAATACATGGGAGGAAGAAAAGGGAAAAGGACTAACGAGTCCACAGTCGAATTGTAAATCACGAAAATTTTGAGTGCAATATGTATATCACAGAACAAGAAGCAACGGAGTTCGAAAGCGCCAACTCGACAACCGCGGCCATAAAATTGCCTAAGTATGGAAAGGAACAATGGCCAGTCGGATTTGTCATGTGAGAATATAAATGGAGATGAAGATATGTCAGCCCGCCAATGCTGGAACCCGCAATCATAGAAAAGCGACTACGTATATAACCACAAAGAGATAATACATGGGAAGAAGAAAAGGAAAAAAGGACTAAGGAGTTCGCGGTGGAATTCTAAATCACGAAAATATTGAGTGCAATATGTATATCACGGAACAAGAAGCAACAGAGTTTGAATGCGTCAACCTGAAACACTGACTAAGAATTGGAGATTTCGTGAACTCGTCAACAAGAGGATCCAAAATAGGCTGACAAGGTCTCCCCAGAAGACGTGAGGCCCCGACGGTCAAATTGTATCGTTTGAAACATTTGAATGCATAATCTATAACATGGATGAGGGGACGATGTCGGAACCCGGTAGTCAATTTGTATATTTCGGACAGCCGGATGCGAACTGTTTCGCATCAGTGTGTGCAGTTGTCACTAGTAAGAGCATAACCAATGTATATTAGGAACGACAGGGAGTTAGTGGGGATGGAAGGTAGTAACAAATACTTTGAAACATTTGTGAACTGTGGTAGAGTGAAGCTTGCGAGTTCGAGGAGTCTGCGGTGGAATTGTAGATCACTGAAGTTTTGAGTGCAAGATGTACATCACAGAACAAGAAGAAGCAAAGTTCGAATCTGTGAACCCGACAACCACGACCATAAAATTGGCTAAGTATGGAAAGAAACAACGGTCGATCAGATTTGTTGTGTGATTATATAAATGGAGAGAAAGATATGTCAACCCACCAACGTTGGAACCCACGATCATAGAAAGGAAACTAAGTATATAACCACAAAGTGATAATACATGGGAAGAAGAAAAGGGGAAAAGGACCAAGGAGTCCGTGGTGGAATTGTAAAGCATAGAAATTTTGAGTGCAATATGTATATCACGAAACAAGAAGCAGCTGAGTTCGAATGCGCCAACCCAAAATAGTGACTAAGAATTGGAGATTTCGTGAACCCGTGAACAGGAGGATCCAAAATAGGCTCACAAGGTCTCCCTAGAAGACGTGAAGCCCCGACGCTCAAATTGTATCGTTCGAAACATTTGAATGCATGATCTGTAACACGGAAGAGGGGACGATGTTGGAACCCGGTAGTCAATTTATATATTGCGGAGGGCTGGATTTGAGCTTTTTCGTATCAGTCTGTGCAGTTGTCACTAGTAAGAGCATAACTAATGTTTATTAGGAAGGACAAGAAGTTAGTGGGGATGGAAGACAACGACAGATACTTTAAAACATTTGTGAACCGTGGTAGAGTGAAGCTTGCGAGTCCGAGGAGTCCGCGGTGGAATTGTAGATCATGAAAGTTTTCAGTGCAAGATGCACATCACAGAACAAGAATAAGCAGACTTGGAAACCGACAACCCAACAACTGCGGCCATAAAATTGGCTAAGTATGGAAAGCAACAATAGTCGGTTGGATTCGTCGTGTGATTATATAGATGGAGATAAAAATATGTCAGTCCGCCAACGCTAGAACCCGCGACCATAGAAAAGCGACTAAGTATATAACCAGAAAGCCATAATACACGGGAAGAAGAAAAGGGAAAAAGGACTAAGGAGTCCGCGGTGGAATTGTAGATCACAGAAATTTTGAGTACAAGATGTGAACCCGGTAGTCAATTTGTATATTGTGGAGGGTCGAATGCCAACTGTTTCATACCATTGTGATCAGTTGTCACTAGTAAGAGCACAACCAATCTATATTAGGAACGAGAGGAAGTTACTGGGGATACTTTGAAACATTTGTGAACCATGGTAGAATGAAGCTTGGTGCCAACCCGAAACAGTATCCAAGAGTTGGACATTTCGTGAACCCGACAATAGGAGGATCCAAAACAGGCTGACAAGGTCTCTGCAGAAGACGCGAGGCCCCGACGTTCAAATTGTATCGCTCCGAACATTTGATTGCATAATCTGTAACACAGAAGAGTGGACGATGTCGAAATCCAGTAGTCAATTTGTATATTGCGGAGGGTGTGATGCCAACTGTTTCGTACCTCTGTGTCCAGTTGTCACCAGTAAGAGCTAATTTAGTATTGAAAATAATGTTTTTAGATACTGTTAGATAGTTGATAGGGATTACCATCCGTAAACAATGACAATCTTCACCCCGCCAACCCTGGAGTCCGTGTGTCAATTTGTATATCGCAGAACTGCAAGCGCTGTTTGGAGGACACAGGACAATAAAAGTGCAATGTTGAGTCATCCAGCTTGCAGGTCCGCTTGTCAATTTGTATATCACGGAATTCTGGGTGCTATTTGTAGGGCACGGAACAATGAAGGCCCAATTTTGAGCTCGCCCACCTCAGAACCCACGATAAAAAAAGTGGCTAGGTATGGAATGTGCAATCCGTACATGCTCTATAAAATATCATGTCCATACTTTATAGTCCCATAATACATGGGAAGAAAAAAAGGGAAAAAGGATGAAGGAGTCTGCAGTGGAATTGTAGATCACGAAAATTTTGAGTGGAAGATGTATATCACGCAACGACAAGCAGCAGAGTTCGAAAGCGCCAACCCGGCAACCGCGGGCATAAAATTCACTAAGTATGAAAAGGAACAACGGGTGGTCAAATTCGACATGCGAGGATATAGATGGAGATCAAGATATGTCAACACGCCAACGTTGGAACCCGTCATCATAGAAAGGAGACTAAGTATATAACTATAAAGCGATAATACATGGGAACAAGACAAGGGAAAAAGGATTAAGTATCTCACAGAAGAACATCTAGTNTTTACGTTTATTAATGGTAATGTACTCGAACCCCTGTTGGGTTCTCACTAGTAAAAGCATAAACTGCAGATCACTGAAGTTCTTTGGATGCAAGATGTATATGACGGAACATGAGACATAGGTGTTGGGTATTGCGAACCCGGGGACTGGTGGCCAGATAACTGCCTAAGTATTGGCCAAGAGAAATGTTTGATATCTATTTCAATAGTATTCATACTAATATGTATTAATGCAAAAAGTTTTCATATTTATTTGAATAATATTCATACTAATATATATTAATGGATTGTTTTTGTTTGAAATGCAAATGATCTCCCAATTTGCAGGATGCTCTTCGGTTCGCAAATTTCGTTGAAACAACAAAAATTTTGACTGTAAGATGTTTATAACGCAACAAGAAACGTGAATTTGCATTGTGGTTTCAACGAGATAAACTCCTTATCATCTATTCATCTTGTATTCCTTGCAATGACATGAGTAAACGCCGACTCTCCATAAACATTAATATCTAAATTAACTTAAATGTAATCAAAATTTGTTGTCATTTAAGTAATTAAGACAACTTCAGTCGTTCCTTTATTAATGCCAAGCTTTTCGAATGCCTGGTGAGTTATCAGTAGTTAAAGCATAAATTGCAGATCACAGAAGCTCTTTGGCTGCAAGATGTATATGACGGAGCATGGAACATAGTTGTTTAATACCGCAAACCTAAACATAATTGCCTAAGCTTTGTCGAAGAGGAAGTTTTTGTATTTATTCCAATACTACTGATATTAGTATATATGCACGGATATTATCAAATAGAAGAAGCTGCAATATATGCA
>SNQJ01S0011425.1:56670-71549 GCA_010110895.2 Picea sitchensis | reverse complement strand
TTTTTTGATACAAACCAAACAAAATTCACTTATACAAACACAAACAAAAGACATTACATCATGAATCATCCAGTGGAAACTTACACCATGGGCCGAGACTTAGAGGGCAAGATAGACATGCACCTCGTGTAGATGAGTGACCACCCGCCATTGAACAGAGGGCTTACGGGTGGGGTGAACTATTCAGTGGGTGGTGGTCTATGGTCCCACATCAAGGGTGGAAGGCAATATGAGCTTCAAATCAAGGTTGCAAAGGATGGGGTGCAGAGGGTTTGAACCCATTATCATAGTTAGGGTCAGATAAACCCTGGTTTGTCTCTTCCGAAAAGGAGAAAGGACATGGACGACTGAACTAGCCCCAGCCCAAGCCCATTGAGGCTTTACTGAAATGAAGCCCAGATGACTGAAAACTCATAATAATTACAATAAGAATGACAAGATTGATGGGTTTGATGATTGAAATCTAATACTGCAGTATGCTTGATTGATGTCCCGTGGGAATTTCAGGTGTGTTTTGCGCGAGGCATTTTTGGAATAAGAATCATGCCATAACATGAAAGCTGATGTGGGCATCTTTGAAAATGGTCCCAATGAGCCTAGAAATGTGTTTACACTAGTGGGTTGCTGATTTTGGTAAGTGGGTATACGATTTTCTTTGTGTTTAGGCTCAATACGGGCACTGTACTTGATCAGTATCTGGGCAATGTATGATCTCAGAGCTTTTGGATCATGCCTGCCTATTGTGAAAGGATCAAGCGGAGAAAAGATACTATAAGGGCATTTTAATTGGGTTCAGATCGGATTGGAATTAGGGGATTTGAGTATATCGTCTGATATAACAGAAACATCAAGAGATTATCACATTATCTCTTGAGCCAGACATGGAGCCAAAGGTGGGGGAGAAATACAGACTGGGGAGAAAAATTGGCAGCGGTTCATTCGGGGAAATATACCTTGGTAAGTTCTTACTTCTTCTGTGTTTGGGCACAGCCAATTTGATTTTTAATGTAATCGAGGTCATTTGATTGGGTGCTTTCAGATTTTTAATTTCATTATCTTTTTATGTATGCTTGGATGCATTTTTTTATATCAATGGGGATATCTGCACCAATCGGATGAGAGTAGATAGTTTTTCTGTTGTTGCGAATTGTGTATATTGGTGGTTTTCCACAAACTTTTCTGCATCGTGGCAATTGACATTCCATGGGATCTGGATTGTTGCGGCGGGCATAGAACAGTGTTAAGCTTGTTTTTGCTGGATCCTAGCTGCGAAGTTGAAGCCCGCCATACAGTTCTCGGCCTGAGTGCCGTTTTTAGGGAAGATGTAGATAGTCTTGATGTTGGAACCGAAGCAGGCTTTCATTTTAAGCTGGCGAAGCTCAGGGTTCAAATATAAGTCATAACCCACGTTCTCACCCTGGCTTTGGAGGTCCACATCGGCTGCTTGCAAATTTTTGATGGTCGCGCATTGCTGCTCATGATTTCACGATTTTGCTCAGTGGTCCCAGGTGACCTGGGATACATGACTGCCCTCAGTAAGCAGGGATGAATGGTAAAGGCTCATGAGTTTGCCTCTGCATGCCTGGAAGAAAAGTCAGGTCCTACCTGTACAAGTGTCAACTCATTGGTTAACTGGACTTGCTCATATTCCTTGTTTATGTAGGAAGGGGATCTTGTGTGACCTAGGTTCCTTGATATAACATTCACTCTTTAAGCAACATGGCCTTCACTCCTCTGTAAAGGAAAAAAACAAAGAGATTTTCTTTTATGGCATTGTGCATTTGGGTCAGAACTGCTTATGATGCTTGTCATTTGTTTTTTCTGTTTTGACATTCCGTTCTGTTTGTGTTTTTCAGGGACTAATATTCTGACAAATGAGGAAGTTGGCATTAAACTGGTATGGTCATTTCTTTACTGTAAAAGTTATTGAAAATGTGAATTATGGGTCAGTGAGCTGAATAGATCTCAAACTCCAAAGATCTTGCCTTTAGCCTTTTTGATTCAGTTTATTTCTATAGGATATTTGCTTCAGTCACATGTTGGTGGCACCACATCGAAGTTATCTTCTTGTTCTCTATTTCCTTTGTCTTGGATTTGTCTGAGACTCCGATCCCAGAATTCCTTCAACAGATCTTGCAATTTGCATTTGCTGGCACACGTCTTTTAAAATTATCAAGACGCAGAATAAATTTATAGTAATTTCCTGAAATAGGCCTAAAATTAATTGTCTGTTGCGAGATAAAGTGAAGCAGCATGTTGTCTGGATCAAGCTGTACAGTGTAGATTACTACTCTGTTTGTCTATATCCACATGGAACTTGAGAGTACAATATTATATTAAGAAATGAAGAAAGCTTTGGCAATGTGCTTCCTGGCCAGCTTAGGTAAAACTGAAAAGTGAATCTTCTGAGATAGAACCTTTTTGCAGACTTATATGTCAGCCATAAAAAATAAGTAGCATTGGAGTTCATTTAAGCTACAGCTGAAATAAATGTAACTGTCTAAAGTTTGTCAAGGAAGATTCATGAGCTCTTAATATGCACCTGTTGATTCTGCAAATCATTCACGTGCTTGCCCATTCTTATATTTCACACCAAGAAATTCAAGACTGCTATTTTAACTATTCTTTTGGGTTTTTGCCGAAGTATTTTTTCTTCTATGATCTGTGTGTTTGTAATGTAACGTACAAACAACTTAATATCTAATGTGATGCCTCTTCCTTTTATAGAATGCACATTTTTCGTTATTGCAGTTATCTAATGGTCTTTTTTATCAAACAGGAAAGTGTGAAAACTAAACATCCTCAGCTGTTGTACGAGTCCAAAGTTTACAGATTACTCCAAGGAGGAGGAGCAGAAGGTGAAGATACCGTTCTCAATTTGCCGACTCTCCAATGTTATGACAAGGGGTTGTTGCTATATTAAGTTTTGTTTTTGGTTATATCTATCTTAATCATAGTGTTGAATGAGCAGGTGGTATCCCAAATGTAAGATGGTTTGGTGTTGAAGGTGATTACAATGCTATGGTCCTTGATCTTCTTGGGCCAAGTCTTGAAGACTTATTTAATTACTGTAATAGAAAGCTCTCACTGAAGACTGCATTGATGCTTGCTGATCAGCTAGTGGGTATTTCTTTCCTTGAACTCTTTAATATGAGTTAAAACACTACTGGTCACATTCTTTTTTTCATTGTAAAATGCTTTCACTGGTTAGTTGATAATTGCAAAGTACATTGATTGAAATCTTAAATATTCTGAAATTCTGTCAGGTGGTGGGATTAATACCATGAACTAAATGACTAAGATTTGGCTCTCATTGTGGATGTCAGATTCGAAGGATTGAGTATGTACACAGCAAGAGCTTCCTTCATCGAGATATAAAACCCGATAATTTTCTCATGGGTCTTGGCCGGAAGGCAAATCAGGTTAATTTGCTATAAATTTTCAGATTAAATGCTCTTATTCATACTACATCCTAACATAAATTAACAGCCCAGGAGTCTCTGAGATCAGCTAGGATTACAACTTATAAATTATTATAGAAAATTGACAAATTACATAAATTATTATAGAAAATTGACAAATTACATAAATTATTATTAAAAATATGATAAATTACTCTTTTTTCCAAGAAAAAAACTGCAACTTGTATTTCAAGAAGAAAAAAGTTACATTCAGTACATATCATTTAGCCAAAAACCGAAGTAATTTGATATCATCCCCTTAAAGGAAACTAGCTGTCTATACCGACCTATATTTGCCTTTATATTTTCAAAATTGGGACTTCTGTCTTTTACAAAAAAGCTAGAAGCCTAAAAATCATCATGGCCTGTAAAAACAGCTGTAAATAAAACACTAAAATAACTGTCCAGATAAAAAAGGAGCTACAAGGATCGTCATTAACAGACAAAACTGGGGTACAGGACCCCTCCAGCTAAACAGAACCAGCACATCAGCAGTGAAGAATCGGAGATACTCGGGTGTGACCCCCTCCTCTGTGCTCCTCCACTACTTTAGATCCAATCTGACCTACCACTGCCACTTTTGAGAGCGCATCTGCTTTGGCGTTGAAAGACCTTTTTACATGCTTGAAAGAAATTTCAGTGAAGGATCTAACAATGTTTTAACCTGCTCCGGCAGAGGTCCAAGAACACTTGCAGTCTGACAATGCTCCTTTCTGTAGCAAGTTGTAACAGCTGTAATAATGCATGCAGTTCAGCCCAATTATCAGTACCTCTGCCCAGAGGGGCATTGAAAGTAACATAATGACTCAGAAATGAATAAGACATCCCCAGCACCACAAGAACCATGATAAGTAACATAATGACTCAGAAATGAATAAGACACCCCCAGCACCACAAGAACCAGGATTCCCCTTGCTTGCCCCATCAAAGTATCCCCAAGAGTAAGATTTATCAATCACTGGGGGATCGTTGGGCCTTGGTTCCTTCTGTTTTGGAGGTTGCTTGATATCATTATAAATATATTTTATACTGTGGAAAACCTCAAGTGGTGAGGGCTTACCTTTGAACAGAATCCCATTCCTTGTGGTCCACAAGGCCCAGGAGACCATGACTGGTAATGCCATATGGAGTCCCAAAGCTGGATTCTCCATCCATTTTCCGAAACCATCAACCAGGGTGTCTCCATCCCAACTTCCTGCACCCCCTGCCAAACTTATAGCTTCTTTTCAAATTTCTTTTGCAAAGGGACATTCCATTAGAATGTGCTTTATAGATTCACAGTCACTTATACACTAAACACACATGCTAGGACCCTGCCATGCTCTCTTCTGAAATACCTCCCAGGTAAGTGCTTTATTATTTAATGCCAATAAAAAAAATGACAAATTACTCGACAAACAGATCTTGTAACCAATACATCAGAAATTGGTTAAGTTTCAGGGTATTTTAGATACTTTATAGATAGGGTTAAATGCAAGGCAAATTAACTGTCAAGATAATGTTGACATAAGTTTTTGTTGGTGTGTTAATTCAACTAGTCTGTCTAGTTGAAGTACATGCAGATTGTTTTGGGTGGGAAGACTTTCAACACGAACTAAATGTTTTGGAAGATGAAAAACCATCCAAATGAAAAAATGTAGTATATTGTGTTTCAAGGATGATATTTGTTTATTTCTTAATCTGAATTAAGTAGGATGCCATAGTGGCTCAAAAGTTAAGACATATTTGAAGGTTTTAAAACCTTCAATTATTTATATTGGAAGGCTTAAGTAGGATTTCTTATGCCTCATGAGTCATAAGTTAGAGACATATTTGAAAATCTCAGAACTCTAAAATATTCATATTGGAATGTCATAATGGATATAATATGATCAGGGTGCTTTTCATAGCCATTTTATTAAGATAAGTGGGCTTCACTGTATTGAAAAAGTGCGGTTTACAGGCATTGTTAAAGGTTTTAAAATCATAAAATAAGGCCATGAGGTAACAATATGATTTAGGTGCTTTTCATAGACATTTTATTAAGATAAGCTGGTTCACTGGATTGAGAAAGTGCAACTGACAAGTTAAATTTTAATCGCATTCTTCCTTGCAACCATTTGAGGGGTTTGGTCAGGATTCTGCATAGAAAGTATCTGGAGAACTGAAGCCTGTCAAAACTTGATCCCTTTTAAATACAATATTCTATAATAGATATGCTATAGCCTTACCAAATTCTGTTCTCTCATTAATAAGGAACATACTCCACAACTTTGCTGGAGGGCAAATGTTAGCTACAAATCTTTGTGTGAGATACGTGCGCACACTGCTGTTCATTCTTGATGAGGACAAGGTGGAGTGCTATTGTTCTAAGTTTTTAGTCACCTTGATATCCCATGTCTCAAATGTTTCTCCATAATGGCAGTAGAGTACGTAAACAAATTGTAGCTACCATTCTTGAATTTTATTAGCATTTTCATTGATAGTTTTTGACGTAGTATCCTCTGTTTAGTGTTTAAAAGAACCTTTATTTTATTTATGTACGTCACAGAGAACTTGGTTCTACATGGGTACATACTCCGGAGTGGTTTTGTCTTGTCACTGCTCCTTGGCAATGGAACTAATCAACTTGTGTATGCAATCATGTATCTTTCCATTTCAGGAATCCACTTTTGCAGCCTTAGTATTTTATGTGATTCCTTTGCTTATTCCTTTTGGAGGTATATCAACATTGATTTGATAACTAAAACATCTAGGTAAAGCTAGTTACGAAGAAGGAAAGAAGGTGAGTTAGTAAGAATCTTAACTAGTTATACTAGTGCACAAGAGCTGCCCCTTGGTGGTTGTATTTGAGACTCATGAAAAAATAAGCTAAATCTATTTGCTTCAAAGCTTATTGCGACCATTGCACATTTCTATTTGGAAACGAGAATCCTTTTTGTTGACTCTTTGAGGCAAATTTCAAATGTTTAAGTCAAACTTGTATCTTTCCATGGTTGGCTAGAAAATCCTTCATGAACTTGCGATATACTTGAAATCCACAAAGTTATCTTATGACAACAACCTTGTGTTTAAAAGCAAGTGTTGCATATTGAGACATCATAAAATGGTTACCATTCAGTTTCTATGGGCTCTAGTTCTCTTCCTTAAAAATGGTAATATCATGAAGAATGGAGGAAAAAAACCACTGAGTAGGGCTTTTAGGAAATTGGGGTTGAGGAGGAAGTTGAGCTTTGGGATGATATGTGGAACTAGTTTCTCCATGTTGGGGATAGCCTAGGCTCCATATTGCACAAAAATAGGCAATATCTTCAAGGAAAATGGCGGGTTAAAGTAAAACACTACTTGGGAAACCTAGGAATAGAAAATATAATTTGGTTGAATTGAAAACCATAGGAGACCTAGTTGGTGGACATTGCGGAGTACTAAAAAGTCAGACTGGAAAAGTGTTTTATGGTATGAGAAGGGTGTTTTGAGGAGTAGGGGGGATGTAGAAAAACATCTCTACACTAAGAGAGGAATATACATCCATAGAAGATTTGAACAACTAGTAATTTGGTAAATGAACAAAACCGGAAAAAAGTTGGAATTGGAAAATTTTGCCGAAAGTCTTAGCCTCATTGTGGTTAGTGGTGCATTGCGGGATTTTAACCCAAGATATGTATATAAAGATGGGATGGGTTGGGGGTGGTAGGTGCGGGGGTGGGGGGGGATCATTTTAGATCTCGAAGGAAAACAAGAAATTGCCTTCGCCTAGGGATTGGGAAAGATCACAAATAATCAAGCAAAGGTTTTGGCTCTAATGCAAGGGTTGATAAGGAGAAGGGGACTAGTTAGATCTTGGTGATAGGGAACTCCTTAGAGATAATTTGTCATATGAATGATCAAATGATCCCTCAAGACACTCAGGTGAGTAGGCTAGTTACAAGAACTCAAATCCTAGCAAAAATATTTGGATTCATTGATTATTATCAGGTTCTATGTGTGTTCAATTCTGTTGTGGATAAACAAGCAAATGAAGTAGTTAATCTACAAATGGGAATGGTGAGAAAAATTTGGGGGAGCCTAGTTCAATGTCATAACCCATGAAATCTTTGTTTAATTCAACATTACGGTTGAGGCATATGAAATTAAGGGACAAGTGGCAGCCTTCAAAGGTAATGTGTAATTGGGCACTTAAATCCCTTGCTCCTCGCATGGCCTTCGAAGGAAATGTGTAATTGGGCACATAAATCCCCTACTCCTCGTGTACAATCATGCATACCATCGCAAGCATTTATAGTTATTACCGCTATGAGGATGGGATGAGCAAAATCATGCGGGATATCTATTCGAATAATTTGGAATTTGTCATTTATTGTTGGTCACATTTCTCCCTTTTGCCCTTAGGATTTGATAGAGGGAGATCCTTGGAAGTGTTCTTTGCTTAAGGCTCAATCTTGGTGCTGTGCTTTGGTAGTTGATTGGTCTTTAGAGTCGATTTAATGGTGATTGCACATGAGCAATCTAAAAGATGCGCCATCTATGAAGACTTTGACCTATGCAATTTGGTGAGCACATGTCCCCGAGTAGGAGCTAGATGTTACCCTCCAAATTAGGGGTAACTAAGGAGATTATGTCTTGAGGCCCACAGGTTGTAGACATGGAGTGCCGAGAGCTAGAGCGACAAAGCATAGCCTTGGAGGGCCCTTCTTTTCGATTGATGCAATCTACACATCACCAACAATAGCAACATCCACCACATCAGCTTCGTCCCAAAAGGCAATGGGTCTTGCTCCATGAGGTAACGAGTCCGAGTATCATGGTAGTGTCACTCTAATAGTTAAAGCATTTGAACATGTTGCAAAGAATCTTTCTTGATTACATAACGTTAGCTTGGAATTTATACTCTTTGCCTTATTTAACCTTGGTGGGTGTCATGTATCCTAGTAAGTTGGTCACCCTCGAGAATAGGGTGCTATTGAGGGGTTCCTTGAAGAGTCATCGTCTATTCCCAATCATACTTATCACCTTTCATACTTCTTTCTTTCCGTCTCCTTATCTTTTGAGATTTTCGGGTGTACTGACCCAAGAGGGGATTGTACCTCATTTCATGGGAAGAAGGGGGGCTAAAGGCTCAAAGGGGAAAGTAGCTGGCAAAAGATAAAATCCAAACATAAAACCTTCCAGATGCTCGCCCAAGAGGTCTTGCGAAACAATGAACCGTTATCTTTTAAAAGTATAAGACTTGCAAAAGCATAATTTCACATTTATAGATGTCCCACTTGTTGAGGGATCTACACAAATGCGTCACAAGCTAGATTATACCCCCATGGCACTCTGTGTACCTCCCCTTCAAGTGACTCTGTGGTATTGCCCCCCAAGCTAGTCGATTAACTATTAGGAGTACCCAACGTTTGGACCGTAATTAATTAATTAATGGCAATAAATGGGCTTGGAAAAATGTTGCATAGCGGAGGAAGGGCAACTTACCCTCTACAAAGTCACCTATGAGACAAGTATTCATGAGGAGATGATTAGCTCGTAGATTAGCTCGGACCTTCATGAGGGATTGAAGCCTAAAGATGGATGCAGAGACCCCATGCTTGGGGCAAGATCGTGATGACCAGTTTGCACAATGAAGAAGGAAGACGTTGCCTTTAGAGGCACTCTGGCAAGCCTAGATGATGAGTTATGAACACCTCCCACCTCGACGTTAGCCCTCGGAGGCCTTAGACGTCACCCTAGTGACCCATGATGTCACCTAGGGATAGGGTTTGATATTTGGAGATGCTTGATGAGAGTTTGGCACGTGTGGCATAGAGGTTGGCTTTTGGAGGCCGAACGTTCCACCAGACAACCTCAACGTCTCCTTGAGGAGGCCTAACGTCACCCTAGAAGGGATGATGTCACCCTCTTTAGCGTTTGTTGACCGCCTATTCAACCAAGGGGTCAACTCCATGTACCATGAAGATATGTATCATCAGATGCAAACATGTCGAAGACTTTTGGTTCTACAGGGCATTTTTTTGCTCCAACACACAGTTTTGTAAGTGGGCTTACCGCACCCCTGCATGGGCTAATATTGTAATAGGTCTACATGGATCATGGTTAGGTCAGTTGCCTTAGGATTTCTTCATTAGGAGAGTTCCTTTCACTGAGTGTTTTTTATTCTCATGAGGTTAATGTGGCCTAACCAACCGGGTTAATCTCCCTTGAGATTTTCACTCCCACTAGCAATAAATCCTCCAAAGTGGTGAAAGACATTCTAATGAAGTCATTCTTAGGTAGCTAGTGTTTAGGAATGTTGTAAATGACCATGTAAGACATCACACAAAATTTCGCGGAATTTCATCAAGTTTAGCTAGGTTTTTTTAAGGTTGGGAATTAATTAATTAATTAATTAATTCTGGATAATTAATGTAAAACTTAGGTCTCAGGATTTTTGATAGGGGTATTTGTACTCAAAAAAAAGATAATGAGACCCTCTACACCCGTGGACCAAGTTTCAACTCAGTCGGACAAGTTTTGCTAGGGTTTTTGTCCACTTAGGAGTTTTTTTTCGGAAAACAACGATTTTAATTGCTAAACCCAAGACATGGAAAAATGTCAATTTTGTAAAAGTTAACCAAATAAGGTAAAGTAAGTGTGATTTTAATGAAGAGAGACCCCACCTAACCCATCTAACCCATCCTAACCCTTTACCTACCCCTTAAACCCACTTTTAATTATTATTCACTTTTTTAATTTTTTGCTTAAAGCTTACTTACCCCTTATTATAAGGAATGCGTCCCCCTTCTTTTAGACTTAGTAACTCATATGCTATTAAGTTATGGGTCCCTCATTACCCATCCACGTCCTACCTCAAGAGTGTGTCACTCACACTCCTCCCACACGCCCTCACTAAAACCCACGCATCCCTCCACATTCCTCACGTAAACTCACACATCCCTCTCTAACTCACGCCTTCCTCTCTTTGGATCCATGCTTTCTCCCACATAAAATTATAAATATCCCTTTTGAATGAGGCGTGGGCCCTCTCCTTACACATTCACGTGCCAATGGGGAGTGTGTTCAACACACTCTACCCACACTATCACTTTAAAGCTCACGTAATCCTCTTTAAGCTCACGACTTATCCTTGGATTAATGGAATGTCCAACGTAAAGATGGAAACCTCTTCCATGAAAGCTAGCGTGGGTCTCCTCTTGCCAAATTCGCCCCTCCTCCTTTGCTTTCTCCTCATCCATTCACCTCACATTCTATTTCCCTTCACCCTAAAAGCCCACGCCCTCATTGGTTCGTTTTCATCATTGAGTTGTCTTCACCTTTGGATCTTTGACAAGTGTTGAAGATCCAAGAGGGGTCTCCTTAGCTTCTCAAGCTATAAAAGAAACCCCTCACTCCCTCATTCTAGACCATTCTTCACAGTAATGTTATGCTACCAAATTCTCTCCAGCCCACTCTCTCTCTCTCTCTCTCTCATTACTTTCACATTGCTTCACTGGTTTTGCTCTTGAAGAGCTTGTAGCAGCATTGTTGCTACAACCTCTTCCCATTTAATAATACAAGAAACAACTTTGGAGGAAACTGTGGCATTCAAGATTAGTCTGGATTTGCCATTTATTGTGAGGTGATATCATTCTGAATCTTTATGTGTTTTGATCAATAGTTGCTTAAGTAAATTAGTTTACTAGGCTAGGTGAGGCAAGAGTGTAGTTGCCCATCTATATATTTTTGTGCATGCTTATAATAGAAACTATGTTGTATTATCTATGCATGCAGGATATTATCTGTTGTTCCATCTCACTTTTGGTTTAAGTTTTGCAGATCATCTCTATGGAGTTGTTGGGATAGGTTCAAGGACGAATCTACTCTCATCTTCACCTAAACTTCACAAACATTTCCTGTCCTTCTTCCTCATTCTTTCATTTCAGATTTTAGTAGCTAGCTTTCTTAGATAGGTCAATCAAATCCTTATAATTTTCTGGTTTTTGTATGTACGAAGTTTCTGTTGAAAAACAAAAATTTCTTAACATTTTAGAGTGTGTTGCAGCTCAAATCAACAAGCAATAGCTTGCTGATTTTTGCAGGTTCTTACCAGGACAAGAGGGCATACTGTCCAAATTCAAATACAACACACTTTTCCGGTACTCCTTCCAAGAGTGGTAACAATTCCTTCTTGTCTCTCCTTCATTTTAAACATTGTACACAAGCCAAGAGACTTTCCTTCTTTCCCTTTCAGTCTTATTTTTGCAAGTTTTAGTTAGATTTCTTTTATGTCTTTACTTCTTAGTTAGCTAGTTAGTTGTGATATCTACATGCATGATCAAATTTAAAATTATTTAGAGTAGATCACACACAAGTAACTGATTAGCTTAGAGCCCGTGGAGGCATTGTGGATCTTTTGCTTTCATCTTCTTTTATCTTGCATGCAATCTTTAGTTTCTTAAATCTTCACCCAACACACATGCATGCATTAATTGGTTAATTAATCTTTTCGATTCCGTCATCTACTTTACATGCAAGCAATTGTTTCTTAAGTCTTCTATCTTATGTACATGCATGCAAGTATCATTATCTTAAGGGCTTAATCAATCATTTTACTTTCTGCAAGTTGTTTACTTTGCTTTATATTTCACATGCAATAATCACATTAAAGCTTTCAACTTGCAATCTTGTGTTTCAAGGGCTTTAGCCTTCACATTCAGCTTTGTCAGTTCTTAAAATTTACATGCAATAACTCAACCACTTAAGAACTTGCAATTTCATGGTTTAAGAGTTCACACTCGTTTTCATTACTATGGCATTTTTGAGCAAGCTATAAGCAGTCAAACACACATTGCAATACTTAGCTCATAGGTCTAAAATAAATTAATTAGACTTAATAGGACACCATAACTCATCATCTTCGCCATTTAAAACGGGGTTGGAGGAAGGCAACGAAAGGTGCTAGACTGGGGACGGTCTCACGGCGCGCGGCGTCCTTTCCGGGAGTACTCTGATTTTAGGGCTGACCTGTGAAGCTAGGGTAGGTCTTGTTGCCTCACTTCTTGAGCATCCAACAGTCACTTGGTAACTAGGGGAGGAAAGTTTTTGGGTTGACACCTAGATAGGGCTAAAATTAATCACACTTAATCACTTAACTCAATCCTTAGTCTACAGCATTGTCAATTTACATTTCACACTTGCAAGCATTCAGATCTCATATTTACATTCATATGCAAGTCTTTTATATGTTGTAGAATAATTGCTTAAGTGGTTATATCTCTTATCTGGAATACTTCATTTTTCAAGCATTTCATCTATCTTGTATCCCTATATTTGTGGTGTGATCCTTCAAGAAGTGTGCATCCATCTAGAGGCATTCTCTTGACTGGGTCTTGAGTGCTTTCCGTCTTTTGCCATTAATAAGTAGTCCAACATAATTCTATCTGTTGTGAGCATGCTTGGCTTGATGTGTTGATGGTTGTTTATCTTGTATATCTTCTTTTCCTGCACATTTCAAGCACTTGTTAGTATATTGTATATCTTGTATTTGGTCTAGTCTAATTTTGTATATCTGATATATTCTTTTGTATCTAGCTTTATATATCTTGTTGTAACTTTTGTAACTTGTAATTATCTTGTAACGAATCCCCCTTTAACTTAGTTGACCCTTTGCCCAATCTTAGGCACTAGTCTTAGTTGCCCTAGGAAAAGGTCTGACTTGTCATACATAATTATTGCATCTTGCACTTGCTGCTTAACATCATAGGCTAGATTTCCCCCTAACCATTTAACCAATTAAAACCAACTCCTAGAACATAAACGTTAATCTCATCTAGTAACTAGGGTCTACCCCCCTTGGCTTCCTTAGGAGTTAGCTTAGACGTAAGAGGTTCAAGTCAAAGTGACGACGTGGACTTTGAACCTAGGCATTGTGCCTTCGAGGACACACTAAGTGAGCAGGACTTAGCTCACATTTGTGAGTGTGTATAAGGACGACAACAAGGTTATTTTGTTAAAAATTAATTTATTTGAGCAAATTGACATGTAGGCTCAATTTTGTGAAAAGACACAAATATTGGATAAATAAGCCAAGATTTCCCATATAAATATGGCTTGAAGTTTTTATTTTTCATCATAACTCATCCCACTTGAGTGGAGGAATGAAATTTTCGCCTCTTCAATGCTACTTGGCTGACATAACTAGTGCACATCTTCTTGGAGAGGCTTTTTGTGGTGTATCTTGGCTATTTTCATGGTGGAAAGTCTTCAACTAGGGTTTTGCTTGATTATTCTTGGTGAAGTAAGTAGAAAATATGCAATTTTGTTCATGTAATAAATGCTCGTGGTAAATTTTACTTATTTCATGTTGAAGATTATGAAATTGCTCGCTTAAACCCTAGGAGAGAAACATAAGGTGCTTCTTTCTCTCTCTAGCCTTTCTATTTGTTAAAATTGTCAAGAATACCTTGTCTAGGATAAACTACTAGAGCCCTAAAGTGCTAGCACTTAAGTAGCTTCATCCTAGTTGCTTGTTGCATAATATATTTTCAATAGTCCAAGGAGGGAAGATTCGCTAGGGCCTAAAAGTGCTTATTCTCTAGTGAATTTTTCTTCAAAACTTGGATTATTAGGGCCTTGAAGTGCCAACACCTTTAGCATTCATTTCTTTTCCTTTGACAAGCATTATCATTGCTATTTTCTCCAAGTTGTATTGCCGCTACTATTGACTCCATAAGCCCAAATAAGGCACTTGTCTACTTTCTCTTGTGAAGGATTGAACAAACAACACTCAAACTTTATTTTCTCAAGCTTCTACTAACCATCTCTAACCCTAGTTTAGCCTAAATCACTAACTTTATTGTTGCTGTTATAAAAGTTTGCTACAACCATCTAATAGCAACAAATTTTCTGCATAATTGACATTAATTGCTAGCTAATCACTTCAAAAATTGCTTGTGACAAGTTATTATCATTATTAATAGTGAATGCTATCTTTTCATTGTCTTTTCAAGCTTTTCTAAGGAGTATTTGTTGCGGCTGTTACATTTTATCAATTGCTGTTGTAAACTTATTGACTGCTACAATTTCATATCAGCTAACACTTATTGTCTTTGTCTATTTTCTACTGAGGTATTATTATCATATTTGTATGCTATATTTTCTTGTTCTAGTTAGGTACACAAATTACACTGCTTCACCTCAATTCCTCAGACATAGACTTTGTTGATTTTGGTGACTAGTGAGGGGGGGGGTTTCTTAACATAACCTTAGTCTACCCAGCCCTTTAGGCCACCGGGGACGCCTCCCTTGGGGTAGACTTTCTTCTACTCCTAAAAGTGGGGATTTCCTATTGAGGTGACATTGATAGGATATCCTGTTTGTTACGCCAATCTCCCTTACTTGTCTTGGGCTTTGGACAAGTACAGATTGTGTGATAACACCCACTCAGGACGAACACCTTTAGTAACT
>SNQJ01S0011425.1:30917-47259 GCA_010110895.2 Picea sitchensis | reverse complement strand
CAGGACCAATCCGATGGTGATGGATGTTGCTGCTGCTGTCAAGACAAAGATGATGGGAGAAAAAGATGGGCCCTCCAGGGCTATGCTCAGGTCAATCCTGCTCTCGATACTCCATGTCTAGGACCTGTGGGCCTTGAGACACGATCTCCTAGTTATCCCTAAAAAGTGGGGATAACAGTAACCACTCACACAACTAGATCAAAGATCAACACACCGATGTTTTTACGTGGTTAAAATCCTTGAGGAGGGAAACAATCCATTGCCCCAACCAACGTGGCCACTTGAGGCAATATATTAATGCAAAAGAAAAATATTTCTCAAGAGAGTTTCTCACAATCGATCATCAACAAATGACCCTCCATGCTCTTTAAATAGAGATCATGGACCAATTGAGTGTCAAGCCATGGATCAATATAGCCCCGTTAAGATTGAGGAGAATATGAGCCATTAGATCACTCTTTGTCTATAACATATCGTGATCGTCGGATTACATAACTACAAATGCATATTAAAATAAACACACTTAGAAACACACTTTTACCTAAAGACATATTAGACCAAGTTGAGTTGAACTTAACTAACTCCTAACATCCCCCCTTAAGAACAACTTGGGATATGATTGAAGGATTTACAAAGGTGTCACAATAGGAGAAGGAAGGATGCAATAGATCTTATCCCCTCTTAATGATAACTTCCTAAACTCCTAACATAGATCAAAGTTTGGAAAACTTTGCTTTTGTAAGAGCCTTTGTGAAAATGTCCTTGATGTTCTGTAGGGAAAAAGAGCACTTCAATAACTCGATGATGAATGAGCTTTCTAATGAAGTGCATGTGTAGCTCAATGTGTTTGCCTGCACTGATGTTGAACTGGATCTTTGGAGAGCTTGATAGCACTGTAATTGTTGCAGCAGAGGGTGGTCGTATGCTCCTGCTGGAAGCCTAACTTTGAAAGGATTTGTTGAGGCCACAAGGCTTCTGGACTTGCCTTAACTGCTGCTCGGTACTCCGCTTCTGTGGAAGAAAGAGCAAGAGCTTGTTGTTTCTTACAAGCCCAAGTGACAGGTTCAGAACCAAGGTTGAAAACATAACCTGTAGACTTTTGATTATCATGGTCGTCGACCCAATCTGAATCAGTGAAACAAACCAACAAGGGAGCCCCCTCTGAACTGTAATGTATCCCAAACTGAACTGTACCCCAGACATATCGAAGTATCATTTTTGCTACTTTCCAATGGTTTTCATGGGGTGTTTTCATATACCAGGCAACAAGACCAACAACAAAGGAAATATCCGGACGGGTATGAGTCAAATATAAGAGGCTACCAACTAACTGGTAGTACAAAGTGGCATCGACTTCGGGAGTAGTACAAGTGGCAACAAGTTTGACTCCATATGATAAGGGAGAAGGGGTTGGTTTCAAATCTTCCATATGAAAGCAACAAAGAAGGTCACAAGCATATTTAGATTGGGAAAGGGAAATACCTTCTTTAGTTTGCAATACTTGGAGGCCAAGGAAATAATGCAAATAGTCTAAGTCCGTCATTTCAAATTTCTTTTTAAGGCTGGATTTCACATGGGTTAAAATTTTAGGGTCACTACCAGTGAGGATAAGGTCATCAACATAAAGAACAAGAATTATGAGATGGCTTCCTACTTTCTTGGTATAGTCATTAGGGTTAGAATGACATCTAGAAAAGCCGATGTTAAGAAGAAAGATGTCAATTTTTGCATACCAAGCTTGAGGAGCTTGCTTAAGACCATAGAGAGATTTCTTAAGGCAACATGCAAGGATGGAGTCATTCTGGACATAGCCAGTAGGTTGTTCCTTGTAGATTTCTTCTTGCAAATCCCCATGCAAGAAGGTGGATTTAACATCTATTTGACGGATCTCCCATTTGTGTGAGGCAACAAGGGCTAGATCAAGGTGGATGGAATTCATTTTGGCTATGGGGGCAAAGGTTTCATTGTAGTCAATTGCTTCAACTTGAGAGAATCCTTTGGCAACTAACCGAGCCTTATGTCTTTCAACACTTCCATCTGATGCATACTTAGTTCTATACACCCATTTACATCTGACAAGTTTTCTTCCTCTAGGAAGAGGTACAAGATCCCAAATATCGTTTGCCATTAAGGAACGATATTCTTCATTCATTGTTGTGTCCCAATCTAGATGGCCAAAACCTTCTGCAAATGTTTTTGGATCACGGGTCTTTGAAACTTGAGCCAAAAGAGAGGAGGCTTGCTGGAACTGTGAACGTGTCCGACGTTGATCTATAGGATCACCAACTGCTTCTCGTGTTAAAACGAACCCATTTGGGAAGCGATGGAGCTAGTACAGGTTCATGTTCAATGCACTTATTTGGAGGGAGGTGAGCAGGCAAAGGTGGATTTTCATCCTCACTGTCATCATCTGAAGAAGAAACCAAAATAGGAACAAAAGATGGCACAAACGTCGAAGATGGCTTGCAAGCCGAAGATGGCACAAATGTCGAATTAGGCTCGCAGGCCAAAGATGGCACAAACTTCGAATTAGGCTAGCAGGCCAAGAGATTTTCATCAAATTTAACATCTCTTCTAATAATTATTTCATTGGAATGAGGTTGAAGAAGTCGACAACCTTTGACATCTTCATAATATCCAACAAAAATACACTTCTCACTTTTAGGTTTTAAAGCTTTCCTTTTCTCATCAGGAATGTGATCCCATGCTACACTACCAAATACACAGAAGTGGCTTGCATTTGGCTTAATTTTACTCCATGCTTCTTTTCATGTTATATTTTTTAAAGCTTTTGTGGGAGTCAATTTACTATGTAATTTGCACAGTGGATGGCTTTTGCCCAATAATGAAGACTCAATCCCTTAGATTGGATCATACAATTAGCCATTTCTTTTAATGTGCAATTCTTTCTCTCAGCGACACCATTTTGCTGTGGTGTATATGGAGCAGTATGTTGCATTTGAATGCCCTATGTAGTGCAGTAACTTGTAAATTTGTTGTTCACATATTTGCCTCCTTTATTTGTTCTTAGCCTTTGAAGTTGATGTCCAAATTGTTTTTTTAGAAGGGCCTTGCAGGCCAAAAACATGTCAAAAACTTCACTCTTAAGTTTTAAGAAGTAAACTCAAGTGCGTCTGGAGAAGTCATCAATGAAGGTTAAGAAGTATTTACACCCAGAGAAAGAAGGAGAAGAAAGTGGACCCCACAAATCACAATGAACAAGTTGCAAAGTGGTCGAGGTGTGCCAAGAGACACGTTTGTCAAAACTGTCTTGATGATGTTTGCCGAGAAAACAACCGGCACAAACACCATCTCTGCAAGAAATGAGAAGAAGGCCAGTCACCATATTTTGATTACGTAGTTGTTGCAATGAGCGATAGTTTAGATGAACAAACCGCTCATGCCAAAGTTTGCTCAAGTCATCGCTATGAGCAACAAAAACTGATGGAAAAGATGATGACCCAAAGTTGTACAACCTGGTAATATCATCAACAATTCCGTTTGCTAAGACATGCTTAGGATCTTTTAAATCCTTTACAACTTGGTGAGGTGAAAACTCTATAGTTTTACCTTCACCCGAACGAGCGATCTGATACATTGATAGAAGGTTGCAGGAAATGCTTGGAACACATAATACATCATTGAAATGACCATTATCTACCTGAACTGTTCTAGACCCTACAACACTAAGAGATCCATCATCACCAACAAATATTCGTTTGATGTTACATTCATTAAGAGCAGAAGAAATGGCTTTATCCTTAGCCATATGATAAGATGCTTCAGAATCAATAAGCCACTCATCAAAAGAAGAAGTAAATGTTGCATTGAAGGAGAAACCAGAAGCAGAAAGTGCATGTTCACGAGAATAATAGTTAGAAGAAGAATCAAGATTGATGTTGTGCTTTTCATCGCTGCTTCTAAGGCTTCCATCAACAAATGACCCTCCATGCTCTTTAAATAGAGATCATGGATCAATGAGGGGTTAAGCCACAGATCAATATAGCCGTTAAGATCGAGGAGAATATGAGCCATCTGATCACTCTATGTCTAGAACATATCGTGATCGTCAGATTGCATAACTACAAATGCA
The DNA here is from genome assembly GCA_010110895.2 of Picea sitchensis. Classification (NCBI taxonomy): domain Eukaryota; kingdom Viridiplantae; phylum Streptophyta; class Pinopsida; order Pinales; family Pinaceae; genus Picea; species Picea sitchensis. The sequence goes on along the minus strand of SNQJ01S0011425.1, from coordinate 43,166 downwards.
TACTAAAAAAAACACACTTTTACCTAAAGACATATTAGACCAAGTTGAACTTAACTAACTCTTAAGTGTCTAAATATCCTAAGAGAATGGTTATAGTTATACATTCAGAAATGGGAAGGATGGTGAAGAGAATGGAGAGAAGAAATGCAGTAGAGGCTCAGGCAATGCAAAGGCAGCTTATAGGCATAAACTCCCAAGTTGAGTCACTCAAAACAAGCAAATGCAGTTTGAAATCTATATGGAAAATAATATTCCGAGGATGGAAGAAATGGGAGAGAGAGTGAGTGGGCTGCAGGGAAAAATTGGGAAGCTGGAAATGGAGATGTGAGAGGCATGTTGGGGAGACTCCTGAATGTTTATTGTTGTACGTCTAGAAATGGGAAGGATGGTTAATAGAATCGGAGGGAAGAAATGCATTGGAGGCTCATGCAATGCAAAGGCAACATATAGGCATAAACTCCTAGGTTGAGTCACTCAAAAACAAGCAAATGTAGTTTGAAATCTATATGGAAAATAATATTTGGAGGATGGAAGAAATGGAAGAGAGAATGAGTAGGTTACAGGAAAAAATTGGGAAGCTGGAAATGGAGAAAAGGTTTGCGGTTGAGGTTATTTAGTGAATGGCTCCTCCTACTTTTCTATGGGTTCTTATGGAATGGAACATATGCTAGCTCGGGAGGAAGATATAGTGCAATGGGATTCTATTCAAGCAAAGAAGTAATCCCTTGGCATTCAGTCATCGAAAGTTGGTAGCAAGCTAGAAGCCCATAGTGAGCATGCCCCTTTTTAGTTTTTGAAAACTGTAATGACTTGTAAATTTGTATTTTCATTATGTCAGTTCATACAACAATACACCTGTCGAATAGAAAGTAGTAGCTTGGGGAATAGAAAACATCTAAAGCCCTTGTTAGGAGTTGGTAGAAAAGTGAGTTCAATTCATAGGCCATGAACACAATATGGGCAATATTTTCAGAGATTTTGTGTTGGAACATTTCACTCACAATAAATGAGAATATAATTAGAGGAAGGAGGATGAAAAATCAAGCGCTGTCTAAATATACAACAAAGGTAGATCCTAGCAGGGAGTAGGGATGGATAAAGAGGTGAAAATTCTGTAAAGGTTGGAGCTCAAGAATGGGAATAGAGTCCCCCTATTCAAGAAGAGGGGTTAGGGCCTTGAGACAAGTCCAAACAAGCCCGGGACGCCTCGAATTGGGAACATGGAAATTGAATTTCAATGGGCCTTCTAAAGGCAAGCTAGGAAAACCAAGAAGTGGAGGAGTCATTGATGATGCATGCATAGGGTTTAGGATATTTTTGGACATTTACTATCTATCCATTAGTAAACTAGTTATTTTTGGTATCCTTGCGAGGACTTATTTTTGTCAAGTAGCATGTGAAGGAAGTTCTTATTGTCAGGTAGGCTATATTAGAGTAGTTCTATGTTTCGCTGAAGTTCTATTTTTATCTTCAGTTTCCATTTTTGTTACAGACTCATTATGAATGTGTATATTCATGTACTCTTATGTGATATGATAAAGAAAAGTCTACAGTGCATGTACAGTTGAGAATGTACTCTTATGTGATATGATAAAGAAAAGTCTACAGTGCATGTACATTTGAGAATGTGTGTGCTTGTGCTCTCTTGTATTCTCTCTTGTGCTCATGTCATTTGGTATGAAAGCCTTGTTTTTGCTCTGACCCTGGTTCTTCTTTGGAGAGAATCAGACATTATCTTGCATTGGTGTTGCACCAATTCCGAATATGGACCCATAACATTCAATGAGGAATGGTTTGGAGAAATTTGGAGTGGCCAACACCTGGGTTGAAGACATTACTTGCTTTGTTCCTTGAAAACAACATCTTGCTTCATCATTCCATTGGAAGGAGTCCTCAAGTAAATCTAACAATGGTGTCACAATATCAGTTAAATTTTTAATAAACCATTGATAGTATCTTGTTATGCGTACAAATCCACGTAATTTAGAAAGATTCTTAGGGATTGGCCATTCTAGGATTGCTGTAATCTTTTTTGAATCTGGCTTCAGACCTTCTTTAGATATTATATCGTTTAAGTACTCAACTTCGTTCTTGCCAAAGGTGCATTTTGTCTTCTTTGCATAGAACTTATTTTATTCTTTGTTGGATAATAGCCTATCCACATGCTTAAGGTGGTCCTTCCATGTCCTACTTTAGATGAATATATTAATAGCCTATCCACATGCTTAAGGTGGTCCTTCCATGTCCTACTTTAGATGAATATATTGTTAAAAGAAAACAAGTACAAATCTCCTTAAATAAGGTCGATAAGTTGGATTTATTGTGGGGGCATTTGTCAATCTGAATGACCTCACTTTGAAGTCATAATGTCCTCGATGCGTTCTAAACTTCTAAATGGCATCTTTGGAATGTCTTTCAAACAAGTATGAATTTGATAAGACCTTGAGTGCAAGTTTAACTTAGTGAAATACTTTGATCCACTAAGTTCATCAAGCATCTCATCTACAAAGGGAATTGGGAATTTATTCTTTTTCGTGATCTTATTTAATCCTCTATAATCAATCCTCTATAATCATAGACAATGAAACGAACCATTCTTTTTCTTGACAATGATTACTGAGTCAAATACAGATTTCTACTATTAGTTTGAATCCACAATGTTATTGCTCTTGTGCCCACTATTCTGTTTCTGTTTTATGATGACGTAGATATTGATGTGGTTTAATGTTCACAGGCACAAATCTACCTCAATAATATGCTACTTGCGATCAGGAAGTAATCCTAATGACGATTCTTTGAATATTGTACTATGATTCTTTTCTTGATTCAATAGGCTATTACTTTTGTTGTTAAGTTTTCCACATGATAACATTTGGTTATAAATGTTGGGACTCCCTTCCAAATCATCTTCTCAATACAATGTGAGGACATCAACTTGGTGGGTGGAGGGGTAGAGCTATTAAGTTTGTACTTTTTACCTCCGCAATTGAACTTGATAAATTGTAGTGAAGAAACCAAGCTTCTCCAACCATTCTTCCCTAAGAATGGCGTCGATTCCTTGCAAAGATAAGGCATAATAATTTGAAATCATTGGTAAATCTTGTATATGTCACCTTTTTGCATTTTCCCATACAAGACATTGTACTTCCGTTGGAAACCGTAACTTAGAAATATTTAGCCAGATGGACAAACAAGTTGAATCTTCTCGAGGCTAATGTCAATGAAATTGTGAGTACATCCAGTATCTATTAACTTTATAATGATATCTTTCTTGATATGGCCCTTCACCATGAGAGTTTTTGGTCGGGTGATACCTGTAACAGTGACTAAGGAAATCTTTGACATAGATTCTTTGCCCTCTGATTTACACTGGGCTTCACAAGAGTCCTCAATTTCATCTTCACTCTTTGGTAGACTTTCTGACTCTTCATCTTCTTCAACGTTAACTTCACACATATATAATTTCTTCTGGTAATTGCTTTTGTTGAAGCTACTTTTATCCCGATTCCCTTATTCTCCTTGGCCTTGTCTTGTTTGTTCTCATCATTTCTAATCTTATCCAATCGGTCTTTTGTTCCGTCGTGCACCAACCAGTTTGGATATGGCATTTGCGGGGATTTATATTTTGGAGTTTCGGCCTTTATTTCTCCTACTGAACATAGTAACAGTTCTGATTGGTTGCTAACTTTGTGTTCTACAATACACACTTTTTGAATTGCCTCTTGTACATCTTTGATTTCATGCAGTCTCATCTTGTTCCAGATTTCAAATTTTAATCCACCAATATAAGATTGGATTGCATAAGTTGAAACTTCAGGTCCATTGGTGGTCAATATTGTCCAGTCTCTTGAATACTCATCCACTTGATTTGACAAAGACATTTTAGTCTGTCTAATAGTTGGTCTCTGGTTACCCAAATCTTTGAAGGAATTTGGAAGTCATTAAAGAATCTGTCCACAGGAAATAAGTATGGTGGAATTGACTTTCTCCATCACAAATAACATGAGCGAGTGTCATCTTCCATCATCTTCCATTTGTAAAAGTGCAAAGAATGCCATTTCTTCTTGGGAAGTTGGAGGATTTTCTTGTAAAATGTTGTTGCATTTTATTGACCCAATCAAGGGCTTATGACGGATCAACTCCATTGTACTTTGGAAGTTCCAACTTATTAAATGCTTTTTGAGCAAACTGAGATCTTGTATTCGGAATTTCTGCTGAGCCGTTTCCTCTTGAACTAGATTGATGATTGTGTTGTTGATTCCTCGAAGCATTTCCACAATGTGGTGATATTGATTGGTAAGATTGTTTATGTTACCACTTAACTTGTTGACATTTTGTTCCACTTATTGCTTAAATTTCTCATAATCAAGATTCAACTCCATGGGGTTTGGGTCCTTTTGTGCTAGTATCTCATCAGAATTTTCGTCGCGTCTTATTTTTCTTTGATATACCTTATTCTCCACTAGTACTTTTATATGAAGCACCTGTTCCTTTTTCTTAAATATTTTTTTGGCCCTGAAGTATTTTCTTATTCACACTTATTAAAAAGAGAATATATTTGACATCTAATGAAGCTTAGTTGAGACTCGAGAGTCCTTTTATTAAAAAGAGGATACATTAAATATTCTCTTTTTAATTTGCTTGTATTTCTAAGGTTATATCTCTGTACAAGCATGATGTTCCTTCCTGACGGGTAATTATTCCACAATAGCAGTGATGTTTTGATCGTTGTAACTTTTTCTGCTAAGAGGTGGTAGGCGCCTGTGGTGGTTCTGAAGTGCCTATGGTCACAAAAAATCCATGATGATGTGTTGATGCCCACAGTGAGACTATGGGAATGTTGACATTCTCCTCATGCAGCAGAATGTTTCCTTTGATGGGGTGACATTTTATAGTATTTATATTTGCAGCAGTGATTGTAGTAATGTTCACGATCTTGAGTGGCAGTGATATGTTCTCAGTAGCAGTGTTTGATTTTTCCAGGGACAACTAGGGCAGCAAAAATCTGTAAGGGCGGCATGACTACAGGAATATGTTATTCCATTGATCCCGTGTGCTTTTCCGCTGATATTTTTGCCTGATTACTGCAAATTTAGTTGATAATTTCTCTTATGCACAGATATCTATGGCAGCCCAGGTGTAGGAGAGAAGGTCGCACAGTTCATTGTATTTGAATGATCTTTCTCTTCTTTTGCTGCTGCCATTCACCACACGGTTTCCTGCTTCTTCTGCTCTGCGTTAACTTTTGAGATGAAAGTTGGCTTTGATACCAATTGCCAAAGACCAATAAGAAGAAATATAGATATTTGAATGTTGAATAAGATAAAATGGTGCCTCATCACACAATTACATGTAATATTATGCATACAAAGAGGAAAGATGATGCCTTCTTGAAATGGGCATTAAGGGCTTTCATGATACCTAGGGTAAGAGCTTCAAATGCTGCCTTGTTATTTGTCCCTTTCCCTAGAATCTGGTAATAGACTCTTAATAGATGTCCATAATGATCTCCAAAAACCCCTCCTGATTTGCCTACAGGCTAGGGCACTCTTTTGAGGTGCCATCAAAATATGGTTTTAAGTTTTAAGTTTTAACCATCCTTTCTGGGGTTTCAGAGCTGTTGGTCAGCAAGGGGCCTTAACTGCTGTCCTTTATCGGGAATAGTCACACCTCATCATTAAGCAATTAGAAGAATAACAACATTAATAAGGTATTTTACATGCCCATGCAACATAGCTATTTCTCTATTAGTAGATCAGCTATTTTTGGTATCCTCATGTGTGGAAGCTTAGTTTTGTCAAATAGCATGTGAAGAAAGTTATTTTTGTCAGGGAGTATATACTAGATTAGTTCCTTATTTAACTGAAGATCTATGTTTCTTCAGCTATCAGTTTTGTCAGACTTATTATCAATAAGTACTTGTGTAATGATGAAGAAAGTGTATAGCTTATGTACAATTGAGAACTTGTGTGTGCTCTTTCTCACATTCTCATTGTGTTCTTTCTTCAATTTCTGCTGCATGAACTTGTATCAGTCATAGTGGATGATTAGGAGAACATCAAAACTGTCTACTATGAAGTTAAAAATTGCATAACTAACTGGGTATAATTGGATGGATTGATCAGAGCTGTCAAGATCTGCTGGGGAAAGATTTGAGGAACCTTGAGATAGATGGGGATTTAAAACTGATGGTGACTTATTTGGTTCCAATAAAGAGAATGCGATTTGGATTTTGGAAGCAGATTACTTGAATCATTATAGATGTCGAGGCTGAGTCATGACAAACAGTCAACAAACGAGTGGCAGATAGGGCAACCGATTGCGTTGTTAAGCTGGATGGTTGGCAAGTACTCATCTGATTATGAAGAAACATAAAAGGAAGATGACGTGGGCACCAGGGAACATCGATATATTTAATGGTAGAGCAATTTGTTGTCTCACAAGGGAAATCAGAAGATGGTAGCAGGGAGGAAGATTGTGAGGAAGAGCAGAGGGAGGGAAAGGTAGGGAATTGAATGTCCCAGTGCAGAGGAGTTGAAATAGGCTTTGGAGATGAAGCAGGAGTGGTACAAATTTGAAGATCCCTGAAGAAAACTGAGGTCCTATGAGACTGCCAACTAAGGTCTGTCTTTGACCTTGAAATTGGCTCTAAGTTTCAATCTTCAAAACTGTCCTTTGCTGTTTTAGGACAACAAACAGTTTAGTAACTTTCTGCCCATAGTTTTTGTAGGTCAAGTTTTCTTTGAGGTGCCCTTGCAAGTGTTTTCGTAACCCAAAGTTAGCACATGCAATATAACTCAAAACAAGTAACACTTCCTCCTGATCTTAACAACACAAGTAAGCTGATCTACACTCTAAGCATGCATGAAATGAACACATGTATTTTTGGTCCACATGACCCTAGATAAAACTTCCCCGGGGAAAACCAATTTGGAATGAAAGTATATATAAGTGGTGTCTAAAGCATGAGATACAACAAGTACAGGAAACAAATGAACCTGATACAAAGGCAGCCCCTCTCAAGCTGCTATACAAGTCCAAGAAGGTGAATGCGCCCAAGCATGGTGCGCCCTTCTCCTTTGTTGCTCAATCCCACTCTAGCCTTGCGCCCTTGCTGCTCAGAGCCTTGTAGAAGAAACCCTTGCACACAAATCTGCCCTTGTGTGCTACCTCTCCAACAAGACACTCCAATCAACAATCTGACAAGTAGAAGACCTCCTTGCTAGGTGTGCGCCCTCCTCCTATAGTGCGCCCTCCTCCAAGCAAGCATGAACACCACAAATAAATGGAAGCCAAAGCCTCCTAGAGCCCTCCATGAAGGGAGGCGCCCTTGCTTCCCTCTTCCTTTGCTTCCATTCCCATCTCCATTGCTCTCCTCTTCCTCTCCAAGTGAACAAAAGAGCGAATGAGACTCCTTTTGCTCTATGTGTGTAATGTCCCTTTCCAAATAGGATCTCCAGAGAGGAGGCTTAATGGTCTAAACCGCCCCGTTAGACTATAGCCAGGGCCAGAAAATGGGTAAACAAGGTTACTCGAGGTCACTCCAGTCAAAGGTGTTATATTCGGAAAGTGACATTGAGCTAAAAAGGGTTAAAAGCGCTTTTAAGTCATTATGAGCTAAAAATAGAAGTCCACAGTGAATTGTGGTTTCAGCAGTGATTTAGGGTTTTGGAAGTCAACAGTGAATTAGGGTTTCAGCAGGGATTTAGGGTTTTGAAAAGCTATAAAGGAAGGGTTAGCGACCTAATTCATGATTATGCAGATTATGACTTGTCATTGAGGAGAGAGGTGCATCTCAGGAGAGATAGTTCAGTGGATTCCAGGAGGAAGACACCAGTTGGCTGATTTCGGTGTTGAGAGACACACCCTTGTCACCGGGAAGATTATTTAGGTCTTCCATCATTCTTCAGCAGCAGTTACATAGTGTTCAACAGCAAGGGCGCATTCATCCAGAGTGAGGGCGCAACTTCTGAGAGGGTTTTGGGTCGAGTTACCCCATCCAGGGGGAATTTCGAGATTTCCTTCTGACCCATTTGAGAGGAGGGCAAGGCACATTTTTTGCCTAGTTCCTCATCAGATTCCGTCGGAGGAATCAACTGGGACGCATTTTCCAGACTTGGATGTGCGACACTTTTGGCAGGCACATTTGGGGTTCCAGAGCGAGCATTAGACCAGATTCAGGGAAACCCTTCCGACCCATTTCCCAGTAGACCAAGGCGGTTGTTTTGAGACATATCTCGTCCGATTCCGACGGTGGAATCACTAGGATGCATTTTGCCAGAAGAAGAGGGGTGCATTCCCCCAGGGGTATCCATCTAGGGTCCAGACTCATCAGCAGAGGGGTTCGACAGATACCAGTACCGAGGACTAGAGCAGGGCGCATCATTTGGGACAGTTTCCAGGCCATTCCGAGAAGTATAGCTCCCAGGTCGAACTTTCCAGACTTCCAGCAGTTACTGTCAGAGCTTCCATATTCCCAGCGCACCCATTGATTCCGCAACACTCACATATTTCGGGTATTATCTTTTAGTTGCTTATTTGTATTTCGGCTAAGATCCTTTTGTCTTCTAATCCAGCCGAGTGTTGTTATTTTATTCAGCCGCATTCGGCCTATTGTAATCCACAGAGATATCATAATACAAACTTTGCCGTCCTTTGTCGCATTTATTATTTGTATGATCATTTATATGCTGTAACCAATAAGATCCTACATACACATTAACAACATTTCATAGACTAGCCAAGTCGGGAACATTACAATGTGCCCCTCTTAAGGAATCATAAGGAAACCTTAAAAGATCAATGGCTAGGATCACTCCAAGCCATATCTAATCCATGGTTGAGATCTCTCAAAAAGAATCTCAACTCAAAACCTACTTTCGGGTTAAGTTTCCATAGTTCACTTTATGTCCCCCAATTCACCCACAAAGTGAATTAATAGTCACTTTTCACTCAAATGACAAATTTCACCCTTTTGACTTAGGAAAATGTCAAAGTGAAATTAGACATAATATAAGGCATAATTGGTCAAATATTTCCCTCTTGTGGTTAGAGGCTCCAAACCACAAGGGAACCATTTCCCGAGGTACACCAAAACTCAACACTCCCTCTTACCGAGGAAAGTGTTTCTCACCAATCAATCTCGTCCCAACTGTGGACTTCCTTGCCTCCTAGCAAGGCCTAGGTGAGTATGGATGTACCCTCTGTCTCTGATCTGCTCGACCTGTCCTGATACTGATCTGCCGACCTACCCTGATCTCTAGATGGAAGTCCATCTCCACCTACCCGAGATCACCTAGATCTTGTCATCTCACCAAAGATCTCTCCCTCTGCATCTCACCAAAGGTCTTTAGGTTTTGGCATCTCACCAAGATCCTCCTTGGTCTCTCACCAAGGTCCTATACTCATGGCATGCAATATGAGTCACATCTCTTGGTATTTCATCAAGAGTTTCTAGGTCTTGGCATCTCACCAAGATCCTCAACCTTGGTCTCTCACCAAGGATTTCTACCTCCTGGCATATCGCCAATGGTCACTACTCTTGGCATCTCACCAAGAGTCTCTCTCTTGGCATATCACCAAGAGTCTCTCCCTCTTGGAATCTCACCAAGAGTATCTGGATCTTGGCATCTCACCAAAATCCTCAACTTGGCCTCTCACCAAGTGACTTCCACCTGAAGTTGGTCCTAAAGCTAATTTGCTCGTCTCCATGGCCAAGTGAGGCTCAAGCCTCTGTGGCCCTGCTGCTCCTCCTCATCAATCTTTGATGCTCTGAAGCCCCGCAACCAACCTTCTGTCTCGACAACTCTGAAACTAAAGCTGTCCCGGGTGGACCAGTCACCTCTGAAGATGGTGTCCTCGAATACTGAGTCTGAGCACTCTCTGTATCAATACTCTGAGTCAGTAGGTCCTCCTCAACTCTGTCTCCCCACATGATGCTGGATGGTGTATCAACTGACAAATAACTGACGAATGCACACTCTCTCGCAAACTATGCATTGAACTCCTCCTCTTCCGCTGTCGCTGCAGTACCACCCTGCTGCCTCTTCTTCTTCCTCTTGGGACACTGTCCAACATAGTGCCCCATCTCACCATAACCAAAGCATCTCACTTTTCTTATGTCCTTCTTCTATCCACTGCCACTCTCTAGTGGCTGGGTCCCTCCCTTGGGACCTTGTCTCGCACCCTCTTCGATCTTCTTCTTGCCCTTTAACCAAAGACCCAGAGCTGCACCTTAACTCCTCCTGTACGAAATCGTCCCAAAGTCTCTCCCAAGCAGGCATGACCTCCCAGGCAACGATGCCTCGTACAAATGAACCCCAAGGTTTGGAAAAGCTGTTCAAAGCCATCCTCACCAAAAAGTCTGGATCCACAATCTCTCTGACCGCTACTAACTCATCTCTGAAATGAGTGAATTTGCCTAAGTACGATGTGACTGTCTTGAAATCAAGCATCTGAATGCTCCTGAGATTCTCCTGTAGAACCATCTTTTGGTTTTGGTTGGGACTCTGGTAAAGCTTGCACAAGGATGGCCACATCTCAGATGCATAGTATTTACCAGTCAGATGGGGAATGGTGTGGTCCCTCACCGCATCACAAATAGTCCTCTTCGCCTTGATGCTATCCTTCTTGAAATCTTCATCCAACAATGGTGGTGTAGCGGGTGTAGGAGGAATCACCACGGGAGCTTGAACTATATCCCATAGTTCAAGGTCCTCCAAGACGAATGTGATCCTGGTCTTCCAAGGGGACCAATTGCTAGCTCCGTCTAGCCTATCCTTTGTCCGCATCTGGGACATCGACATGGCTGTCCACTAAAACTCAACACTTAAGCTCACATTGATGCGAAAACTGCAAAAGAACTCGGCTTCACCACTTGACACACAAGCAGAAGTAAGGCTGTCCAAACATGTCCACAAAACAGTCCTCCAACTGTCCAACAAATCTGCTCACAAGCTGTCCACTAACTCTGCCAACAAGCTGTCCATAATTTGCCAACAAGCTGTCACAAAACTGCCCACAAGATGCTCTAGAAATCAGCAAAACTTCGCCAATAAGACTTTGATACCATGAAGAAAACTGAGGTGCTATGAGGCTGCCAACTAAGGTCTGTCTTTGACCTTGAAATTGGCTCTAAGTTTCAATCTTCAAAATTGTCCTTTGCTGTTTTAAGACAACAAATAGTTGAGTAACTTTTTGCCCATAGTTTTTGTAGGTTAAGTGTTCTTTGAGGTGCCCTTGCAAGTGTTTTTGTAACCCAAAGTTAGCACATGCAATATAACTCAAAACAAGTAACTCCTCCTCCTAATCTTAACAACACAAGTAAGCTGATCTACACTCTAAGCATGCATGAAATGAACACATGTATTTTTGGTCAACATGACCCTGGATAAAACCCCCCCGGGGAAAACTAGTTTGGAATGGAAGTATATATAAGTGGTGTCTAAATCATGAGATACAACACGTACATGAAACAAATGAACCTGATACAAAGACATCTCCTCTCAAGCTGCTATACAAGTCCAAGAAGGTGAATGTGCCCAAGCATGGTGCGCCCTTCTCCTTTGTTGCTCAATCCCACTCTAGCCTTGCGCCCTTGCTGCTCAAAGTCTTGTAGAAGAAACCCTTGCACACAAATTTTCCCTTGTGTGCTACCTCTCCAACAAGACACTCCAATCAACAATTTAACAAGTAGAAGACCTCCCTGCTAGGTGTGCACCCTCCTCCAAGCAAGCATGAACACCACAAATAAATGGAAGCCAAATCCTCCTAGAGCCCTCCATGAAGGGAGGTGCCCTTGCTGCCCTCTTCCTTTGCTTCCATTCCCATCTCCACTGCTCTCCTCTTCCTCTTCAAGTGAACAAAAGAGTGAATGAGCCTCCTTTTGCCCTATGTGCCCCTCTTAAGGAATCATAAGGAAACCTAAAAAGATCAATGGCTAGGATCACTCCAAGCCATATCTAATCCATGGTTGAGATCTCTCAAAAAGAATCTCAACTCAAAACCCACTTTGGGTTAAGTTTCCATAGTTCACTTTATGTCCCCCAATTCACCCACAAAGGGAATTAATAGTCAATTTTCACTCAAGTGACAAATTTCACCCTTTTGACTTAGGAAAATGTCAAAGTGAAATTAGACATGAAGTATAAGGCACACTGGGTCAAATATTTCCCTCTTGTGGTTAGAGGCTCGAAACCACAAGGGAACCACTTCCCGAGGTACACCAAAGCTCAACAATCCCGTGAATAA
>SNQJ01S0011424.1:329138-340690 GCA_010110895.2 Picea sitchensis | reverse complement strand
TATGTGGTTTATCCAAAATTAAGCATGTTGAGCCTTTAAATATGACACCATAGCCATGCTCCATAAATTGTCCTACACTTATGATATTGTGTTTGAGGTTTGGAACATAATACACATCATGTATGTTTTTTTGTGATTTTTTTAGTTAGAACAAGAACAATACCTTTTCCTAAAGCTTTTACTTGAGAATCATCACCTAAAGTAATTTAATATTTTATAGAAGTATCAATGTTAGAAATCAATTATTTGTTACCTACCATATGATTGATGTAGCTATTGTCCAAAAACCAAATGTCCTTGTTGTGACCTTCTTCATAGGTATGGCAAAAAAGGAACATTGCTTCATAAGTTCCTCCTTCATTGTTGGAGACATTTGCTCTACCTTTATTTTGATCTCACTCTTTATTTTTGCATTTTCTTCATAAGTTCCTCCTTCATTGTTGGAGACATTTGCTCTACCTTTATTTTGATCTGACTCTTTATTTCTGCATTCACTCTCACAGTGACTATAATTTTTGCAATAGTAGCATTGAATTCTTGTAGCATTGAATTCTTGATTTGTTGCCAATTTTTCTTCTCTTCCTCTTTGATTATGTGGGTTTTTAGACTGTTGTGACTGTCCCGAGTGTTCTTGTGTGGGTGTTTCTTCTCTATCTCTTTTACTTCTACGTCAATTTCCTTTGCCTCCGCCTCTAGTGAAAGAAGTTTGAGTCTTGAAAGCATGTTCGAGATACCCTTCTTCCAGGGGGAGTCTAGTTTCATGTGACATAACCGATCCTATCATTTCTTCAACAATCCTCTTATCTTCAATCTATTCACCATTAAGCCTAATCTAGTTTACAATGCCCATCACTCTAGTCGTGAACTAGTCAACATTCTCTCAATCATATTCAAGGTTTCAAATCGAGTTCTCTCAATGCCATTTTTCACTCGTTCCCATCATTCTTGAGCATGGAGGAATGATTTCATGCTCAAGGACCAGAACTCATACTTATTGACAAGAGGAAGCCATTTAAAAAAAATAGCAGAACTATATATAATAAAATAAAATAATACCTTTTCCATCTCCTCGATCATCTACGCGGTTTACTACTTTGGTCATGCTTGCTTTGCTCCCAATAGAACGCTTTCTCAGTCTCCACGGACGCCAATTTCCCCCACCTCGAATCACCCTTTGAGCCAGAAATACAAGTGGCTTCGAGGACGAAGATAAGTTTCATCCTTTGTAACTACATCTGATCATTCTTGAGTTCATTCTTTGGCCCATTCCCTCACGTGTTCTCTTCCTAATCCTCGATAATCTACTGCCCTTGCTCTCGGTTTGGAAGAAAAATCATTTTCCATTGCGATTTCCTACTCCACTTGTTATTTAATACCCTCGTCTTCTGCTTTGGGTTCTTGATTTGGAATATTTAGGGTTGGGAGTTGGGTGAACTCGTCAATGGAGGTTTTGGCTTTCTTGATCATCCCATCCATGGCTTGACTTGGGTGATCAAAGTCAATCCTCACTTGGAAATCATAAAATTGAATGGCGGTGAATGCCGTTGGTCCTTTTTGTTCCACGTTCCTTTGCGGGTCTAGTTACACTTATCATCACGGAAGGTATACTCCTTTCTTCACTCCAAACTGTCAATTTAACCGAACGTGCAGGAATACAAGAAGATATGGACATTAATTCTAAAATGTCATTCGCACTAGTAGTAGAAGGCCAACTATAAAAGCATTAAGGTTTAATGCTTACCCTATCCAATTCTAAATTCGATGTTGTGGTAAATATTTTAATAGAATGTGTGAAAGAGTTAAGGCTTGTTATTTTATTTTCTAATTATGTTAAAATAGATTGAATAATAATTATTATGAAGCATATTAAGTTATATAATGTTTTTCACAAAATGTGATTTAGAATGTATTATGTAAATGTGATTTAGGTTGGTGAATCGATAAAGTTGAAAATGGGTTGAAGTATCTAGGAATTGTAATACTTTGAATATATTTATAAAATATATCGCTCGTTGTAGAACAAACAAGGAAAAAAGAGATAGGGGCTATGACTCTACGAGAGAGGGGGATAAGGGAGCTAAGTCTTTTATTATATTTGAATTCAACACTTGTAGAGTCCTCAAAACACTAGTGGAAGAGGTCAAAACCCAAGTACGAGTCAGTCAAGTTGTCAGGGAACTAACAAGTCAAAGATTCAATACCATTACTGTAAAAAGTATGGACATTATGCATATGAGTGCGGTAAGAGATAGTAAAATCAGAACAAGCAAGGTCAAGATCAGTCAAACAACGCAAATAACCAAACTCACCCTATGCTTATGGCGCACGTTGAGGCAATGCATATAGTCTCACTAGTTGAATGCAATGTTTCTCAAGCAAGTCAATGCAACACATGGTATTTAGGTTCAGGTTGCAGTAACCACATGACATGAACCAAAAAATTGTTTTCTGGTTTGGATGAGTCAGTCCAAACCAAGGTTACACTTGGAATAGATATCCAAGTCATTGTCTTAGGCAAAAAAAGTATAAACATTTTAATTAAGCAAGGAGAATAAAAAGTTATGCCTAATGTATATTATGTTTCTAGTCTGAAGCATAATATGATGAGAGCATGACAACTGTTACATAAATGATACATAATCTACATGGAAGATAATCATTGTGTGATTATGGATAAATGCCCAAGCAATCAACTTATTGCAAGAATCCAGATGACAAGTAACAAAATGTTCCCATTGACATTGAAGCCAGCCGAGAACAAGAATACAATGTTAGTTGTTGGTAAAGGAAAATGTGCGCAGTCAAACACTACATTTACAACAGAAAATGTGCGCAGTATCAAGAAAGGAGAAAATGGAAAAGAGATGAAGGCAACATTCCAATCTGAAATACAGGATGATTTATGTCTATGACATTTCAGATTTGGACATTTGAACTTTGAAGGTCTTAAGCTGCTACACACAAAGGAAATGGTAAAAGGTTTACCATTGATTGAAAAACCAGAAAGTAAATGTGAAGGTTGCATATTTGGCAAGCAACACAAAGAATCATTTCCAGTTGGCAAGTCTTACATAGCAAAAGCTCCACTGGAAATTGTACATTCAGACATTTGTGGACCAATGCAAACTCTGTCTATAGGAGACAATACTTATTTTCTAACATTCATTGATGATTTCTCAAGGACATGGATTTATTTTCTAAAGCATAAATTTGACGCGTTGGGTTGTTTTCAACAATTTAAATCACTTGTCGAGAAATAGAGTGGTTATTACATCAAGTGTCTAAGAACTGACAGAGGAGGAGAATCCATTTCAAGAGGATTTCAGAACATTTGTAAAGTTCATGGCATCTAAAAGCAATTTACCACGCGATATACACCACAACAGAATGGTGTCGCAGAGAGAAAGAACAAAACCATCATGGAAATGGCGTGCATTATGTTTTCAGCCAAACATTTGTCAAATGGGTATTGGGTTGAGGTAGTAGCAACTGCAGTATACATATTAAATAGATGTCGGACAAAGAGTGTGAAGAGCATAGTTCCTCAAGAAGCTTGGACAAGATCAAAGCATGATGTGGCACACTTAAAAGTTTTTGGTTGTGTCACATACGCACATGTTCCAGATGAGCTGAGAAAGAAGTTGGACAACAAAGGAAATAAATGTATATTTGTTGGGTATTCTGAAGAAACAAAAGGATACAAGATGTATGATTTTGTTGCAAGAAAATTCATAATCAGTCGCGATGTTCAGTTCGTGGAGAATGAAGCATGGGATGAGAGTGTAGAAAAGACAGTTAAGATCATTAATGCTATTGCACATGATGATACAGAAGAATAAATGGTTCAAATACCATGTATAGGTCAGTGCACAATCCCTTCTACATCTATCATTACAACGCAAAACACAGTTCATCATACTCCAGTTAGAACAACAGGTGCGTAGTCTACATCCAGAGCACAACAAACACCAACAAAGAGTCTGAGTAGTTCTAAATCTCGAGATCCAACTTTAGAAATTTTGTTACCATGGAGGACAAGAAGTATGCACAACATCTATAATGAAGACGGAAGAGATTCATTTTCAGTATTTTCTTTTTTTTCACAAATAGATGATCCATTAACCTTTGAAGAAGTTGTCAAAGATGATGTATGGGCACAAGCCATGGATGAAGAAATAAGATGCATAAAGAATAATAAGACATAGAAATTAGTAGATGTACCTGGATACAAATATGTGATAAGTGTTAAGTGGATTTATAAATCCAAGCAAAATGCAGAAGGAACAATGCAGAAGCACAAGGCAAGGTTAGTTGCAAAAGGCTTTACACAACAATCTGGAATTGATTTCAATGAAACATTTGCACCAGTTGTGTGCATGGACACAGTGAGATCTATGTTAGCCATTGCCACGCGGTACAAATGACCAATTTATCGGATGGATGTAAAGTCAACATTTCTGAATGTACACTTAGAAGAAGAAGTGTATGTGGAACAACCACAAGGTTATGAGGTTCCAGGACAAGAAGACAAGGTGTATAGATTGAAGAAAGCAATGTATGAATTAAAGCAAGCTCCAAGATCTTGGTACAGTTGCATAGATTCCTATCTCAGACATAATGGATTTCAGAGAAGTGAAAATGAGCCAACATTGTACATCAAATCAAATCAACATGGTAATATGCTAGTTGTTTTTATATATGTAGATGATTTGATATTTACAGGTAATTTTGGCATAGAAGAATTCAAGTTAGTCATGAAAGATGAATTTGAAATTATTGATTTGGGGCTTATGAGATATTTTTTTGGGAATAGAAGTGCACGAGTCCAAAATTGACATATTTATCTCACAGTCTAAGTATGCACATGAAATTCTGAAAAGATTCAATATGATGAATTCAAAAGCAACACCAACACTTGTCATAACAGGATTGAAGTTAAGTAAGGAAGATAAAGGGTCCAAGGTGGATCCCACACTATTTAAAAGATTGGTAGGAAGTCTTATGTATCTAATAGTAACAAGACCTAATATTATGTATGGAGTGAGTCTAATTTCAAGGTTCATAGAAACTCCAAAAGAGTCACATTGGAAAGCAGGAAAGAGGAGATTGAGATATGTGAATGGAACAAAAGAATTTGGTATAAAGTACTCCACTTCAGAAGATTTGAGACTCATTGGATACACTGACAGTGATTGTGGAGGCAACATAGATGACAGGAAAAGTACCTCTGGGTACACATTTCATTTTGGAACATGTATGGTATCATGGACATAAAGGAAGCAACCCATAATGACTCTTTCTTCAACAGAGACAGAGTACATCACAGCTACAATCGCAACTTGTCAAACAATATGGATGAGAAGGATGTTAAAATATTTGTTGCAGGAACAACAAGAACCAACAACAATATTATGTGACAACAATTCAACCATCATGTTATCAAAGAATCATGTGTTTCACTAGAAAACCAAACACATTGATACATGGTATCCATTTATAAGAGAATTGGTGAATAAAAAAGAGATCTATTTAGAGTTTTGCAGGTCAAAAGAATAAGTTGGAGACATTTTTCTAAATACTGTAGCAAAAGATGCATTTTGGCATCTGCGCAGTAGTTTGGGATTCTGTGCAGTAACAAATGAGTGACAGTAAATTTGTAAACTAAATTTTTTATGTAATTTTCTTTTGTAATCCCACCTACTTATAATTAAGAGGGAGTGTTGGAAATAGTAATCTGAAGTAGTTAAAATCTTTATGTCTCTGTCGATTTGTTTGTTAGTCAATCTGTTAGTAGATGAATTGTCAGTCACTATGTCAGTAGACGAATTGTGAGTCAGTCAGTCTGACAGTTTGCAAGTGCAAAGTCGCAGGTTTAATCAAAGTTAGTCGGCGAGCAGTGAAGTAATAATTATAGCCGATATTTATCTTCTCGAGTTCAATTAAGCGGTTGAAGAGTCATTTGTATTAATGGTAGTGTTTAATGTTAAGTCATTCTTAGCTTCTGTAGGAATTCTCAGTCAGAGTCCATATAAGTTTGAGTCGTTTAGCTAGTCGACGATGCAGAGAAGAAAAGAAAGGTAGAGAGAACAATCAAGAGTAGCAACAGCTGAGAAGTTGAAGATGTTAGAGAACAAGCTCTGTGTCTTTAGATTGAGGAGAAGTCATTGGAGCCAAAGCTCATCTTTGTTATTGTATTTTGTAACCGCGCGCGGTGGATTGAAGTTTATTAATATCAAGTAATTTGTATTTTTGAGTTTATGCGCTAAGCATAGCAGTTTGTCATTCCACATGTATAAATTGTTCTTGAAAGAGTTTTATATTACAACGCACAACATTTCGTGTAGTCTGTGAACTACGCGACAAGTCCTAAGAGTTCAGAGACGAAGCTTGTGGCATGCACTATTTTGTCACTGCGCTGAGCATAGTTTAAGATTTGATTGGATCCAAGATCTACCGCCACTGGCTAAGTCAAAACAATGAGACTAACTGTGAAGTGAAAGTGATATAAAATTTTATCAAAGCAAAAACAACCAAGTAAAATTTGCAACTAATCGAGATTGATCTACAATGATTGTCACGGAGAGAGAGGGAGAGACATTTTGCCAAACATAAGGAAGGTAATTTAACTTTATTACGCCGAAAGGCGTATACCTATTGGCAATGGGCACGATTAATGACCTTTTAATCTAAAATTCTAATTTGATGGCCAACAATTGAAGATGCTGACATATTCTTAGTTCCTCCCAAATCAATGAATGTGATTTACTCTTCATAACTTCCTTGTATTTTTGAACCTTGTATTTTTGAATGCATCTGTTAACCTGTTTACTTTTTAACATTTACCTAATCATATTAAGAAATTACTGTAACACCATATAATTGCCACGTTTGAATTATTAATGGGCACTACTTCAACTTCCTCAGCTGTGCGTCTCAGCTGTCCGCGCATTTCATATTCGATGGCTGGCCGACCCACCCAACGTTTCATTTTCGAGCATGGATATCTTTCGATACCTTTAGGGTTCTCAGCCGCGAGTTAGCGGCTGTGCTAGTTTCTATCTATGTAAAATTAAGTTATCCGGCAGGTCTTTTGTAAATCTGAGAAATGAAGGGGTCTAGAAAGACATGCACTCGAGGAAAGACTTAAATAACGATGGGTTTACAAGTTATATGCATGATTTACAGAAGAGAGACAGAAATAAAAACTTTCGATAGTGCAACGCTGTGTGTTTTTCAACAATTAAAATTAGGGTCGTTTTAGGAAAGAGTAAAGGATGAGAATAATCTGAATATGATTTGCAATGTGAACATAGTATTAAAAACTAGTTTTTATCTGAAACTTATTTGATATTTGGACAGAGGGCCATAAGGTGTGTGTTCACATAGTACTTATTTTCTATTCGAGAGTTTGATCATTTTTAAACCAAGGCAGGGAAAATGAATATGTAACAAATAAAAGTAGGAAAACCAATACACAAAATAACTTGCACATTTTCCAGCCATCATTGGATTTTTATTAAAAACCACTTTGAATCCATGAGTAGAAAAAATAAAAATCCCTCATTGATCAACTGAACAATGGAAAACTCCAACTGAGAAGACTGTCCCGATCAAACATAAAACGTTTGTAAATCCACAAATATTTGTCACTGGTTATTGGAATGATCGATTTACAAATGGAAGTTCTTAATGATTTAGAAATCCGAGCGGTAAACTTTGATAATACGAGTGATTTTGAACCACGCAAAGCTTCTAGAACATTATTTTACTATGTATAAATTTTGAATCATAATAAAATTTTGTTCATATATTTTAAATTTCTGACAGTAAAACTTTTTGTAACTCATTTGTTAATTATTAAAAAGTAGGGAGGATATTGATTACTCTTGTCGATGAATATGGATCGATTTGATTGATCATACTGACTCGTCACATCTTTTCTTCAATCACAGTTATTTAATAAAAAGGGATAAACATATAATCTTAGATCTTATTGAACAAGTTTTTCTAATAACAAAATGATAGAGACGGTGGAAAATAGCCATGAAGAATCAGCAAAAGCTATATCATATAGCGAANATGTGATAAGTGTTAAGTGGATTTATAAATCCAAGCAAAATGCAGAAGGAACAGTGCAGAAGCACAAGGCAAGGTTAGTTGCAAGAGGCTTTACACAACAATCTGGAATTGATTTCAATGAAACATTTGCACCAGTTGTGCGCATGGACACAGTGAGATCTATGTTAGCCATTGCCACGCAATACAAATGGCCAATTTATCAGATGGATGTAAAGTCAACATTTCTGAATGTACACTTAGAAGAAGAAGTGTATGTGGAACAACCACAAGGTTATGAGGTTCGAGGACAAGAAGACAAGGTGTATAGATTGAAGAAAGCAATGTACGAATTAAAGCAAGCTCCAAGAGCTTGGTAGAGTTGCATAGATTCCTATCTCAGACATAATGGATTTCAGAGAAGTGAAAATGAGCCAACATTGTACAACAAATCAAATCAACAAGGTAATATGCTAGTTGTTTTCTTATATGTAGATGATTTGATATTTACAGGTAATTTTGGCATAGAAGAATTCAAGTCAGTCATGAAGGATGAATTTGAAATGATTGATTTGGGGCTTATGAGATATTTTTTGGGAATAGAAGTGCATGAGTCCAAAATTGACATATTTATCTCACAGTCTAAGTATGCACATGAAATTCTGAAAGGATTCAATATGATGAATTCAAAAGAAACACCAACACTTGTCATAACAGGATTGAAGTTAAGTAAGGAAGATAAAGGGTCTAAGGTGGATCCCACACTATTTAAAAGATTGGTAGGAAGTCTTATGTATCTAATAGTAACAAGACCTAATATTATGTATGGAGTGAGTCTAATTTCAAGGTTCATAGAAACTCTAAAAGAATCACATTGGAAAACAAGAAATAGGAGATTGAGATATGTGAATGGAACAAAAGAATTTGGTATAAAGTACTCCACTTTAGAAGATTTCAGACTCATTAGATACACTGACAGTGATTGTGGAGGCAACATAGATGACAGGAAAAGTACCTTCGGGTACACATTTCATTTTGGAACATGTATGGTATCATGGGCATCAAGGAAGCAACCCATAATGACTCTTTCTTTAATAGAGACAGAGTACATCGCAGCTACAAGCGCAACTTGTCAAGCAGTATGGATGAGAAGGATGTTAAAATATTTGTTGCAGGAAAAACAAGAACCAACAACAATATTATGTGACAACAATTCAACCATCATGTTATGAAAGAATCACGTGTTTCACTAGAAAACCAAACACATTGATACATGGTATCCATTTATCAGAGAATTGGTGAATAAAAAAGAGATCTTTTTAGAGTTTTGCAGGTCAAAAGAATAAGTTGGAGACATTTTTCTAAATACTTTAGCAAAAGATGCATTTTAGCATCCGCGCAGTAGTTTGGGACTCTGCGCAGTAACAAATGAATGACAGTAAATTTGTAAACTAAATTTTTTATGTAATTTTCTTTTGTAATCTCACCTACTTATAATTAAGAGGGTGTGTTGGAAATAGTAATCTCAAGTAGTTAAAATCTTTATGTCTTTGTCGATTTGTCTGTTAGTCAATCTATCCGTAGCTGAATTGTCAGTTAGTCAGTCTGACAGTTTGCAACTGCAAAGTCACAGGTTTAATCAAAGTCAGTCAGTGAAGTTATAAATATAGCCGATCTTTATCTTCTCGAGTTCAATTAAGTGGTTGAAGAGTCATTTGTATTAATGGTAGTGTTTAATGTTAAGCCAGTCGTCAGTCGGAGTCCATATAAGTTTAAGTCGTTTAGCTAGTCGACGATGCAGAGTAGAAAGGAAAGGTAGAGAGAACAATTGAGAGTAGCAGCAGCTGAGAAGTTGAAGATGTTTGAGCACAAGCTCTGTGTCTATAGATTGAGGAGAAGTCATTGGAGCCAAAGCTCATCTTTGTTATCGTATTTTGTAACCACGCGCGGTGCATTGAAGTTTATTAATATCAAGTAATTTGTATTTTTGAGTTTATGTGCTAAGCATAGCAGTTTGTCATTTCACATGTATAAATTGTTCTTGAAAAAGTTTTATATTACAACGCGCAACATTTCGTGTAGTTTGTGAATTACGCGACAAGTCCTGAGAGTTTAGAGACGAAGCTTGTGGCATGCACTATTTTGTCACTGTGCTGAGCATAGTTTAAGATTTGATTGGATCCAAGATCTACCACCACTGGCTAAGTCGAAACAATGAGACTAACTGTAAAGTGAAAGTGATATAAAATTTTATCAAAGCAAAAACAACCAAGTAAAATTTGCAACTAATCGAGATTGATCTACAATGATTGTCACGGAGAGAGACGGAGAGACATTTTGCTAAACATAAGGAAGGTAATTTAACTTTATTACGCCGAAAGGCATATACCTATTGACAATGGGCATGATTAATGACCTTTTAATCTAAAATTCTAATCTGATGGCTAACAATTGAAGATGCTGGCATATTCTTAGTCGTCCTCCCAAATCAATGAATGTGATTTACTCTTCATACCTTCCTTGTATTTTTGAATGCATCTGTTAACCTCTTTACTTTTTAACATTTACCTAATCATATTAAGAAATTACTGTAGCACCATATAATTGCCTCAACTTCAACTTCCTCCTTAGCTGTCCATGCGTCTCAGCTGTCCGTGCATTTCATATTCGATGGCTGGCCGACCCACCCAGCATTTAATTTTCGAGCATGGATATCTTTCGACGTTCTCATCTGATACCTTTCGGCGTTCTTAGCCGCGAGTTAGCGGCTCGGCGTTCTTAGCCGCGAGTTAGCGGCTGTGCTAGTTTCTATCTATGTAAGATTAAGTTATCGGGCAGGTCTTTTGTAAATCTGAGAAATGAAGGGGTCTAGAAAGACATGCACTCGAGGAAAGACTTAAATAACGATGGGTTTACAAGTTATATGGATGATTTACAGAAGAGAGACCGAAATAAAAACTTTCGATAGTGCAACGCTGTGTGTTTTTCAACAATTAAAATTAGGGTCGTTTTAGGAAAGAGTAAAGGATGAGAATAATATGAATATGATTTGTAATGTGAACATAGTATTAAAAACTAGTTTTTATCTGAAACTTATTTGATATTTGGACAGAGGGCCATAAGGTGTGTGTTCACATAATACTTATTTTCTATTCCAGAGTTTGATCATTTTTAAACCAAGGCAGGGAAAATGAATATGTAACAAATAAAAGTAGGAAAACCAATAGACAAAATAACTTGCACATTTTCCAGCCATTAAAAACCACTTTGAATCCATGAGTAGAAAAAATAAAAATCCCTCATTGATCAACTGAACAATGGAAAACTCCAACTGAGAAGACTGTCCCGATCAAACATAAAACGTTTGTAAATCCACAAATATTTGTCACTGGGTTATTGGAATGATCGATTTACAAATGGAAGTTCTTAATGATTTAGAAATCCGAGCGGTAAACGAGTGATTTTGAACCACGCAAAGCTTCTAGAACATTATTTTA
>SNQJ01S0011424.1:280446-305442 GCA_010110895.2 Picea sitchensis | reverse complement strand
TAACATGGTTGGATTTTTTGTCCCCGCAGGTTTCGAACCGGTGACTTTAACATCACGGAGTGGCTTAACAACACACTCCGTCACCGACTGTCCTACACCTCGGGGACATACTTTTAGGTATGTTACAATACACTTTCTCTTGGAAATTATTCATCCTTGAAGCATGGATAAATGGAGTGTAGTGAAATGAATACTCCTCAATTCCCATAATAAATATATCATTGTTAAATTTCATCCATTCATCTTGGTTGTATTTGGATCCTAACACGAAGGTTCTAGTATGGACTACAACTTTGTTCCCTGGATCAATTTCAATAGAGGCTTGGAAGTCAGCCACTGTAATGAGTCTTCATTTATAATCATCAGGCCTCATGATTGATATTTTTGATGCAAATTTACTAACATCAAGTTATTTTTCAAATTTAATCTTATTTCTTAGCTGAATGATTTCACCATGATTTCTTACTTTAGGAATCCAGGAAACCACCAGAACATGAGGAGACTTTTCGATCGAAATCTCTAACTTGCATTTACTAAAACACTTTCAAAGTGTATCTTTTATATTTTGTAATCCTATGAATTCTAGGAGAGCCTCTAATTTTATCCACTTAGACCGGTGATCTTCCAACTTTGGCAACCACTTACTTCTTAACTATGGAAATTTGGAGACTTCATAGTTGGTCAAATTCACATCAATCATTCCTTCATTTTTCATTATTTTTCTTCATCTAGCCCACTCAAAATTTTCAGTATAGTTAGGATAGCATGGTTCTTCTATAGACCACGATATAATTTATTTTGAAGCTAAAAATGTTCCTCTGAGGGATCGTCCCTCATAATTGAAAATTAGTAGATCTCGCTATGGAACATATTTGAGCAATAAAAATACGTATTTGTTAGGTGATAAAATTTGAATCTGAGACTTGATCCCACAGCCTCACATATCTCTCCCACATGTTATCCATCACTAACAAACATTGTGTATATACATTTATGAACCATGTCTCACAAAAAATTTGAATTCCTTTAAGGATGAATGACCTATGCATTATTAATGAAGCTTGATTTGAATCTCTAGCTTTACTTTCAACTTCTTACACATATAGTTTTCTTTTTCTTTAGTTTTTTTATATTAAGCACTACGAAAATACCCATGTTATGTGTAAAACCACTTATTATGCCCTAGATAATGAATTATTATATTTTTAGCTTTATATTTGTATATACACAAGAAACCTTCATTGCACCATTTCATTACAATTGTACCCCTTGTCTCCTATATATATACCAAGGAGACCTAGTATTAAGGAAATATGATCTCATCTTGTACATTGGATATATTGTAAAAGGAGGATTCCCACACTATGTGTATTATATTCATTGAATTTCTATCAATTTTAAGGCATTGGATCATAACATTTGGTATTAGAGCTTATAATCTGATGGTTTTCCTCCTCCAACTGAGACACCTTGGCATTTTTTTTTAACATTTTTTCTGGGACATTTCAATGAGTAAAATTTTTAGGTGACTAAGGTGAAATAACAAGGTACAAGTGGTAAAAATTTCAAGGTATGTTTTATTATAAATAAATAGATATAGCCTATGGAATACCGAGTTTGTGACACATCCTTAAATCAATTTTAAATGATTCATCTTGGAATTTTTGCTATAACGCTTTTTCTAGGAAGTTTCATACAATGAAATTTTTTGGAGATTGAGGAAAAATATCATATTACAGGTGGTCAAAATTTTATCTTCTAGTTATCTAAATTTTTGGAGAAATATTACATGGAAGACAAGGCTTGTGACTAATCCTGAAATCTATTTCAAAAGAGGCATCCTGGAATTTTCACCATAACTTTTTT
Organism: Picea sitchensis; assembly: GCA_010110895.2. NCBI lineage: Eukaryota > Viridiplantae > Streptophyta > Pinopsida > Pinales > Pinaceae > Picea > Picea sitchensis. The sequence continues at coordinate 303,576 of SNQJ01S0011424.1, read as the reverse complement.
GTTGTGAAGCTTTATACAATCAAATTTTCAAAATCTCGAGGAGACATAGAGAACTAAATGTGACAAAATTTCAATTTTTTTAGTAATTATCATTCGTGAGATATATCTCACGGAAGTTGGGGTTGTTTACTACTCCTAAAATTAGTCAAAAGAAAGGCATTTTGTGATATGTATATTGTTATGGATATTCCACTAGAACAGTTCGTCATAACAAATCTAATAAAATAGTGAAATCTTTACTATTAAGGTTAATTTTCCTTTAGATCTCTAGAATATTTAGTTACTAATTTTATGTTTATGCATGAAATAGATCAAATGTGGAAAATAGAGAACATTAAAATAAAATCACATCATTGACAAATAAACACAAGATATGACCTAGGAAACCCAATATGGGAGAAAAACCAGCTAGAAGGTGAGGCTACTCTTCTCTCTTTTCTCTGGTATATAAATGATGGAAGTACAAAGAAAAAGACACTCCTCATGGGGTTTCCTTTGAATCGTGGTTTGCATGGCTTCTACAGAATCACGTCTCTCTATTATTCTAATAGAATACCACTCTCAGATGTTTTTCTCAGTTATGAAAAACATACAATGCAAAATAATGGAACTCGTTTTTCCTCCTAGTGGCTCGTTTTTTAACATAGCCCAATAGCCATCTAGGGGTGGGTTTTTTACTTCCTCAACCCTCAATTTTGATAGGGTTTTGGACCTTCTAGAATATTCTTGAAACTAAATACATGGCTAGCCCCATATACGTGAGTAATGGGGGATGACATGGCATCCTCTTGTATCATGGTGGTTAACAAAGTAGGTCAACTTGCGAGATGCACAACTTTTTCATACGATCTCTTGTTGATGCGATTTTTGCATCATTAGAAATATCTCCATGTGTATAATAGTTTCAAAGGTCAATATATAGTAGGAAAGTTTTAACCCCAAAAGATGTTGTTTGATGCCTCAAAATGGCCCCAAAAGGTTCCAAACCCCAATTTTCCAAACTGGGACCTGCCACTAAGATGGCCCTACAAGTTGATTCCTACAATTTTTTCCGCTCTAAAAGGATTGATATAGATGAAAAAAAATATAATGATCCAATCTGAATCATTTTGGAATTTTTTTCTATAATATTTTATCAATGAAGGTTCATACATTTGAATTTTTTAAGAGTTTAAAAATCAATATCAATGTACTACATGAAAAAATTTCAGACTCTGAATGGTTCAAAATTCATAGATATATCAGGATGAAGGTCAATAATCCAAACATACTCAAAATTAGGGTTTGAAAGGTATGTAACTTACAATTGGCATAAATTTTGATTGGAATATCTATTTTTAGTGATTTAAAATGTATGATAAACAAAAAAGAAGAAGGGGTATTAACATTATTTTCTCACACGGAAAAGGGTTATACATGTAATATTATTATTACTCCTCATAAAAACTAAAGCATGGCATCCAAATAAAGTGAATACTTAGAAAAAAAATAACCCAATTAAAGAGCCAAGTTGATGAAATGAGTGCTAATGTGTTGAAACAATGGATTAGCAAATTCTCAGGAATACCTTAAAAAAAGAATTTGAAAATAAGATGGATGAAAATAGGAAAGAAATGGAAAAGAATATGGATGAAAATAGAGATCATATGGAAAAGAAGATGTTAGAATTGTGAAATTTCATGTCTTCCATGATCTTACATGTTCGAGATCAGCTACTCCCTATAGGATATATCATAATGCAAGGAAATCATGAAAATGTAGATGAAATAAATATTGAGTCCCAAAATCATGATTATTCATCACTTTAATATCCACATCATAAAGGATTCAATTCAACACGAAGGAACTAATTCATTCCAAATATCGATATGAGGAAGTTTGATGGTAAAGAGCCTATAACATGGATATTCCAAATGGAATAATTATTTCATCTACAAAAGGTACCTATTGCATCATTGTATTTAGAAAAATAATCAATTTGTTTGGTATCAGTGGCTTTGTGGAAGAAAAAAGAATTATGTTATTTCTTAGTCTTTTTTTACAAATGAATTGATATCACATTATGGGAATATTAAGAGAAACACATTATTTAGTCAATTGATAAATATTCAAGAAAAGGTCCAATTATAGAGAAAATTCAACCATTCCAAAAACTCAGTCTCAGGGTAAAGAACATTCCTGAGGATAATATGTTATATCTCTTTATGGTAAATACAAAGGAGAGAATTCAACATGAGGTTTGTAACATACCTAGACACCAACAAGTTGGCCATATTACTTCAAATTGAACTTCGAGAACTGATTTTGAATTCTTATAAAAATTAATTAATAAACAAGCATAAAATAAATGAAGTAACCGCACATAAAATAATCAAGATTCATGTTGGACTTAAAAAAAATGCTTAATTATTCCATCCACAATAATAAACAACAAGAAAACACATTAAAAATACATATCTTAGGGTTAATAATTAATACACGGTGGAAATAACAATACAAGAAGAGAAACACATGAAAAAGAGCACTTATCTTTAATAAAACCAATCACCAACTAGCTGCAAACCAAGGACATTCCACCCAATGTTAGACACTATCATTCCAAGTCTCTACAATAGGTCACCCCTGAGATATGGTTATTGTAACACTCTTTCATACTGTAACGCTCTGATACCAAACTGTAACGCCCCCGTGCCAGGCCGTCATCCAACCCTCTGGCCGGGCATACGCTTCTTTGCGGAACAACATCATTTTATGCTTAATTAATAACGTGCATTTAAAATAGGTTAAACACATTTAAACTCGGAGTCAGCACAAAACTACTGCTATTATAAATAATCAATGGCTTTAACATTAATTCATATGCATAGTAGAATACATGATAAATATAAATACATAGACATGCAAAACATAATTAAAACATCATCTAGTACTTATCTTTGAAACAGTGATAATTCCACCAACCACGTGCAGGCCTTCCATGAACCTCTCAGCCTTAGACCACGTTGCTCATCAAGCTCAGTAGTGGGTTACCCCCGAGCTGGGACTAAGCTCCACCCCAAGGCAAGGAATCCTAGGCTAGGCTAAGGTTACAAGGAAAACAACACAGAACAACTGGACGGATTCCTCCCAGGATGCCATCTTACGCCCACTACTCTCGGACTCTCATTCCCCACATGCATGTTCCACCCGGAAATATACACCTTCACAAGCACAGTCCATCGGTGCTATACCTTCCTCTCTGGGTCTTGAGAACAGGCCAGATCGGGAAGTCTCAGAGCCCGAAGCTGGTGCTGGAAACTCTCTACAAGAAACCACTTCCTAGCAAACTCTCTCACCTGGAGAGAGTTGCTCACAGGCCTGAAAACCTGCCTCTTCCAACAACAATCACCTCCCTCACCCGAAGAGAGGTTACACACAGGCTAAGAACAAACTCACACTGGCTAGTAAGCCATGCACAGTCCATCACTGCCTGGCCACAACAGCCAACTGGGAAAATAGACACGACTTCCCAAACAGGCTCCACAATCACGGGATAGACTCACAGTTTTGGTTTCAGGATTGCACCAAGTGTACAGAGATTCCACGCACAGGCTCAACCTATTCAGACAGAGGATGTATTGGCTAACTCAGAAATCAACACAGGATTTTCATCTTTCAGGGATGCACCAGGGTATTCTTACAAAGGTCGGACCGGTTCACGCTCAGACAGTCACATAGAATGGAGGAGCCCCCCCCACCATGACTCATCTTAGCCGTTTTATTTGCATGGGCTTAGGTTGACACTTGTCACCCATGAAGCTGCATGCTTCCATCAGTGTGCATTCCTCCCACCATTTGGAAGTCACATGTCATTCCAAAAGAACTTAGGATAAAAACATATTACTCACATGGTCTTTTTGGAATAATATTAGAATATTGTTCCCAAGGACTTAGGCCCCTAGGCTTAACATTTAGCCCCTCTTTCCACCTTCCAGCCCCTAATCCCTTTCCCACTCTGTGGAAGCTTAGTCCCTCATCACTCATTCATCGTGGTTGGTTTGCACACAACGGTGTTTATATTTTTATTAATGTTCTGCATGATTACATATACAAAAGCAAGCTCTTGGCCTTCAAAACTTAGGCTCTCTGGGCTAACAATCACATAAGCCTGCCAGCTTATATAAACTTGGCTCACCAGCCTATAAAACATAATTACAATTCATTTCTGAAACATGATTTACAACAGGGCTCGGCCTTGGGGACATTACAATCCCCCTCCCCTTATTTATGCACTGTCCTCAGTGCAACTTTACACAACATCTGCAAGCTTTTCAAAATTTTCAAAAGGATGCGGGTGATCTTCCTGTATAACATCTTTGTGCTCCCATGTTGTGTCCTCGGGACCGTACCAGGTCCACTGGACCTTTACAATCTTTATAGCTCATTTCCGGAGCTGTTTTATTTTCCTGTCCAATATGCGCACATGATGCACTTGCAGGACACCTTTTAGTTCCACCTAAATCACATTCCAATCGATAACATGATTAGCATCAGGTATATATTTCTTAAGCAATGAAACATGAACACATTATGTACAGTCATAGATGCAAGTAATGCAAGCATGTATGTAACTGGCCCATTCCTTTCCAAGATTTCAAATGGCCCACAAAATCTTGCTTCCAACTTGGCGCAACTTCCCAGCTTCAGGGAACTCCTGTTAGTTTTCACTTTCAGGAAAACATGATCACCCACTTTGGATTCTCGTTGGTTTCTGTTCTTATCAGCACAACGTTTCTTCTTGTCCTGGGAAGCTTTCAAATTCTGTTTAATTTTTATCATTTGGTCCTCCATCTCCTTGAGTAACTCTAGCCCAACTATTGCTCTGTCAACTAGATTATCCCAGCTCACTGGAGTGTTGCACTTTCTTCCATAAAGTGCTTCAAATGGGCTCATCTTCAATGATGCGTGATACCCATTGTTGTAGGCGAATTCTACCAAGTGCAGGTAGTCTTCCCATATTGATGGTTTGTCCATCACATACATTCTCAGTATGTATTCTATTACTCTATTCACCCTCTCTGTCTGTCCATCAAACTCTAGATGATACACTGTACTAAAGTTCAGATTCATTCTGAATCCTTTGAATAGTCCTTTCTAGAAATTCGAGGTGAATTTTGGGTCCCTATAAGACACAATCGTTTTAGGAATTTCGTGAAAGCATGCCACTTCCCTTAGGAAATAATCAACAACATATGTTGCCTTGTGAGTAGTTTTTAGTGGAATAAAATGGACAACTTTTGTAAGCTTGTCCACCACCACCATGATCAAATCATGCTACTTGCTTTTTTCTGGGAAATCCTGTAATAAAATCCATGGTCACCACTTCCCACTTCCACTCAGGAATGGGCAAAGGCTGCAACAACCCTGTTGGGTGCCTATTCTTAGCCTTAACATTCTGGCATTCCATACATCTGGCGATGTATTCAACGATCTCTCTCTTCACACCCAGCCAAAAGTAATGGCTTTTGATTGTTGCCACAATTTTCTGATATCCAGGGTGTCCAACATAAGTCACGTTATGCATTTCTTTTAGAATCGCATGTTTCAATTCCTGGACATTGGGTATATACACTCTGTCTTTATACAAAAGTAATCCATCAACTTCCAAGGTGTAACTTTCTTTTTTTTGTGGCCTTTCACTCTGTTGTAGCATTGCTACCAAATATCTGTACTGCAAATCGGCATTTGCAACTTCCAAAATTCTATCCTTAATATCAGTCATGTACATGTTAATGGTTGTAGCATGTAATTCATGCACTTTTCTGCTGAGTGCATCAGCCACCTTGTTTTCCTTCCCTTTGATATGCTTGATATCAAAGTCGTATTCACACAGAAATTCTAGCCACCTACTTTGTCTAGCGTTTAAGGTTGGCTGATCAAACACGTATTTCATACCATTATGGTTTGTTCTAAGTTCAAATCTCCTTCCCATGAGGTAATTTATCCATTTCCTTAGAGCGTGGACGATTGCTACCAACTCCAAATCGTGAGTGGCATAATTATTTTCATGCTCTTTTAACTTCCTGGACTCATAATAGATTACAAATCCATCTTGGATGAGAAATCCTCCCAACCCTTCCTTACACGCATATGTGCACACCACGAAATCCATATTTGGATCTGCAATCCTCAAGATTGGAGAACTGGTTAACAACTGCTTCAATTGCTGGAAACTGTTCTCACACTCTTCAATCCACTGAAACCTTTTCTCCTTCCTTTGCAAGGAAGTGATAGGATGAGCTATCTTTGAGAACCCTACTATAAACCTTTTGTAATAGCCTGCTAGACCCATAAAGGATCTAACTTCCGCCACATTCCTTGGCGCTGACCATTCTCGGATGGCCTCAACTTTCTCAGGATCCACAACGATCCCTTCTTCTGAAATAATGTGCCCCAAGTAATGGATCTGCCTTTGGTAAAATGAGCATTTGCTCAATTTGGCATACAGTTGGTGTTCTCTCAACACTTGCAGCACCAGTCTTAGGTGTTGTTCATKCTCTTCCTCTGACTTGGAATACACCAAGATGTCATTCAGGAAGACTATGACAAACTTGTCTAAATAGTCCCTGAATACACCATTCATCAAGCACATAAAAACAACAGGTGCGTTTGATAGTCCAAACAACACCACTGTGAACTCATAATGATCGTACCTTGTTCAATTGTCAAAAATCAATGCACAGCCTCAATGTCCCATCCTTCTTCTTCACGAACAAGATCGGGGCACCCCAAGGTGACATGATGGGGTGAATGTACCCTTCTTTAGAATCTCTTCAAGCTGCAATTGCAACTCTTTCAGCTCTGGCGTACTCATTCTATAAGGAGCTTTCGACACTGGAGCTACTCCAGGCATCAAATTTATAGAAAAATTGATGTCTCTCTTCGGAGGTAGTCGAGGTACCTCCTGAAATACATCCTTGAACTCTATGAGTACCTCATGGTCTCCAATATTTGAGACTTCATCTCTGGATGATTCCTCCACATGGGCTACAAATAATTGATAGCCTTTTCTATAGCACTTATCCAGCTGCATGGCTGAGATTTCTCTAACACCCACAGCTCTAAGAATCCCTTGGACTATTTTCTGATTCCCCTCCTCATCCAGGCATGTAAACTTCTTGTTACGACAGTCTAGGAGGGCATGGTGTTGGTCCAACCAGTCCATTCCAATTAAACAGTCATAAGATCCTAAAGGAAGAATATTCAATTCAGCCTTAGTGTTCAATCCTTTCATGTCCATAGGATAGGACTTAACCAACTCAGTGAATTTCCTCTTGGTTCCTGTAGCCAACTGCACTAACCAAGACTTTTCATTTTTTCTTCTTAAAGTTCCTCTGGTCATCCCAAGCCTTCTGAAAAGGAGGCTTTTCTATTGTTTTTCATATAATAATTTAGCTCTTCTTATTGTTTCTTCCATAGTCTTAGGATCATCATACTAAATCTTGTCACCAATGGCAGGTGGCAGTCCACTCAGATACCTCTGAATCTTGACAGCCTCATCTTTGAAGAATGGAACATACTTCAGTAGTTCCAAGAAACTTCGTTCGTATTCATCAATGGTCATGCTGCCTAGCTTGAGTTCGAAGAAATCCTTCATCTTTCTATCATAATATCTTTTAGTCAGGTATTTCTTCTCAAAATACCCCTTGATCTCCTTCCAAGTGACATCTTTCTCTCTGATGTGTTGCACCTGCACAAACTGATCCCACCACATGGATGTTTTTCCTTTCAATTGATGCATCGCAATTCTTCCTTCTACATGAGCGGAATAATTCTACAGTTGGAAATATTTCCTCATGCCAAGAAACCAGGTTTCGACATCTTCGTCCTTCTTATGTTCTCCATCGAACGTTGGAGGATTGATATTGTTCATCTCTCCTTTCAATTCATCCACTCCAAATCTTCAGTGTTTTTTGGTAGGGGATGGGCTTGAACTACTGCATGCCTCCCTACTGGAATGCTTTGGGGAGCGACGATGATGTCTGCTACCACTCCTCAATCTTATTTTTCTCTCAGGGTCCTGCGACTCCATGTTTTTCTTGTGTCACTCTCCTTTTCCAATTTCCTTTCTATTCTTTCCAGGCTCTTCAACATATTTAAGTTGAATTCACCCTACCTATCCCTGACTTTCATGAGCTTTCGGCTATCATCTCGGCAAACCTAGGCATCTCTCTACAATCCTTCAATGATTTTCATTATATGTCCTTCCTTATCCAATTCTCTTCCATTCCCATTGGAGTTTGATCCTTCGAATCCCAAGTTGACATCCCTTCCTACCCTTTCATCCTCTGTTTTGGAGGCAATCTGCACCTCTTCCATTTCTATACTCGACTATCCTGAAACTCGTTGAACTCTGCACACACAACGTGCAGTCAAAAAAAGTTTGTCAGGCCTTAAACCCTTAATAAAAACCACAACATTCATTAACCAATGTGAATAATAAAACGTTTCAAATTCACTAAGTTTTCTGAAATCTGTTTGGCTCTGCAAACTTTTTTTGGGACTTCGATTTTCGGGATTTTTGTCCATGAGGATCCAACAGTTAAATCCTTGACAGTTCTTATGTCCTTCAAAAATTTCAGGATTTTGAAACTTCGGTGTTTCGGGTTTCAGTACCCAGGAGTTCACGATGTAGTGACTCCCAACCCCATGTCACTCCAACTCCCGAACTTCCAACCTCTCTTCTCCTGGGCCCACAACACATTTGTCGCCAACCCCAGTAGGGATTTCAAGACTCGGCACTTTGGGTTTTCAGGTCTTCAATACCCAGGAGTTCACGATGCAGTGGCTCCCAACCCCATGTCACCACAACTCCCGAATTCTGAAATTCTGATTTACTTTACTCTCTAGGCCAATAGCACAGTTGTCGCCCCTAACCACGGTGGTTCATGGTACGTTCAGGAGGGTCCACGTCACCTTCAGTGACATCATCAGGTCCCACCATTCTCGCTTGTCTTCTCGACTCACTGGCACGTGGTACACACCCATGTGTCCATGTCCATTCCAAGGCAATCCAATGGTTAGACTTCTCTCAGATCTACGGCACAGATCTTTTCGGCGTTTCGGGCATTGGGAGTTCATGCATCCACACATCTCGAACTTCCGTTTGTTGAAATTCTGAAATTGCTGTCTACTCTTCCACTTGACCAAACAGTCAAGTTCCTCTCTTACGATCTACGATGTAGATCATTTCAGAATTTCGGGTTTCGCTATTTTGCAACTTGCAAAAACAGGGTTCTTCCCCTTTGGTTTACCATGTGACGAAACGTCGTCCAACAACCACGTTCCCCCCCCTGATGGATGGGCCCGACGAATTCTTGATTTCGCATATTGCAATTTCCACGTTCCTGTGCAACTCGAAAGGGTTTTTAAACCTTGCACACGTTTTCCAAATCTGGCGATCACGAGGGTTCTCCTTTTCCCCGAACAGATCCTATGGTTCCAACACTTCTGGTATGGAGTCCTCTCTCCCTGTGGCCATATGCCACCCCGGTTGCGGTTTCATAACACCGCTACACCTCCTAAGCTTTGTAATACGTTCAAGTAACTCCTTGACACTCAGGAGCATTCAAAGGTACGAAATTGGTCCTCTAGATACAATTTATCCTCCAACCCTCGGTCCAAAGACCACTCAACTGGCCCATCTAGGCTCAACATTGAAACCTTGGCTCTGATACCAAACTGTAACACTCTTTCATACTGTAATGCTCTGATACCAAACTGTAACGCTCCCGTGTCGGGCCGTCATCCAACCCTCTAGCCAAGCAGACGCTACTTTGTGGAACAACATCATTTTATGCTTAATTAATAACATGCATTTAAAATAGGTTAAACACATTTAAACTCAGAGTCAACAAAAAATTACTGCTATTATAAATAATCAATGGATTTAACATTAATTCATATGCACAGCAGAATACATGATAAATGTAAATACATAGACATGCAAAACATAATTAAAACATCATTTGGTACTTATCTTTGAAACGATGGTAATTCCACCAACCATGTGCAGGCCTTCCACCAACCTCCCAGCCTTAGACCACGCTTCTCATCAAGCTCAGCAGTGGGTCACCCCCGAGCTGGGACTAAGCTCCACCCTAAGGCAAGGAATCCTAGGCTAGGATGAGGTTAAAGGTAAAACAACACAGAACAACTCGAAGGATTCTTCCCAGGATGCCATCTTACACCCACTACTCCCGGACTCTCATTCCCCACATGCATGTTCCACCTGGGAGTATACACCTTCATAAGCAAAGACCATCGGTGCTACACCTCCCTCTCTAGGTCTCGACAACAGGTTGAATCAGGAAGTCTCAGAGCCCGAAGCTGGTGCTGGACAATCTTTGGAAGAAACCACTTCCCAGCAAACTCTCTCACCTGGAGAGAGTTTCTCACGGGCCTAAAAACCTGCATCTTCCAACAACAATCACCTCCCTCACTCGGAGAGAGGTTACACACAGGCTAAGCACGAACTCACACTCGCCAGTAAGCCACGTCCAATCCAGCACTACGTGGCCACAACAACCAACTGGGAAAACAGACACGGCTTCCCAAACAGGCTCCACAATCACGGGATAGACTCATGGTTTTGGTTTCTAGATTGCACCAAGTGTACAAAGATCCCATGCACAGGCTCAAACTATTCATACAGAGGATGTATCAGCTATCTTGAAAATCAACACAGGATTTTCAGCTTTCAGGGATGCACAAGAGTATTCTTGCAGAGGTCGGACAGGTTCATGCTCAGGCGGTCGGATAGAATGGAGGAGTCCCCCCCACCACGACTCATCTCAGCCATTTTATTTGCATGGTCTTGGGTTGACACTTGTCACCTGTGAAGCTACATGCTTCCATATGCGTGTGTTCCTCCCACCATTTGGAAGTCACATGTCATTCCAAAAGAACTTAGGATAAAAACATATTACTCACATGGTCTTTTTGGAATAATATTAAAATATTATTCCCAAAGACTTAAGCCCCTAGGCTTAACACTTAGCCCCTCTTTCCACCTTCCAACCCCTAATCCCTTGCCCACTCTGTGGAAGCTTAGTCCCCCATCACTCATTCATCGTGGTCAGTCTGCACGCAGCGGTGTTCATATTTTTATTAATGTTCTGCGTGATTACATATACAAAAGCAGGCTCTTGGCCTTCAACACTTAGGCTCTCTAGCCTAACAATCACATAAGCCCACCAACTTATATAAAATTGGCTCACCATCCTATAAAACATAATTACAATTCATTTCTGAAACATGATTTACAACAGGGCTCGGCCTTGGGAACATTACAGTTATGAATCCATAAGGACAAGTTTTAGAGAGACACTTAGCTTCCCAAACCAGTGACACTCAAGCTTTCACAGGTTTCACAATACACACCAATCCAAAGTATACCAAATCTATTCTCTTTGTCCTACACCACCCTAATACAATGAACCCCATTCACTTTCACGTAGTATCTTGGGATGTCCACTTATTTCCATGGATCCAGTGCATTTTGTCAAGAATCTCCATGATGGGACTCTTATGATTCACATATTTGAACAAGGTTTAGAATATGATAATTCATCTCAAGCATATAGGCACCAATTCATGGTTTGAATACACTGGTACTTACTACATCCAACAAAACAATGGCTCCTTTCCTCGAAAAATCATCCCAAGGTCTCAACCAAGAACAAGAATGAATCAAGAATAATGAATTAATGATGAACCAAATGATGAGCACCCAAAATTCAAAAGAGTGAACCCCCCAAAAAAACCCATAAGAGATGTTTATATATTTATATGAGAATCAATAACCACATGTCCTTCCCCCAAATAATCTCATGTAACCACTTTTCCAAAAATAAAACTAAGATGGGTAAATAAAATATAAAATAAAGACTTAGTCCCCTTTATCCCCCTCTCTTGTGGAATCACAACCCTCTATATTTTTTGTCCTTTTCTTTCTTGTAGATAATGATGTATTTTATTATTTTCAACATTCAAAGTATCACATTTCTTAGGAAATCCATTCCATTTCAAATAAAAAAAATATGTTATTAATCTGGGGACTCGAAACTGGGGTACTACATTCACCTCACCCTTATTTTGGCATTGTCGTCATTGCATATACAAAACATAAATCAAAATTTCAAAATTCTTCAAAAGGTCATGGGTACTCTTCCTACATGACATATTCATTCTCCCAAGTAGCATATTCAAGACCATAATAGGTCCACTAAACTTGTACTAGTTTTATGACTCAATTCTAGAACATCTTGACTTTCTTGTCCAATATGCACACCATCTATACATGAAAGTATCCTTCGGGCTCCACCTGAATCAAATTCCAATCAATAACATGGTTATGATCATGTATGTACTTTTTCATCAAAGAGACATGGAATACATGTTGAAAATCGATTACCCCAATCAGAGGTATCATGTTATCTAGTAATTTCCTTATTGCAAATCAGATTAACAACTCATAAAACAAAAATACACTACAAAAATATTCAACTCAAATAAAGATAGTGGAAGAAAAAATGGAAACTAAATATTGAACACATAAATACCAATATTGTTTTAGAGATTCCCATGGAAAAACTCCAGAAGGAAAACTAGTGCTAAGAATGATTTTATTATGCTAAAATCAAGGATCCTATAAGAGGGATAATATCCCACTAAGAGAAATACAACCCCAGACAAATCTGGAAAAGTATATTCCATTGTACAACCCATATCTACATGCTTTTAAAGGTATACATGACTGTCCCTTCTGCACACCCACATGTATGTTCCTATCTCCATTGGTGCTCGCATACATGTACAAAAATAATATATGACTATCTCTTTACGGTGCATCCCTTTTCGGTGGCTTCGCTTGAATGAAGCCCACTTGTGAATTCCTCTATTCTCTCTTCTCCTTGACCTATATGATATCTAGATGTAATTCCTTATCCACTTATCCAAGATCTCCTTGAATCAGATTCCTTCATGATCCAACCCTCTCTATGTTGACTCTCTCAAAACAACTCTAGTGAAGTGTCTTCTCCTTTACCCTAACCTTGATTTTATAATCTTGAGTTATAACCTAAACCTAATCTCCAAAGTGATTGATGGTTGAGATTACTTCTCACCTCGCTTGTGATCAATGGATAAGTTTAAATGGTAATTTTTTTCATTTCCTTAAACAACTCAATTAATTCAAATAATTAATTAATAAAATTAATTTAATTTACTAAGTCCTTTAACTAAAGTAAATTATAGGATAGACGACTTTGGATGATTTCCACATGTATAGACACATAGAACTATGTGAAATTACCTATATAATTCTACCATGCATCAACACTCCCTCTTAGTGAGGAAGGTATTTCACACCACTCCAAGTCTGTCTTCGAAGAACACAAACTTCCATTTCTCTAAGGATTTGGTCAAAATATCTACTAACTTCTCATCTATGAAAATATATTGAAGCCTCACTACTCCCTTCTGGATACTATCCTAGATGAAGTGTTATCTGATGTCAATATGCTTGGACCTGTCATGGAATTATAGATTCTTCGATAGTTTGATACAACTCTAATTATTGTAGTATATCACCATATTCTCCAACTCCTAATCAAATAAACATATAAGAACTTTGTGAAGCCAAATGGATTTTCAACTAGCCATACCCAATGCCATATACTCTAACTCTACTGAAATAAGTGCTACAGATGTTTCCCATTGAATGAAGTAATAACTGATAATCCTATGATGAAGCAACACCACGAGGTTCTCTTTTTTTCTACTGCACTCCTTTCCCAATATGATTATATATATCCCTACAACTCCACTTTATCTCCTCGAAGATATATCAGTTCATACTCTAGTGCACCTATCAAGTACCTAGGCACATGATTTGTTTTGATCCGATGCACCTGCCTTGGCTCACCATGATTGACTCAAGGTCTTCACAACAAAACAAATATTTGGCCTGGTGTTGACCAAATACATTAAGGAACTTATTAGTTGCATGTATATCTTGGGATCTACCAACTCTGAATTTCAAGTCACCACCTTCTTCATATTGGTAACTATAGGTGTAGCCATTGGTCTACAGTCCTCCATTATAAATATCCACAATATCTCTACTACATACTTCCCTTGACCAAGGAATATCTCACCCGATTCCTTCCATACCTATAATCCCAAGAAATAATGCATCAATCCAATGTCCTTCATCTCAAACTCACTAGACAAATCTTCTTTGCACCCTGCAATATTCTCCTTTGCACCTGTGAGAAACAAATCATCAACATATAGAACCAAGATGAGTGGATCTTCCCCATCAAGTTTGTATTACAAGTTAGGATCTTCCTCACTCTTGATAAAACCCACACTCCACAAGTATCTATCAATCATGGAATACCATGCCTTGGGTGTTTTTTTAAGTCCGTACAAGGATTTATTAAGCCTACACAAATGAGACTCCCTCCGATGTACCTAAAATCCCCGAGGTTTTTCTATGTATACCTCCTCCTCAAGGATCCCATTGAGGAAAGTTATTTTCATTTCCATCTAATGTATCCTCCACCTCATAATTGAAGCAATATAAATCACAACTCAAATAGAATAATACCTAGCGAATGGAGAAAATTAAACTCGTATTCCACTCCCTCTTTCTAGGATAAACCCATTTCCAGAAACCTCACCTTGAACTTATCGATGATAGTATTTACAACATGCTTGATATTGTAGAGCCACCTGGAACTCACAACTAACTTTCCCTTTGGTCTTTCCACAATGTATGAAACATCATTCCTCATAATATAGGTGTACTCCTCTACTATGGAATCCCACCATACCTGCTATTTAGTTGCTTCTTCAAAAATTGAAGGCTCAACATCAATGACTCTACTCATAAGTGCCATATAGTTAAAAACATTCTTCGAAGGAATGTACTCTCTGACCGAACTCTAAGGAGCCTCACCAACATCCTTCAATGTTTGTAAAATCCACCTAGGTATCATGTTGGCACTGTGCATAGGTTGTAATACCCCAGGTTCGAGTTATCGTTTACCAACAAAACCCACCAAACATCGGCCCTTTCGACATCACCTGCTTGTGCAAATGAGGTCTCACCTGAGGAATCTATTTGGACTACAAGAACCAATATTCTGCAATATTGAGGGAATGAGAGGCAATCATTTGTTTCATTCTTTCTTATTCTATTAGTGCGCGTAACTCGGTTCTTATTCAATATTAACTTATGATTAAGATTCCTATAATCGGTATATTTTATATTCATCTATACTTCATTGTTGTAACAGTTATTTTCATTGCGCAAATATTCAACATGAGATAAAACTAATATACTATGCAAACATCCATAATCCATAAGAAAAACATATAAAACATAGAGAACACAAGATTCATTATCATCTTTTTGGAATTCCTTTATTGATTCTTCTCATCAAAGGTTGTTACATTCAATAACCAACTACACCAGGAACCCCATCCTTCACAGAACAGTGAGGAACCCCTCCATACATCTCATCGACTATATCCCCACATGGAAACCCTAACTTCCCAACTAGTTACATAATTATAAAACAATCTCGGGATAAAAAACCTAATCTATTCATCCAAAAAATACCCCATTAAAATGCATGGCTAGTTCAGTTAATTGGTTGTTTGGATGCCTTCTTCTTCTTTTCAATATCCATGCTGGTTTTTTTATGTTCTTCTATTTCTGGAATGTTGAGTTGTCATCCTTCTGCCATGCTCTATCCTCTCTCTCTCTCTTTATTTATCCACTTTCAGATTTATTATTCTGTATGTGTGATGTCTTCCTCCTGTGCACTTTCCTCCTTCTGTAGATTGTCCTCTCGAGTGCACCCTAGTTTCCCTCTCCCTGTCTTTCCTTCTTATTCCATGAAATTTTCCTATAGTTGATATTTTTTCCCAAAACTTTATCAAAACTACAAAACTGTTTCCAAAAATGCATGTCCAACAGGCTCCTAACACTCACCTGTGGCTCATCTTGAGCCACTCAGGCCTGTTGTTTGATCTTCCATGTTGAAATGAAGTTTTGAGAAGCATCCTTTTATAACTGCACCTCTTTGACTATTGTGGCCTCTTTTGGTGTTATTTCCTCTTCCCCCCTGCGTGGTCAAGTATGTAAGTTTTTCCTTTGCTTCAACTGATTCTTTCTTGACCTTACCCTGCACAGTGGAAAACTCTCCAATTACCCTCACTACTTCTTCTTGTAGTGATCCGAGTGTTTATTGAAGGATATTTTGTTGATGCCTCATTCTCTCCACTTCTATATGCTTACCCCTAAGCCAAAATGGATGACATACGCTACAATGGTGGTAGTGTAGCTACCGTTTTTGTTTCCCGGTGCACTTGTTCTTACACTTCTCTTAGCTTGGCCTCTATGGCCTTCATCTCTGGGTATTCTATTAATTGTTTACACACATACGCACTCTCTTCATATAGTTTTTCTCATTCTCATTCTATTTTCTTAATGTTGTCAATTGTTGTTGTTTCCATCCTCTCCCTGTCTCCGTGCACCTCTGGTGGTGTTCCTGGCATGCTCCATTATTTCAAGTCCTCAATATACTCACAAAATCCTTTATTGACATAACCAATTTTCAACACTTTCTCCTCGGTAGTAGCTTCTACCAATATGGGCACTTATGGAATTGTCTTATATAACTTCTGGACTACTTCTTGGGTTTGTTGTGCTCTGGCTTCAACTTCATCCTTCGCATGTAATGATTTCTAGGCCCTATCCTCAGTCTCATCTTTATTCTTTATAAATTCTTCTAGTCGGCCTTCAACTTCCCTCTTTTTTTGAAGTGGCATGTCATATTGTTCCTATAATTGGGTTCTTTCGTCCCTTATTCTTTCCAATTATTTGTGCGCTTCCTCTCCTCTATTCTTCATTTCTTGCAACAATCCTACTTGCAAGTCCTGTAGTATTTTCATGGGAACCTTTTTACGACTATATTAATATGGCCCAATGCATTTATTTTCTCCTATAATTCTCCCATTGGCAACTCCAACGCATATTCTTCAATGTGTAAGGTTTTATTCCCTATTGTTAAATGTATTAGGGTCGGTTTCACACTTTCTAGTTCTCTCCTTGGCATTGTCGATGGTCCTTCCCTGGTCCTCTACTCTTTCATGATGCTCACTGCTTCCAACATCTTCTACAGTACTAACAGTTGATCCTGCACTTTCTTTTGTTGTTCTTCTTGCTTCCTTGCTACTTCCTCCCATAATTTCTATGTGGTATCCCGTATCTAGTAACCAATTATGCCCATATCATCATTAGTTAATATACAAAATGGGGTCTTTCTTTATGTTTTGTCCTTCTTGTGTTCCCCCTACGGATGTTGTTCCTGTATCTTTCCTTTTTGTCCTTGCATCTTGGACAGGTTGTTGCGTCGCTATTGTGGATGGCCGAGGATGATCTCATGTGCCATTATTCTTCTCATCATCTAGATCCTCATATTTTTTTTTGTTCTCTTCTCCCTCGTCTGAGTACCCTATTTTATCGACTGGGATTTTCCATTCTTCCTCCCATTCATTGAATATCAATCTCACATCCTCTATTATTAATCGATAACTAGTTGGCAACCATTTGCGTGTTGGATCCTTCCTAGCCTACACATACATATGGTGCATTATTTCTCTAAACCATGCAATATATTTATATTCTTTTACCGTTTCAGCTGATATTTGTGGTGTGTGCCCAACTATATATGTGATATTTTGCAAGTACACAAAAAATGTGGCGTTACTATCATTTTGTCTTCTCTTAAATTTTGTGTTCCCTAAATTGGCATAGCTTGCAGCTAGATTGTTGCTACTTGATGTGTGAATTCCCCATCATATCTTCACCACTACATAAAACATTTGAAACTGGTGCTATCAGAAATGGGTACTTCTCATTGGCTTTCACATTGGAAGGTGGTGCATTGTCCATCCACGGTGGTAGGTAGTCTTTGTGAAATCTTGTTGGTGGCACTGAAGTCAAAGCTCTGGCTACCTCCTCGACCTCTAGTGATTCTATTGGTTGATTTGAATGCTTTATCACTACTTCATATGGTACTCCAACTTTTTGCAGTTCCATTCCACTTATGTGATGAATTCCATGACTATCTTGCGTCACTTTGCAGGTAGTCATGGTTCAGCTCTGGTGCTCTCAAATTCTCTTTGGTTTGCTCTTATTTTTCTCCCACTTACATGAAACATGAATGTAGCGCACCTTTTCATCTATCGAGGTTTAATCTCTATTAAGAGAAGGATATAACACCACTCTATACATAACTCATTTAAGCACAGAGTAAAAACATATTATTTACTGCTATAATTAACAATCCATAGCATTCCATATTAATTCGTATACATAGCGGAAATCATGATAACATAAATAGTAGAGTCATGCAAAACGTGATAAAAACATAATCAGATACTTATCTTTTAATAGTGGTAGAATCCACCAACCAAGTGCAGGCCTTCCACGAACCTCCCAGCCTTAGACTGCACTTCTCATCAGCTCAGCAATGGGTCACCCCTGAGCTAGGACTAAGATCCACCCCAAGGCAAGGAAATCTAGGCTAGGCTGAGGTTACAGAGAAAACAACACACAACCACAAGGAAGGAATTCTCTCCAAGGAATCTCCCACGCTCACTTCCCACAAAACCTCATTCCCCACATGCATGTTCCACCCCAGGAGTATACACCTTCTCTGTCACCTGGACAGTCCTTCGACTGCTAATCTCCCTTGCCTTGGGTTACAGGAATAGGCCGGACCGGAAGTCTCTGGGCTCTGTGGCAGCTACAGGGTTCCTTCCAAGAGTTCTCTCCTTCCTCTGCGCACTCTCTCACCTGGAGGGAGTCGCTCACAGGTCCCACAACTTGTTCTTCCAATATTCAACCACCTCTCTCACATGATCAAACAATACACGTCCACCACAATCCACGGGATCCAGACACGAACACCCAGGGCGGCTCCAGACCGATGCAACAGTATAAACAGGCTTAGCAGGGACAAGACACTTCTGTTTTCTCAATTTGGCAACATGGAATAGACTCACATTCTGGATTCTCAAGGATGTGTGATGAGTCATCCACGTAGGGGTCGGTTCAGACTCCCCATTTTAGAATAGAGAAGGGGTGTACCAACTTTCCGGAACAAACACAGACTCTTTCCCCCAAATCCACGCAGACTTCTCGTTCAGGGAATATACACACCGGTTTTCGTAGAGCCAGACACAGACTTTTCGAATCACAGGGACGCACCAAGTTTCTCTGCAGGAGTCAGGTTGGTAGTATTATTCCGGGCTCTGTACGCGTTTATACAATCGGGTAGAATGGGGAAGGAACCTTCTCATAGCTCACCCTGGCTGTTTTATTCGCATGCGTCAGGGTTGACACTTGTCACCCATGAAACTGCATGCGTTCCACCAACACGCATCTCCCTTGCATGTTCTCCCTTTTCCAGAAACTTAGGATAAACATAAAATGCGCATGTCTTTTGGGGATAATATTAAAATATTATTCCCAGGCTTAAGCCCCTAGGCTCAATACTTAGCCCCTTTTCCCACCTTCCAGCCCCTAATTCCTTGCCCACTCTATGGATGCTTAGTCCCCCTTCACTCATTCATCTTGGTCGGTCTGCACATGGCGGTGTTTATATTTTATTAATTGTTCCGCGTGATTACATATACAACAGCAGGCTCCTGGCCTTCAACACTTAGGCTCCCTGGCCTAACAAACACATAAGCCTCTAGCTTATAAAAACTTGGCTCACCAGCCTATGAAACATAATTACAAATCCTTTCAGAACATGGTTCACAATGGGGCTCGGCCTTGGGGACACTACAATCCCCCTCCCCTTATTGTTGCACTGTCCTCAGTGCAACTTTACACAGCATCAGCAAGATTTTCAAAAATCTTCAAAAATATGTGGGTACTCTGCCCGCATAACATCTGCATGCTCCCGTGTTGCGTCCTCAGGATCGTACCAGGTCCACTGGACCTTTACAAGCTCTATAGCTCAATTCCGAAGCTGTTTACTTTTCCTGTGCAATATGCACACAGGATTCACTTGTAGGACACCTTATGGTTCCACTTGCATCACATTCCAATCGATAACATGATTAGCATCAGGTACATATTTCTTAAGCAGTGAAACATGAAACACATTATGTACATTCATAGATGCAGGTAATGCAAGCATGTATGCAATCGGTCCAATCCTTTCCAGCATCTCAAATGGCCCACAAAATCTTGCTTCCAACTTGGTGCAACTTCCCAGCTTTAGGGAACTCCTGTTAGCTTTCACTTTCAGGAAAACATGGTCAACCACTTTGAATTCTCTATGGGTTATGTTACTATCAACGTAACTTTTCTGCCTGTCCTGGGCAACTTTTAGATTATGTTTAATTCTTATCATTTGGTCTTCCATTTCCTTGAGTAGCTCAGGCCTAACTACTACTCTGTCAGCTAGATTATCCTAGCTCACTGGATTGTTTCACTTTCTTCCATAAAGTGCTTCGAATGGGCTCATCTTCAATGATGCATGATACCCATTATTGTAGGCGAATTCTACCAAATGCAGGTAGTCTTCGCACCTTGATGGTTTATCCATCACATACATTCTCAGCATGTCTTCTATTACTCTGTTCACTCTCTCTATCTGTCCATCAGACTCAGGATGATACGTTGTACTAAAGTTCAGATTCGTTCTGAATCCTTTGAACAGTCCTTTCTAGAAATTCGAAGTGAATTTCGAGTCCCTATCAGACACAATTGTCTTAGGAATTCCATGCAAGCGTGCAACTTCTTTTAGGAAAATGTCAGCAACATCTGCTGCTCTGTGGGTGGTTTTCAGTGGAATAAAATGGGCATCTTTAGTAAGCTTTTCCACCACCACCATGATTGAATCATGTTGCTTGCTTGTTCTGGGCAATCCCGTGATAAAATCCATTGTTACCACGTCCCATTTCCATTCAGGAATAGGTAAAGGTTGCAGCAACCCTGTTGGGTTCCTGTGCTCAGCCTTAACCTTTTGGCACTCCATACATCTGGCGATGTATTCAGCGATTTCTTTCTTCAAACCCGACCAAAAGTAATGGCTTTTGACTGTTGCCACAGTCTTTTGATATCCAGGGTGTCCAGCATAAGTCACGTTATGCATCTCCTTTAGAATTGCCAACTTCAATTCTCGGACATTGGGTACATACACTCTGTTTTTATACAGAAGTAAACCATCAGTTCCCAAGGTGTAACTTTCCTTGGTCTGTGGTCCCTCATGCTACTGTAGCTTTGCTACAAGACTTTTGTACTGCAAATCAGTATTTGCAGCTTCTAAAATTATGTCTTTCATCTCAGTTCGGTACATGTTAATGGCTGCAGCATGTAATTCGTGCACTTTTCTTCTG
Source organism: Picea sitchensis (assembly GCA_010110895.2). Classification (NCBI taxonomy): domain Eukaryota; kingdom Viridiplantae; phylum Streptophyta; class Pinopsida; order Pinales; family Pinaceae; genus Picea; species Picea sitchensis. The sequence continues at coordinate 282,102 of SNQJ01S0011424.1, read as the reverse complement.
AGTGCATCAGCCACCTTATTTTCTTTCCCTTTGATATGCTTGATATCAAATTCATATTCGCACAGAAGCTCTAGCCATCTGATTTGCCTTGAATTTAAGGTCAGCTGATCAAATAAATACTTCAAACCGTTATGGTCTGTTCTCAACTCGAATCTCTTTCCCATGAGGTAATGTCTCCATTTCCTCAAGGCGTGGATGATTGCTTCCAGCTCTAAATCGTGAGTGGCATAATTCTTCTCATGCTCCTTCAACTTTTGGGATTCATAACAAACTACAAATCCCTCTTGGCTGAGAAATCCTCCCATCCCCTCTTTACATGCATCTGTGCACACTACGTAATCCTTGTTTGGATATGCAATCTTCAGGATCAGAGCACTAGTTAGCAGTTGCTTCAATCACTGGAAGCTGCTCTCACATTCTTCATTCCACTGGAACTTCTTCTCCTTCCTTTGCAAGGAAGTGATAGAATGAGCTATCTTTGAGAATCTGGCTATGAACCTCTTATAATAGCCTGCCAGACCCATAAAAGATCTAAATTCTGCCACATTCCTTGGCGTTGGCCATTCTCGAATGGCCTGTACCTTCTCAGGATCCACAGCGATCCCTTCTTCATATATAATGTGTCCCAAGTAGTGGATCTGCCTTTGATAAAATGAGCACTTGCTCAGTTTTACGTACAGCTGGTGTTCTCTCAACACCTGCAGCACCATTCTCAGGTGTTGCTCATGTTCTTCCTCTGTCTTGGAATACACCAAGATGTCGTCCAGGAATACTATGACAAACTTGTCCAAATAATCTCTGAACACTCGATTCATTAAGCACATGAAAATAGCAGGCGCGTTGGACAGCCCAAACGACACCACCGTAAATTCATAATGACCGTACCTTGTTCTAAAGGCGGTCTTGCTGATATCCTCATCCTTTATTCTCACTTGGTGATATCCTGATCGGAGATCTATTTTCGAAAATATTTTCACACCCTTCAACTAATCAAAAAGATCATCAATCCTTGGCAGAGGATACTTGTTCTTGACAGTGACCTTATTCAACTGTCGAAAATCAATGCACAGCCTCAACATCCCATCTTTCTTCTTCACGAATAGGACCGGGGTTCCCCATGGTGACACACTGGGGCGAATGTAACCATTCTTTAGTAGCTCTTCGAGCTGCAATTGCAACTCTTTCAGCTCTGGTGTACTCATTCTATAAGGAGCCTTAGAAACTTGAGTTGTTCCAGGCATCAAATTTATAGAAAAATCGATGTCCCTCTTCGAAGGTAGTCCAGGTACTTTGTGGTCTTCCAGATTCAAGACTTCATCTCGGGATGCTTCTTCCACCTGAGTTGCAAATAATTTAGAGCCTTTCCGGTAACATTTCTTCAGCTGCATGGCTGAGATTTCCCTCACAACCACAGCTCTGGGAATTCCTTGGACTGTTACCTGATTTCCCTCCTCGTTCAGGCATGTAAACTTCTTGTTGCGGCAATCCAAAAGGGCTTGGTGCTGGTCCAACTAGTCCATCCCAATTAAGCAATCGTATGAGCCTAAAGGCAGAATGTTCAATTCAGCCTTAGTGCTCATTCCTTTCATGTCCACTGAACATGACTTAACCAATTCAGTGACCTTCCTCTTGGTCCTTGTGGCCAACTGCACTAAC
>SNQJ01S0011424.1:262714-278342 GCA_010110895.2 Picea sitchensis | reverse complement strand
TCCATCGGATGGTTCAGATCTATCTTGGGGTTTTCACCACGAAAAATACCGGGCCTTCGTCATCAGGATTCCCGATTCTACGATTCCCAATTTCCCAAAATGGGTAATATCATGACACGTGGCCTCCGGCGTTCGAACGGTCTTGATCTATTTGGGGGATTTCGTTCCTATTCACTGGGGTTTTAACCCTCAGATATCTCCTGACAGATCCAACAGCTGTCGGGTTTTCCAGCCGAGATCTGATGGCTCAGATGGTCCCTAACTAACTCAGGATTTCGCGTGTCACGATTTCCACACTCCTGTGCAATTCCAAAGGGATTTAAACCCCGTTCACACTTTCTAGATCTAACAGTCACGGGGGTTCACCTTCCCTCCCGAACAGATCCTAAATCTCCTACAGTTCTGGCGTGGATTCCTCTCTCCCTATGGACTCATACAATATTGGCTGCGGTTTCATAATGCCGCTATACCTCTTGAGCTTAAAAACTCGTCAGGTAACTTCTTGACAATTTGGAGCACACCAGGGTCCGAAATTGGCCTTCCAGACCCAATTTCCCTTCGCATCCTCGGTCCAAAGACCACTCCACTGGCCCATCTAGGCTCAGTGTCTAAACCTTGGCTCTGATACCAAATTGTAGCGCACCTTTTCAGCTACCAAGGATTAATTGCTATTTAGAGAAGGATATAACACCACTCTATATATAACTCATTTAAGCACAGAGTAAAAACATATTATTTACTGCTATAATTAACAATCCATAGCATTCCATATTAATTCGTATACACAGTGGAAATCATGATAACATAAACAGTAGAGTCATGCGAAACGTGATAAAAACATAATCAGATACTTATCCTTTAACAGTGGTAGAATCCACCAACCAAGTGCAGGCCTTCCACGAACCTCCCAGCCTTAGACCGCACTGCTCATCAGCTCAGCAATGGGTCACCCCCGAGCTGGGACTAAGCTCCACCCCAAGGCAAAGAAATCTAGGCTAGGCTGAGGTTACAGGGAAAACAACACACAACCACAAGGAAGGAATTATCTCCAAGGAATATCCCACACTCACTACCCACAGACCCTCATTCCCCACATGCCTGTTCCACCCCAAGAGTATACACCTTCTCTGTCACCTGGACATTCCTTCGGCTGCTAATCTCCCTTGCCTTGGGTTACAGGAACATGTCGGACTGGAAGTCTCTGGGCTCTGTGGCAGCTACAGGGTTCCTTCCAGGATTTCTCTCCTTCCTCTGTGCACTCTCTCACCTAGAGGGAGTTTCTCACAGGTCCCACAACCTGTTCTTCCAATCTTCAACCACCTCTCTCACCTGGAGAGAGTGTTGTACAAAACTGGCCAACAAGCCACACAGGATCAAACAATACACGTCCACCACAATCCACGGGATCCAAACATGAACACTCTGGGCGGCTCCAGACTGATGCAATAGTATAACCAGGCTTAGCAGGGACGAGACACTTATGTTTTCTCAATTTGGCAACACGAAATAGACTCACATTCTAGATTCTCAAGGATGCGTGATGATTCATCCACGTAGGGGTCGTTTCAGAATCCCCAGTTTAGAACAGAGAAGGGGTGTACCAACTTTCCAGAACAAACACAGACTCTTTCCCCCAAATCCACGTAGGCTTCTCGTTCAGGGAATATACACATCAGTTTTCTCAGAGCCAGACACAGACTTTTCGAATCACAGGGACGCACCAAGGTTCTCTGCAGGAGTCGGGTTGGTTGTACTATCCCGGGCTCTGTATGCATTCAGACAATTGGGTAGAATGGGGAAGGAACCTTCTCACGGCTCACCCTGGCTATTTTATTCACATGCATCAGGGTTGACACTTGTCACCCATGAAACTGCATGCATTCCACTAGCACACATCTCCCTTGCATGTTCTCCCTTTTCCAGAAACTTAGGATAAACATAAAATGCGCATGTCTTTTGGGGATAATATTAAAATATTATTCCCAGGCTTAAGCCCCCTAGGCTTAGCCCATAGGCTCAACACTTAGCCCCTTTTCTCACCTTCCAGCCCCTAATTCCTTGCCCACTCTATGGATGCTTAGTCCCCCTTCACTCATTCATCGTGGTCGGTCTGCACATGGCGGTGTTTATATTTTATTAATTGTTTTGCGTGATTACATATACAACAGCAGGCTCCTGGCCTTCAACACTCAATCTCCATGGCCTAACAAACACATAAGCCTCTAGCTTATAAAAACTTGGCTCACCAGCCTATGAAACATAGTTACAATTCCTTTCAGAACATGGTTCACAATGGGGCTCGGCCTTGGGGACACTACAATGAATTACCCTTCATGACATTTTTTTTTGTGTGTGTCCTCATGCTAACTATACATGTCTCATCCTTCCTTAAATACCTTTTCCAATCTGCTACCAAGGGTGATGAGTTGTTTAACTAAATTATCCTTTATTACCAAATCCATTGTGTGATTTTTCCCACGTACTGTCAGTATGCCATAATTTATAGAGGATTTTACCATTTAATACTCTATGACAACTTTAGGACCAGTCACTCCCGCTTCACAACCATTGTTTCCATGATTTAATGATTTTAACGATCTTATCATTGCTAAACTACACAACGGTTCTTACTATTACATTGGTGTGCTTCGTAGTCTGTCTCTTCTATGTCTTCTTTCGTGAATTGACGCAATTGCATTATAATGTGTGGTAGTCATTCCTTATGCAAAATATCCAAGACATTGAACTATTTAATCTCTTTCTTTATTCTCTATCTACTTTTTATTTTATTTTCTTTCATTTTCTAATTTTTATTTATTGTTTCTGTATTTTTCCTTCTTACTATGGTACAACTAATATAATACATGGGTTTTGGCATATCCTAGATTACTATGCAAATTGTTGGATGTCTCTATAGAGTTTCATCTGAATTACATTCACCATACCTCCAATGACTTCTACATTCAAGGTTTCCAACTGCACAACACATGTCTTTGTTACCCACTGAATCACATACGGTCCTAACCAGTGCATTATAAACTTTCTTGGATGTTGCATGAATTTGCTATCATAGAGTAGTACTAGGTATCCTTCTTGAAACTTCTTATGTTTGATGTTTCAATCATGCCAATCTTTCTCTCTATCCTTTTGAACCTTCTACTGAAAACTTGCAAGAAACTAATCTTCTTCATGCTATACCAACTATGCCAATCTCTTTTATAATGCACCAATGTCTAATAGCTCAGTGATTGCTTCAATGTATAGGATAGGTAGAATGAAATCCATTGGCATCATTGCTTCCTTCCCATATAAAAATACGAAAGGTTTCTGACCTATCAACTTCTTACTTGTCATTCTATACACCCATTATACTACAACAACTCTTAAGTCACAATCGTCTCTCCTACATTGAAAATTTTGGTCAAGGCATTCTCCAATATTTTATTGAAATCCTCCACTATTACATTATCCTAAGGATGATACGGGTAAATCTTTTGATGATGGATTTGGAACTCCTCGTTCAATATTGCAATTATCTTATTCATAAAGTGTGTTCATTGATCATTGAGTAATATGCATGGATGTGACTTTATTATCAAACAAAAACATCATAGCAATCTCTGCGGTGCACTTTGTAATTGGGGTATCTTCTTCCCATATTTTCAAATGCTTATGGATTGATTGGTACTACAAAGTATATGCCCCACTTATCAAATGATTGCAACGTAACCTATGGATTTAAAGGGATTTCATCTCTCCTAGACAAATTTCCCACTCTTTGACATACATCACATGACCGACAATATTCCTTCACATCTCTGTGAAGTGTAGGACACCAAAGTCCTCCGCAAAAAATATTTTGTACAGTTTCTCTCCCTACATAATTTCCTTATGAAATCCTGTCATGTGCTTCTTCAAGTATCATTGGTCTCTCATGTTCCTATACACAACGTCTCAATATTCCATCTACACCCAACTTGTATAAATTCCATGAAATCAACTGATAATCTACTGCTTTCACTACCAGTTGTTTCTTCTACACTACTATCATCCATAATGGATCCATTCCTATACTTAGAAACTATATGAGGTTCAAGAAGTAATCATCTAGTATCTTCATTGTAAACAGATGTGCATCTGGTAAGTTGTCATCTAAATTTCCTGCATCTTCCCCTGACAATATACACAATAGATGACCTGGCCCTGCATTCAACTTCCCTGGTTTCACTAGAACCTCAAAGTCATATTCGTGAAATAAGAATATCCATTTGCATATTTTCTCACCCAACACTGGCTTATTGACTAAGTATTTTAATGCATAATGGTTTGCATACATTTTAAATTGAGACCTGAATAAGTAATGTCTGAACTTTTGTAGTGCATAGACTATTTTCAATCCTTCTTGTTTTGTGGCAGTGTAATTCTTCTTTGTTGTAGACAAATTCCTACTTGCAAAAGAGATTGTATGATCTATGTCTCCTTCCCCTAGTTGTGATAGAATTGCACCCAATGTTATATATGATGCATCTACATTTACATGGAACTATTTGTTCCAATATGGAAAGATCAAAATTGGTGCGCTTACTAGTTTCTTTTTCAAGGTGTCCAACCCCTTATAAAAATCCTTGTTCCATTGAAAATTTTCTTCCTTCTTCAGTAAATTTTCCATTCGTGTTTTGATCTCCACATATCCTTTGATAAATTTCCTATAACAAACTATATGACCCAACATTTCCCTTAGTTTTATGACTGATGTAGGGGGTTCTAACACCCTAATTACTACAATCTTGGTTGGATCTACTAATAATCCCCATTTTCACACTACGTGTCCCAACAAAATTCCAAATGGTATATACAAAATACACTCTTTCAAGTTCAGCAAAATCTGACACTGTCTCAACGTATCCAACATCATCATGAGTACTTCTATATGATCCTTCGGTAGAATAAACATAGTCCAATCATGTAGGTACACTTCAAGGAACTTATGGATGAACTTCTTAAATTCTACAACCACTACTTATCCACCCCTAAGGCCGACATGCTACTCCAAAACTTACTTTTAAACTAATTTTGAATTATGATAGAAATTAGTTAATAAAGAAGAATGAAAGAAACATGATAACATAACATGAAATAATCAATATTAATGCTACAACATAAAATAAATGAATATAATGTCACTCACAATGATAAGCAACAAACATGCATCTTATAACATACGAATATTTGAGTGAAATAATTAATACATAGAGGAAATAAATATATGAGAAAAGAAATACATGATAGAGAGCACTTATCTTAATAAAAAACATTCACCAATTGGATGCAGGCCAAGGAAGTTCCACCCAACCATAGACATTGTTTTTCCAAGCCTCAACAACAGTGTTACCCCCGAGCCAGGGCTATGAATCCATAATGATGGTTCCAGGGTGTCACTCAGCTTCCCAAACTAGTTAGCACTCAATATTTCATAGGTTCCTCAACATACAACAATCCAAAGTACACCAACTCTCTTCTCTCCAGCCTGCACAACCCAAGAGAATGGACCCCCTTCTCTTCCACGTAGTTTCTCAGTCTATCCACCTCCTTCCAGGGCTCCAGTGCATCTGGTCAAGAATCTCCATGATGAGACTCTCAAGACTCGTAGTTGTGAATAACATTTAGTACATGCCTATGTATCTTAGACATGCAGACATTAGTTCTTGGTTGGAATACACCACCAGCCACTACAACTAGCCAACATTGGTTTCTCTCCCATCAATTCCTTTTTCCTTTCCCCACCAAGATCAACGATGGATGAGCAATAATGAAGGATTAAGATTTTAAATGGAGAGAATATAATTAAGAGTGTGAACAATGAAGAATGAATGAACCCCCAAACAACCCAAAAATAAGTTTAAATATTTATTTGAAAATCAAGAAACACATGGCCTTTCCCCAAGAAGCACATGTAACCACTTCTCTCCATTAAAACAATTATGGGTAAATAAATTATGATGAAATGGATTATCCCCTTAAGACCCCTCTCTTGTGGAATCATATCCCCCTATAACTCTTTTCCGATTTCAAGTCTATATCACAGCCAATGATGTATTTTATTATTAATAATGATCAAAACATTACATTTACTAGGCAAAATAGCCTCTTTAATTGTTTTGGCACTCTGGAATTTCATTAAATAAACAAAATACATTATCTAATATGGGGACTCAAAACCGGGATATTACATTCCCCTCCCCCTTATTTTGGCATTGTCCTTAGTGCATATACAAAATAGAAATTAAAGTTTCAGAATTTATTCGAAAATTCACAGGTACTATGCATGTATGGAATCTTCATGCTCCCAAGTAGAATCTTTAGGACCATAGTAGTTCCATTGAAATTTTACTAGCTTTATAACTCGATTCTAGATCATTTTGACTTTTTTGTCGAATATGTGCACTAGCTGGACCTAAAAGTCTCCCTCTGGCTCTACCTAAATCAAATGTCAATCAATAACATGGTTAGGATCATCTACATACTTTTTCAACAAAGAGACATGAAATACATTATGCACATCCATGGAAGCAAGAAATGCAAGCATGCATGCAACTGGCCCTATTCTGTCGAAGATCTCAAATGGACCACATAATCTGGATGCTAGATTTGTACAACTACCTAACTTCAATTATCTCTTCTTGGGCTTCACTTTTAAAATAACATGTTCCCCCACTTTAAATTCTCTAGCTATTTTGTTCTTATCTGCATAAATTTTCTATCTATCTTGAGTTGCTTATATTTTTTTCTTAATTGTAGCCATTTGGTCTTCCATGTTCTTGAGAAACTCTGGCCCAAGTACTATTATGTCTGTTGGATTGTCCCAACTCACTGGAGTATTTCATTTTATACCATACAAAGCTTCAAATGGGATCATCTTCAATGAATCTTGATACCCATTATTAGAGGCAAACTCAACCAAATGTAATTAATCTCCCCACTTAGATGGTTTATCCATAACATACATTCTTAGCATGTCCTCAATCACTTGGTTGACTCTTTCTATATTCCCATATGACTGTGGATGGTATGTTGTGCTAAAATTCATATTTTCACGAAATCTATTAAATAAATCCCTCCAAAAATTTGAAGTAAACTTTGTGTCTCTGGCTAAAAAAATTTCCTTACGTATCCCATGTAACCTAGCAATTTCTCTCATGTAAATTTATGCAATATTAGTTGTTCTATGATTCATTTTCATAGGAACAAACTGAGAATTCTTTGTCAATTTATCCACAACTACCATTATGGAATCATGTTGCCTTGTTGTCCTAGGAAATTTAGTTATAAAATCAAAGGTTACCACTTCCAATTTATTCTTTGGAATTTCCAATGGTTGAAGCAAACTCATTGGGTGTCTATTCTTATCTTTTACTCTCTGACATTCCATACATCTATAAATGTAATCAACAACATCCTTATTCATTCATGGCAAAAAGAATTGGCTTCTTACTGCTGCAATTTTTTTCTGGTAACTGAGATGTCCGACAGATGGAACATTTTGCATTTCTTTTAATACCAAATTCCTAAGTTCTCTGGAACTAGGAACATAAATTCTATTTTTATTCATAAGTAATCCATCTTCCTTCATCTCATATTCTTTAATTTTATGTTGTACATTTTTTTGTTGTAAACTTTGTTTTCCTGTAAGTAATGTTGATATGTAACAACAACATCTAAAATTCTGCTCTTTAAATTTGATTGATGCATACTAACAATTGTGGCATGCATGAGATGTAATCTATTGTTGGATGCATCAACAACTTTATTTTTTTTTCGCTTGATATGTTTGATGTCAAAGTCTTACTCACTTAAAAATTCCAGCCATCTTGTTTTCCTAGCATTCAAAGTTGGTTGTTCAGAAAGATATTTTAGACCACTATGGTATATCCTTAATTCAAATATATTTCCCATGAGATAATCCCTCCACACCTTCAATGCATGAACTATGGAAACAAGCTCCAAGTCATGTGTGGCATAATTCCTTGCACGTGCTTTGAATTTTTTGGACTCATAACGAATGAAATGTATATTTTGAGTGAGGAATCCACCAAGTGCTTCCTTGGATGCACCTATACAGATCACAAAATTCTTATTTGGGTTAAAAATATTTGAAATAGGTTCACTAGTAAGCAATTATTTCAACAAATTAAACTTATCTTCACACCCAACTTTCCATTCAAATTTAATTCCTTTCTTTTTCAAAGAAGTGATGGGATGAGCAATCTTAAAGAACCCTTCTATAAACCTCCTATAGTATCTAGATAATCCCATAAAATATATGACTTCTGAAACATTCATGGGTGTTGGCCATCCTCTAATAGATTCAATATTTTATGGATCTACTGCAATACCTTGTTCTGAAATAATATTCCCCAAATAATGGATTTTTTCTTGGTAAAAATAACACTTACTAATCTTGGCATAAAGCTAATATTCCCTCATCACTTTCAACACCAACCTTAAGTTATGTTCATGCTCTTCCTCAGACTTATAATAAATAAATATGTCATCCAAGAACACAATGAAAAACTTATCGAGATAATTTTTGAATATGCCATTCATTAAGCACATATAGAAAGTTGGTGCATTGGTCAGTCCAAAGGGAACCACTACAACTTCATAATGTCCATACCTAGTTATGAAGGATTTCTTATTGATTTCTTCTTCCTTTATTCTTACTTGATGTTATTTATATCTTAAGTTTATCTTCGAAAATATCTTTGCTCCCCTTAGCTAATAAAAGAGGTCATTAATTCTGGGTAGAGAGTATTTTTTATTCACTTTGGATTTATTCAACTATCTAAAGTTAATACACGGCCTCAATGTGTCATCGTTATTTTTTACAAAAAGTACTAGTGCTCCCCAAGGTGAAACACTTGGGCGTATGTACCCTTTCTTCAACAATTATTCCAACTGCATTTTTTAATTCTATCAATTCAGGTGTACTCATTCTATAAGGTGTATTTGATACTGGGGAATCTCCTGGTACTAAATCAATAGAGAGATATATTTCTCTCTTTGGTGGAAATCCTAGTTTTTCTTGGAATACATCTTCAAACTCTTGTAGTACCAAAAAAAATTCAAGGCTTGACCCTTTTGTCTTTTCTGGATCTTCCACATGAGATGCATACAATAAACATCCTTTCCTGAAACATTTCTTCAATTGTAAGTCTGAAATATCCCTTATAGAAATGAGTCTTGGAATTCCATTCACAATGCTCTATTTTTCTTCTTCATCAAGACATGTAAATGTCTTGTTATGACAATCTAGGAGAGCATGGTGTTTTTCCAACCAATCCATTCCAATTATAATATCATAAGATCCTAACGGTATGATATTCATATCAACATTAGTACTCACTCCATTTATATTTATTGGACAACCTCTGATAGTCTCATTGATCCTTCTTTTGGCTCAAGTGGCTAGTTGAACCAAACTTGACTTTCAAGCTTACTTTTCTTCAAATGTAATCTATCCACTATTTTAGGATCAATGTAACAATGAATTCATCCTAAATCAATTAAAATAACAACAAACTAATTAATGATCTTACCTTCCACTTTGATCATATTGATTTGGTACTCTACTTGTCGATCCTCGAAGGTTTCATATATATTTCACATGTCCTATACTATTGTAGCCTCTTGGATTTTGTGCATGATATTCTCTTTATCTCCTCTATTATAGAAATCCTTATATAGGTTATTTTCTTTGCACTCCCAACATTATATTGGTGATCTTCCTCTTTTCCCAAAGGAATCATCTTTCTTGGATTCATCTTTAGCAGAATGATCTTGTTGATTTTTATTGGGGATATTTATGTTGAAAATGGGTTTAAATCCCTTCCTCCTCTGATCAAATTTCTCCTTCTTCTTATTCTTCCATTTTTTTTGCATGGATTCTCTACCTTTTAATTTCTCATATAGGTACTTATCCTTCCTAATGGTCTCATTCAATATCCTAGGATCATCATATTGAGTCTTCTCTTTATAAAATGAAGGTTGTCCACTCAAAAAACTCTGTATTTTTACCTTCTCATCTTTTATAAATCCTACATACTTTAGAAATCCCAAGAACCTCTTCTCATATTCTTCAATGTCATGCTTCCTAGCTCGATTTCAAATAAATCCTTCATATTCTTGCCATGGAAGTTCTTTGAAAGGTACTCTTTCTGAAAATATTTATTGAATTTATTTCAAGTGATCCTTATTTCATTAATGTCCTCAACTTTCTTCAATTGATCCCACCACATAGCATCATTTCCATGCAAATGGTATGTGGAAATTATGGCTTCTAGGTTTGATGATTAGTTATGAAAATGAAAATACCTCATGAGTCCAAGCATCCATGATTCAAAACCATCTTCCCTTTCTCTTTCACCATCAAAGGATGGTGGCTTAAGCTTCCTGAACTCTCCTTGGAAACTGCCCAATTCATGCCTTCTTCTTTGGTGCCTAACATGAGACACTTATGGAATGCTTATAGAGTCTTCAGATGCATAAAATTTCCTTTTTGAGTAAGGTGGAGATTGATGTCTATGATCTATTATAGTACTTATTGAATGACCATCTCTTATGTAGTTATCTCTTCTTTCATGATATGTTTCTTCTTCCTCCTTCCTTAAGTCTGATACATTCCTTTCTTGTCTATGCAATTGATTTAGGATTTGCATCACTTGAGCATTTATCTAATTTTTGTTTATCTCATCAACCTCTCATTATATGATTTGTAACTCTACACTTCTATTTTCATGATTTTCATAGTCTCTATTAATGTTTCTTGTTCCCCTCTACTCCTATGCCCATTTGATTGTGTCTCTGCATTACCAACACTGATATTTTTACCTTTGGCTTCTTTATCATGACTGAAGCCTCCCTCTCCTTACTCCATTTATTGAATATAAATTCTTATATTGAATTGATATGGTTATCCTCCCTAATTATGAAAAACATGCAAGAAACCATTTTGTTAAAATTATGCATATTATAGAAATTTTGTCAAATAATGCTACATTTCCTTTTTCTGCTCAATTCATGAAGAAATATATCACCATTCTCCAAATTATAATAGTTCAATGTTATTCTACTCCAAATCATGTTTCCAATTAATATACTCATTCATCATTTTGATCTTTGATCTGAATGTTATGGCTTCCTAAACAAGCCACTTCCACCCATTTTGTGCATTTTCTCCACTGGTGAAATTTTATTGAAGGGCCAACTTCTGTCAACTGCAGAAGAAAATATGTTAGGAACTAGAGAAAATTTGATAGGATACATAGTTAAAAATATTCACAAGGAATTCATATCAAATCTATTTTTTTAAATATGATACACCAATCGAAAAATACAACAATATGGAATCTGCAACTTTGTCCCTTTTCACCCATTTTTCCAAGCATAGAATGTTTAGCAAAACTGGTTATTTCACAATCTATGCACTTTTGGAAAAATTTCACTAAACCAAAGTTGTTTGTATCAATGCATATATAAATTTCTTAGTAAATACAATTTTCCATTTTTTGTGATCTAGGGTCACTTTTTATGCTCTGAAAATCTCAAAAATCCCCAAAAAGTGGCTTGAAATAGTGGATTTTGGCCCATTTCAGTACACCCATTCCAATCCCATTAGTATTTATTCAGTTCCTTCATGGTTTTTTTTTATATATTATTTCTAGATTCTCTCCAATATGTTCATCTTAATCTGGGTCCCTCCCAATGATTTAGACCTAGATCTTTAAAAACCATTATTTTACATTTTCTGACAAATCCAAGTAGAATTGGACAATGACCCTCTTTGTTGGAGTTACTTATAACACACCTAGGATTTATTTTTCCTCGGATTTTTCCTTTTTTAATAGTCATAATTAGTCATTATCCAATCTCCTATATTTTAGGGGAGAATATTCCACCTGGAGAATATTCTCTTTCAGTTGACACTTCAGTTTGACTAGTTGAGTTGAGTCTAGATGCTACATTGGTTTTGTCACCATGTAACATTGGGATTATCACCATGGTAATGCGCACTTGAATTAGGATCATCATTAGAATGGAACATTACCCTTGATTCTTTGATCTACTCCTCACTATACTTTGTTCAGTCAGTTAACTAAAGACTAGTTGACTAGTTAACTCAGCTAGGTGGCAGTTCTCTCTCGTAACTTCTAGAGAGACTAGACTAGGTGGAAGTTCACTCTCGTAACTACTGGTGTGTGTCCATATCACTCTATAACACCACTATGGAACATTTTTTCTCCTCTAGTGCGCATTCATTGAGTTCTACATAGTATATCATGTGTAAATTATTCATTATTCATTATGGTTAATGATAATTCTTCCATTATTTCTCTCTTGCTTCTTCTTTCTCAATTTATCTCTGCAAATGTGTGTGGTATTTTATATCTAGATATATTATGTCTAGTTTCAACACATCTACATGGTATCAAATCCGACGGACTTCTAAGCAAAATCTACATCAAATTTTTTTTCCAGGTACAAAAGATTGAAGACAGCGGAAAGATGGATTTCCAAAAATAATTCATTCTTACACCTTACAACTACTTTGCATGGAAGGATAAAATAGCCATACATATCCTAACCCGAGGATTGTATAGGTTAACCTTGAATACATATACATAACTGACATCATCCATAGAAAAATCGAAGTACTTAAATCGAATGGATGAAGCACTCGAAACAAATTGCAGTCTTATTTCTCTCAATCTGTTTTTTCACATATCTTCTTGTAAGAATCCCAATGAAGCCTGGACCAATTTGGAAGGGCTCTTTGTAAAATGGGATGATATGAGGGGACACATGATGGAGGTGTAATTTCTCACATTGGATCCAAAAATCTTCGACAATATCCAATATTTCTTTACAAAATTCAAGTATTTTCTCTCACAACTCAAAAGCTTGTGGGGTTGATAAATCTAAGGAGGAGAAACAAATGGTTCTCACCATTCTCTTCAGAATTGCTCCTGAATTATTTATGTTCATTTCCACATTCAATTTATTTAGATTCACCTCTGGAGTCACCTAGAATATTCTTTCTCTTGAGGAATTTATCGAATCCCTAACACAAGAGAAAAGCAAGCTCATCAACATGGGAAAAATCAAAGGCCCAAAGGCGCATGCACTTACTGTGCAATATGGAAGCCATAAATATCATAAATATAAATATAAATACAAATGGAAAGCTCATGCACATCCAAATAAGGAAGGGTACACAAAACCCTTCACGTATGCCTTCATATCCAAAGGGGAAAAGGGAAGAAAAGGGGAGAAATGCATGTATTGTCACAAAGGATTCCATCCAAAATCTACATCCATGCAAAACAAAAATAGATATAATAAACAAAATACTTCAGCATAATGACCTTGGAGATCACATCCCCGAGGGTGCTAAAAAGAAGAAGCCAGAAGATCAGAATCCTAAGAAAAACAATTCTAGCCATGCCTTGATTTCCATCAACTCCTCTCTCGATGCTTGGATCGTATATTAAGGAGCATCACATCACATGGATGCCTCAAAAGAATTATATTATTCATTGGATGCATGAAAAGGTCCTCTTATTATGATGGAGGAAAAATCTTTAGTCAAAATCACTGACAAAGGAAGGATTGAACTCACCAATGGAATCTTCGAGAATGTGTTGCACGTTCCCAAAATTTTCATCAACCTTCTATCCGTGTATCAAATGACGAATTATGGCATAGGAAATATATTCATATCCACACCAAATGTCGTGGACATATATGACATGCTAACCAACTCCAAGGTTGCAACCTGCGAGGTAAATCATCGGTCTAGATTGCATACCTTCTCTAAATTCATTGAACCTGATTATTATTTATTACTTACTCATGTTGATGGAAGTAGTAGGATATGGCACGAAAGGTTTGGACATTTGAATTTAAGATACATGCAACAAATTAAAAATAAAATATTGGTTGATGGCATACCAAACATCCATTTCTCCAAGGGAGTATGTGAGGGATGTTTTCTCGAAAAACACCCTCAAGAGAAATTCGACAAAGGAAAGTCTTAGAGAGCTTCCATGCCTTTAGATCTGATCCACAGTGACCTTATGGGTCCTTTTATGCATCCATCTATCAGAAAATCGAGGTTTGTTCTCATTTTTGTTGATTATTTCTCATGTTTTACATGGATTTACTTTCTAAGGAAAAATCTGAGGTCTTTCAACACCTCAAAGATTTCAAATCCCTGGTTGAGACATGGTCTAGAAAAAATATCAAAGTCCTACGAACTGATAATGGGGGAGAATATGAAAATCATGAGATCCACAATTGACGTAGACCTATCGACCCTCGGACCGATATCCTCTCATAGGATCGTTCTTTAACCCCTTCCAGCCGGATCAGATCTTTCATATTCCTTGTTGGAATCTCCTTTCAAATCGATCCACAGGTCCTTTTCGCAATTCGCAATCTCGCGAGTTCGTGAGTCGTGACTCCCGACTCTTCCTTCTCAAATCCGCGATACCCAAGATCACAAAATGGTTTTGGTTCCTTCTCTGTTAGCACCCTCTATGTGTGACCACCGGTTGGGCTAAAATTCCAGTGCCTCTCGCAACTCGGCACTTCGTGAGTTGAAGGGTTGAGTTCTCATGCTCTTACTTCACGAATTCCCAAGACACGAGAGTCAAAGGGGTGTTGACCCCTTCCTCCAGGAAACATGTGTCCACCTATCTATTTCCCGGGCCCACCTTGTGGTTCTGCCACATGTTCGCACGTGTGCCTCGGCTCTCGGCACTTCGCGACTTTTGATGTCAAAAGCAATTCCTTTCAACCTCTTAAACCCCAAATGTGAAAAATGCGATGGGGTTCCTGATCCAATGGTCCTCTCGTGACCTGGATCCCGAAATCACAAAATGGACTTGGAGCACCCAACTCTGGGACTCTCACCCTGTGAACCTCCGAGTTCACGAGATCCCTAGATCTTTGCCACCTATCCTCCTCCGATGGATGGCTGTTATTTTCTCATGACTTCGCTACTCGTAAAGTCGAAGGACTTCCTTCTCTAAACCCCAATGTCCGAATCCCCGATAGAGAGAATCTTGTGACACGTGTCCTCCTTCCAATGAACGGTTCAGATTCTTTCGCGATTTCACAACTTCGGGACTTTCGGGACAAAATTCTCGACCTCTTATCCTCTGATATGCCAAAATGGAAAAATTCTGACACGTCGTCAACGTGAGTCCCACGATTGAACTTCCCGCCTTTTTAGAGTTTCATACCTCGCAAATTCGCGAATGTTGATGCTGAACTTTCGGCTCTTCAACCCATGAAACTTTGAAATACCGAGTTTCAATGTTCTTCACCAATAACTAGCCCACACAAACCCTTTCGCCCCTTTGGGACTTCGCCTTTCGCAACCTCACGAATCTTAAGGCAAGGCTTTCATGTTAGAAAAACAGGATCGCGGAGCAATAAAATAAAACAAATGCAGAAACAAAACACAGAAGACACACAATACAAGAGAGACACAGATTTACGTGGTTCACCCAGTGTGGGCTACGTCCACTAGAGAAATTGCCAGGTCCTTCCTTTATTATTATCCAGC
>SNQJ01S0011424.1:230940-257584 GCA_010110895.2 Picea sitchensis | reverse complement strand
GACTCCCCCGCGTGGAAGAGTGTACATACTTATGGGGTGTAAATACTTCATGGGGTATAAACACGGCTGAAAGCAAGGACCTCTGAATCAGGAAGATAATCAGGCTCCACAACCAACATTTCAGTTCTCCAAGTCCTGAAACCCCGAAATTAGATTTTGTGAGTGATCCAACAACCCTTGTTGCTTCAAATCCTACGGCTCGATTTCTCCTGAGCTTGCACTTTAGAAAAACACTCACCATAACCTTCTTTCTCCTCTGCAAGATCTGACGGCTTTCGGGACTTTGCGAATTCTCCACAGATAATTTCGACCGTCCAATGCCTCCTTGACGATTCCTATGAAATGAACAAAGTGTTACTTCGCTGGAACTTGTCCACCAACAAAACAATGTCGCTGTGCCTTCTTCCAATACTTCAAGACACTAGCTCTCTTGAGATTTTCTTCGACAGCTTCAAAGATCCTATCCCTCCTGAGCTTGATTGAAAAATCCTCAAGTCCTTTGGGGAAAATTCCCGTGTGCACTCTTTGCAACACTTCTTCAAACACTTCCAAGTATTTGAACCTCTTCGACTCTGCGCACTCTCTGGGACAATAGTCTTTCAACAGTTTTGATCAGGTTGAAAACACTGAGACTTCACTCGGCCTGCGCACTCCTTGCATGGATCCCATGCTTAACTTGCACTTCTGCAAGAATGAGAACAATGTTATCCCTCCTGAGCTTGCAGAGACGAACTCTGACTTCTATCAACGCTCACCTTGCGGACAATTTCACTACACTCCTTGCAGGAAAACTCTTGCTCAGACAGAGAAACAATTGAAACTCATTCCTTACTCTCCCTCTCTTCATATTTCAGACATTAAATATGAAATAAAACATTCACGCATCAAAGAAAATGCATAACATAGAGTAAACAAGAATATATCAAATCAGTATGCACAACACAAAAAGAAATTGGACACCATGAGTGTGAACTAAAGATCTTTGTATTAATGCATAACTTCTATACATGGGTTTTTCTACACATCTCTCTGCTTCTTCTCTATGCTCTCTTGATTGATTACGCTGCTAATCTTGCTAATGTTACAATGATACAAGTGAGTGTGTCTATATCTGTTTTCCCTACGGCTCCTAAAATTGTCTAATCTAAGAATTCAAAGATACATACTTACATTTACTAGCATAAATGCCTCTTAGTCCTTCAAACAAGAGAGGGACGCTCAAGGTCTGATTACAATTAAGAAGTACGCCCTTCCTTAACTTCTTCATTTATGTTTGGTGTATCAAAATTTGAAACATTTCAAACAATTTTTAACATGTGCAAAAAAAATGCGTTGGCGCTACTCGCGGTCGCTTGTTGTTGGCGATGCTCTTGCATCATACTCCCTCGCTTGAAAATTTTCATGGGCTCCTATCCATGAGCTCTTGCACAGTCTTTCCATGCTTCTGGATCTCTGTTTCATTTTCCCAACTAAAATATTCAACTGGATGTCCCTTCCACTTGACCAAGTATTCAAAATATTCCTTTCGCCTGGTCCTCTTACTAACTCTTTTGTCCAGTATGCTTTCCATCTGTGGCTTCTCTGCAACTAGCATCTGTTTAGTCCATTGAACCTCTGGTTGTTCACTGTCTGTTCCAGCTTTGTATGGGTACAAATCTGAGACATTGAATATCGGAGAAATTCCGATCCCATCGGGTAATTCAATCTCATAAGCATTTGCCCCAAATTTCTTCAAGACCTTACATGGTCTGATGTTATTCATCTTTAGTTTGTATATATGTCCCCTTCAGGAACCTTTCCTTTGTCAGATGTGCCAGAATCAAATCACCAACCTCAAATTGAAGTTGTCTCCTGTGTTTATTTTCTCTGTGCTTATACTCTTGGCTCGACTTCTACAATCTCTCCTTCACCTGGCTATGAAGTTCCTTCATCGCCTCTATGAAATCCACTGCACTAGAAATCCTAGTTGCATTATGTTATGAATCCCTCAGTTCAGATACTCCTCTTGGTTGCATCCTATAAACAATTTGGAATGGACTCTTCCCTGTGCATCTTTTTATTGAGTCATTGTAAGCAAATTCCGCATGTGGCAGAATATTGTCCCAATGACTGTGGTGTTCTGTCACCAAGCTCCTCGGCAAGTCTCCCAAACTTCTGTTCACAACTTATGTCGGTCTATCTATCTGAGGATGATAAGATGAACTGAACAACAAGTTTTTTCCCAACTTTTTCCATAAGGTTCTCCAGAAGTGTCCCATGAACTTGGTGTCTCGATCCGAAACTATGCTTCTTGGTAAGTTGTGAAGTCGAATGACCTCTTTGAAAAATAGATTCACAATGTGAGTTGCCTCACTCGTTTTCTGACACAGTATGAAATTTTCCATCTTAGAAAATCTATCCACCACCACAAAGATCGATTCAAACCCTCTTTGTGTTCTCGGCAGCCCCAATATGAAGTCCATGCTAACTGCATCCCACGGCCTGTCAGGTATGGGTAACGGTTGATAAAAGCCTGCATTCTGCCTCTTTCCTTTTAAATGCTGAAAAATTCTACATCTGTCTACAAATATTTTGATGTCTTCTCTCATTCCTGGCAAAACATATGACTCATTTAACTTTGATAACATCTTGTCATGACCGAAATGCCTGGCCAATACTCCACTATGTTTCTCCTTCAGCAAATTCTCCCTCATGGAGCATTTTGGAATACAAAGTTGATTACCCTTAAACAATAATCCTTCCTGGATCATGTATTCTGTCCATTGGCTTTTGTCCCTGAGGATTGGATTGTCAGCTGCTTCATACGCCTCTTTAAAATCTGGATCATCTATGTACATGTCCCTGAGATCATCAACACCCAGTGTTTTGACTCTGAACTCCTGCAACAACAAACATTTCCTACTCAAAGCATCAACAACTTTGTTAACAGTTCTAGAAATATGCTTAGTTACAAATATAAAGTTCTGCATGTATTCAACCCATTTAACATGTCTTTGATTCAACTTCTCCTATTGAGTCACAAATTACAAAGAATGATTGTCACTGTATAAGACAAACCCCTTCGGGATTAAGTAGTGTCTCCATTTATTCAATGCCTGAATAATAGCATAGAACTCCTTGTAATACGTGGAGTATGTCACTTTCACATCATTCATCTTCTCACTGAAGAATGCTATCGGCATGTCTTCTTGGCTCAAGACTGCCCCTATTGCAAATCCACTTGCATCACATTTTACCTGAAATGTCTTTTTAAAATTCGGCAACACCAAAATTGGTTGTTCTATGATTTTATTCTTCAACAAATTGAAGCTTTTCTCTGCTTCATTTGTCGAGTGAAAATACTTGTGTCTCTTCTTCACTGTGTCCATCATTGGTGCACTAATTCCACTGAAATTCATGATGAACTTCTGGTAGAAACTAGCCAATCCATGAAAACTTCAAACCTCAAATATAATCTTTGGCGATGGCCAATTATTAACTACCTCCACCTTATCTGGATCCATCCTCAACTTATCTACAGAAATAACAAAACCCAAATAAATGAGCTCTGTCTTCATGAATGATTATTTCTTCATGTTTATCAGCAACTTCTCTTGCTATAGCCTCTTCATCACTATAGCCAAATGTTTTAGGTGCTCTACCTCTGTTTTACTGAAAATCAGTATGTCATCATGATACACAATGACAAATTTTCCGATGAACTCCTTAAGGACTTCGTTCATCAACCTCATGAAAGTACTTGGTGTCTTCGTTAAGACAAACGACATAACAAGCCATTCATACAACCCTTCATTGGTTTTGAAGGTTGTCTTCCATTCATCACCTTCTCTCATACAAATTTGGTGATAACCACTTTTCAAATCAATCTTTGAAAAAAATTTGGCCCCACTCAAAAAAACCATCCAATCATCCATCCTTGGCAATGGAAATCTGTACCTGATGGTTATCTTGTTGATCTCTCTCGAGTCAATACACATCCTCCAGCCTCCCTCTTTCTTTGGACTGAGCACTATCGGAACAACACATGGACTCAAGATTTCTCTTACCAACCCTTTGTCCATTAAATCCTGGACCTGTCTTTTGACTTCTTCATTCTCCTGCGGCGTCAATCTGTACACTTATTTGTTTGGAAAACTATCTCCAGGTATGAGATCAATATGATGACTCACACTTTTGATCGGTGGCAACGAACGAGGTAGTTCGTCCACTACTATGTCAACAAACTCTTCCAACAATTTATGAACCTCTTCTGGTAAATCATCTACCCTTGTACTAGTTAAAACAATCTTAGGCTTCCTAACCACAATGAATTACGGTTCCTCCTTCTTCTTAACCTTTGTAAGAAGTTCCTTCCCACTCATGAGAAGTGCAGTGTTTCTTACTTCAGGTTTCACCTCTTTGTCTCTGATTGGAAGCAACATGTGAGTTCTCCCATTCTTCTCTAGGGTGTATGTGTTCTTCCTCCCATCATGAATCACATTTCTTTCATATTTCCACGGTCTACCCAGCAATATATGACAAACATCCATGGGAATGACATCAAACAATATCTTATCGTTATATCCTCCTATTTTAAATTCAACTAAACATTGTTTAGTGACATTTACCTGATGTCCTTTTTGTAGCCACAAAACTCTGTATGGACTTGGATGTTCAATAGTCTCCAACTCCAGCTTTTCTACCATCTCTGTAGAAATGAGATTATCTGTGCTACCACTGTCCACAATGACTTTGCATACCCTGTCCTTGGTTTCGCAAGCAGTTCGAAAAAGATTGTTCCTTTGCACTGAAATCTCCACCTCCTTTTCTAGCATTAAGAGAACCTTCCTCATCACCACTGATCTTCCACCTTTAGCATCCTCTACCTCAACATTCTGCCTCTATTCTTTAGCAATGTGAGTTTCACCACCTTCTTTATTCTTATCTGGACATTCATAAGATTTATGTATGACCTTTTCGCATGTGAAGCATTTCACCACTCCACCTCTTCCTGTTCCTCTACCTCTGGTACAAGGAAAAATGTTTCCATCAACATACTGACCTCTTTGTTCGGTATGCTGCCCTCTCTATGAGATTCCACCTCTCTCAGTCTGAGTCTGAGGTTTCTTCCACTCTTCCTTGGGTTTTTGATTTCTATCCTGGGAAACTGATTTGCCTCTACCTTGACTTCTACCTCGACCTCTTTGACCTTGTTTTTGGCTCAGCTTCTCTTCAGCCTTCAGAGCCATCTGATAAGCATATTTCACCATTCAGATAGTCATCATGCTCATCTCATCCTGAATGTCGTATCTTAGACCATTCATATACCTGGAAACTTTTTCATCATCACTTTCGCGATGACCTGCCCTGATGTTCAGCCTGTAGAATTCTTCAGTGTACTCCTTTATTGACATTGGCTTCTATCTCAAATTATGCATTCTCTGAAACAGAGTAATTTGGTAATCCCTGGGAATGAATTTTGCCTTCATCTTCATGATCATCCTATCCCAACTCTTGATTTTTTGCTTGCCTTTGTAGCGTCTGTCAGCTTGTATCTCATCCCACCACAATGTTGCATGTCCCTTCAATCTTGTGATAGCACGTTTGATATTTTTGTCTTCCTCGACATCTTCATAGTCAAAATATGTGTCAAGAGCTCTAATCAAGTCTAGAAGCTCTTCAGCATCCAGATTTCCTTCATATACTGGAATATCCATTTTTTCCTTAGCACCCATTCTTGCAATAGCCCTAATTAGGCGTTCATTTGCTGCATCTTCTATTGTGACTTCTTCTCCTTCATGTCCAGCTTCATTTTCACTTTCGAAATCACTGAAATATCCAACACCAGATGTGTGCCTCTGTGTTATCTCCATGTCCACGAGTCTAGCACGTATATCACACATCTCTCTTTCCATGGCTGGATTTGGTACCTGCCTACCCCTTCCTCTTGGCATTTCCCTTTCCTCTAGCGGATCAGGTGTTTGCCTATCCCTTCTTCTCGACGGCATGGTGAATCTTCTTTTTCCCTGCTACAGAAAGAAAATAAATCTTTATGTGCTCTGATACCAAAACTGACGCAGACCTATCGGCCCTTGGACCGAGATCCGCTCACAGGATCGTTCTTTAACCCCTTTGAGCCAGATCGACTCTTTTGGATTCCCTGCTGGAATCTCCTTTCAAATTGATCCACAAGTCATTTTCTCAACTCACAATCTCGTGAGTTCATGAGTCATGAATCCCAACTCTTCCTTATCAAATCCACGATACCCGAGATTGCGAAATGGTTATGGTTCCTTCTCTTTCAGCACCCTCTGTGTGTGACCAACGATTGGGCTTAAATGTCAGTGCCTCTCGTAACTCACGACTTTGCGAGTTGAAGGGTTTAGTTCTCATGCTCTTACTTCACGAATTCTCGAGACACAAGAGTCAACGGGGTGTTGACCCCTTCCTCCAGGAAACGCGTGTCTGCCTGTCTATTTATCGGGCCCACCTTGTGGTTCTGCCATGTGTCCGCACTCATGCCTCGGATCTCGACACTTTGCGACTTCTGATATCGAAAGAAATTCCTTTCAACCTCTGAAACCCCAAATGCGTGAAATGCAATGGGGTTCCTGATCCAACGGTCCTCCCGTGACCTGGATTCGATGGTTATCCTCGCTCCTCGCAATTTCGCAACTTCGCAACTTGGAGCACCCAACTCTGGGACTCTCACCCTATGAACCTCTATGTTCGCGAGATCCCTAGATGTTTGACACCTGTACTCCTCCAATGGATAGCTGTGGTTTTCTCGCGAAGTCGAAGGAATTCCTTCTCTGAATTCCGATGTCTGAATCCTCGATAGAGAGGATCTTGCAACACGTGTCCTCCTTCCAGCGAATGGCTCAGATTATTTCATGGTTTCGTGACTTCGATACTTTCAGGACAAAAGTCTCGACCTCTTATCCTCCGATATGCCGAAATGGAGAAATTCTGACACGTCGTCAACGTGGGTCCCATGATGGAACTTCCCGCTTTTTTAGAGTTTTCGACCTCAGAACTTCGTGAATCCTGATGCTGAACTTTCGGTTCTTAAACCCATGAAACTCCGAAATACCGAGTTCCTATGTGCTTCACCAATAATTGGCCCACACAAACCCTTTCACCCCTTCAAGACTTCGCCTTTCGCAACCTTGCGAATCTTGAGGCAAGGCTTTCAGTTCTCCAACTCCCAAAACCCCGAAATGATATTTCGTGAGTGATCCAACGGCCCCTGTTGGTTCAAATCCTATGGCCCAATTTCTCTTGAGATTTCACTTTAGAAAAACACTCATCGTAACCTTCTTTCTCCTCTGCAAGATTTAACGGCTTTCGGGACTTTGTGAATTCTCCACGGATAATTCCAACCATCCAATGCCTCCATGATGATTCCTGCGAAATGAACAAAGTGTTCCTTCGCTGGAACTTGTCCACCAGCAAAACAATGTCACTGCGCCTTCTTCCAATACTTCAAGACACTAGCTCTCTTGACCTTTTCTTCAACAGCTTCGAAGATCCTATCCATCCTGAGCTTGATTGAAAAATCGTCAAGTCCTTTGGGGAAAATTCCTGCACGCACTCTTTGTTTCACTTCTTCAAACACTTCCAAGTATTTGAACCTCTTCGACTCTACGCACTCCCTACAATAGCAGTCTTCCAACAGTTTCGCTCAGGTTGCAAACACTGAGACTTCACTCAACCTGTTCACTCCTTGCACGTCTCCTGTTCTTAACTTGCACTTCTGTGAGAATGAGAACAATTTTATCCCTCCTGAGCTTTCAGAGACAAACTCTAACTTCTGTCAACGCACACCTTGCGGACAATTTCACTGCACTCCTTGCAGGAAAACTCTTGCTCAGACAGAGAAATAATTGAAACTCATTCCTTACTCTCCCTCTCTTCATATTTCAGACTTTAAATATGAAATCAAACATTCATGCATCAAAGCAAATGCATAATAGAGAGTAAACAAGCATATATCAAATCAACATGCACAATACAAAAAGCAATTGGACACCATGAGTCTGAACTAAAGATCTTTGTATTAATCCATAACTTCTGTACATGGGTTTTTCTACATAGCTCTCTGCTTCTTCTCTATGCTCTCTTGATTGATTATGCTGCTAATCTTGCTAATGTTACAATGATACAAGTGAGGGTGTCTATATCCATTTTCCCTCTGGCTCCTAAACTGTCTAATCTAAGAATTCAAAGCTACCTACTTACATTTACTAGCATAAATGCCTCTTAGTCCTTCAGACGAGAGTGGGATGCTCAAGGTCTGATTACAATCAAGATGTACACCCTTTCTTAACTTCTTCATTTATGTTTGGTGTATCAAACTTTAAAACATTTCAAACAATTTTGAACATGTGTAAAAAAAATGTGTTGGCGCTACTCGCACTCGCTTGTTGTTGGTGATTCTCTTGCATCAATAATATTTTCCATGAGGTGGGGATTCAGTTGCATCACACATTTCCCTATACTCCGTAGAAAAATGGAGTTGCTGAGCAGAAAAATAGATCTCTAAAAGAGATGCCATCTTGCATACTGCATGCAAAGTCACTACCACAGAGACTATGGGTCGAAGAACTTAATTTTGCAACATACATCCAAAACATATCTCCCCATAGATTTTTCAAGGATAAGACCCCCCTATGAGGCTTGGAGAGGCCTCAAACTGGAAGTGACCCACTTTCGCATTTTCGGTTCACGTGCATGGGCTCAGATTCCCTCTGAAAAGAGGAAGGCGCTTGATCCACATAGAACTGACTGTATTTTTGTTGGATACCTGGACGATGTGAAGGGATATATGCATATTCATATTTCCTTGGACCGACTCATCATTGAGCGTAGTGTCCAATTCAAGGAAAGTGTCTCGCATGTACCTCAACAACCACATGTAGACACCTTCATTCTTCCACCTGTCAGAGATGATGAGCATTCACATGTCGACTCTTATTTAGATGAGAACTTTGATTTAGAGGGATTAAATTATTTAGATAAGGAGTCATTACAGTCAGATGCAGATTCAGAGAATCCAGATGCAGTTGCAGAGACAGAGTGGAGGCCCAAGTGGGCATCGACTACTCTTCAGGATGTAAGGGATCTCGTTGGTGATCCAGCCGATACTAGGAGGACTCGATATGATTTAGAGGAGCCTCCCGTTGCACTCACTTCCATTGAACCATTTCCCTCAAGGCATCTTTTCTTGGTTCATTCTTCAGATACATAGTCTTATGGTGAGGTTGTTAGAAATCCCTTTTGGGAATCTTCCATGCAGGAGGAGTACAACTCCCTCCTAGAGAACCAGATTTTGGATCTGGTTCCCCTTTCTTCTGGGAGGAAAATTTTCATATGTAGATGAGTCTACAAGACCAAGAGTGCATCAGATGGACATATTAGCAGATACAAATCCAGGCTTGTTTCCAAAGGATTTCAATAGGTGCATGGTATTTACTATGATGAGACCTTCTCTCTAGTAGTGAAGATGGATTCCATGTGATTGGAACTTGCTATTGTGGCAACAAAGCGATGGAAATTCCATCAGATGGATGTGAACAATGAATTTCTTCCCAATGGTCTCTCTTAGGAGATCTATATGGAGAATCCCCAGGGATTTATGCATGACTCATATTTGGCCTATCGACTGAAGAAGTCTCTTTATGGCCTCAAGAAGGCTCTGAGGGCATGGTATGCCAATATGGAATCTTAGCTGTGGTCACAGAACTTTGCATGTTGTAAATCAGACCCAAATGTCTACATGCTCAGGACGATTGATTCAATTCTACTCTTAGTTCTGTTTGTTGATGATGTGTTGATCACCAATTTCTTGACTTCAACGATTTCTGCAGTCAAGAGGATTTTACATGAAATATTTTTTATGACAGACATGGGTGTGCTACACTTCTTTCTTGGACTCAAGATCAGTCAAGATGCATCAGCCATCAAACTGTTTCAGGCAAAGTATGCACGAGATCTCCTTGAGATATTTCGCATGACAGACTGCAAGTCTTCTTTGACTCCTTTCCTATCAGGAGTCAAACTTGAGGATGGTGGGGAGACTACAATGGTTGAAAATACACTATACAAACAACTAGTGGGGAGTTTGTTGTATCTCACACACTCCAAACCAGACCTCTCTTATGCAGTTGGCATAGTTTCCAGGTTCATGCAGGAACCACATGAGATACATTGGAAGGATGAAAAGTGTATCCTTCGATACGTATGTGGAACCATCACCTTTTGGATTCATTATGCAACAAAATCTACATTATATATCATCGGGTTTACTGATTCTTAGTGGTTTGGAGATAACATTGATCGGAAGTCCACATCTAGTTACTCACTCAGTATTGGTTCTGGGACTATCTGTTGGTCGATCAATAAGCAAGATGCCATTTCTCTATATTCAACCGAGGCAGAGTACATAGGGGTAGTTAACATAACCATTCAGGCTATGTGGATACAACATTTTCTCACTGAGTTGGGCATTCATTTTCATCGGTCGATCGTCATCTGGTGTGACAACCAGAGCACTCTGAAGTTCTACAGAGATCCAATTCATAGGCAGTGGATGAATCACATCAATATCCACATGAAATACATCTAGGAATTAGTACATGAGGGGATCATCAACCTACAATTATGTCCTCCTGTAGAACAGGCGACAAACATCTTCACCAAGACCTTCATTGAGTGGAAGTTCGATTCTCTATGAATTCTTCTTGGAGTGAAGAACACAGTTGCATAGAAACTGTAGTTCTTCTTTTTACATACATTGTACCTTGAGGGGGGTGTTTTCCCACGAGGTTTTCTCTCTCTCCTCACTTTAGTTTCAATGTATCTTTTGTATTTGGGTACCTAACATGGCCTCGTTGCTGGGACCCATTCTTTATTTTCACCATAGTGATATTCAGGGGGGGTATTGGAGTTACTTCACACACACCTAGGATTTATTTTTCCTAAGGTTTTTCCTTGTTTATTAGTCATAATTAGTCATCATCCAGCCTCCTATATTTTAGGGGAGAATATTCCACCTAGAGAATATTCTCTTTCAGTTGACACTTCAGTTTGAATAGTTGAGTTGAGTCTAGTTGATGTTGATGCAACATTGCGATCATCACCATGATAATGTGAACTTGCCTTGGTATCATCACCATACTAGCACATTACCCTTTATTCCTTGATCTACTCCTCACTACACTCTGTTTATTCAGTTAACTGAAGACTAGTTCACTAGTTAACTCAACTAGGTGGCAGTTCGCTCCCGTAACTGCCTAAGAGACTAGAATAGGTGGCAGTTCACTCCCGTAACTGCTGGTGTGTATGAATATCACTCTAGACCACCAATATGGAGAAATGGTTCTCTTGCAATGCACATTCATTGAGTTATACAGAGTATATCATGTGTAAATTATTCATTATTCATTATAGTTAATGTGAATTCTTCCATTCTTTCTCTCTTGCTTCTTCTTTCTCAATTTCTCTCTGCAAATGTCTATGGTATTTTCTAGATAGATCTATTATGTTTAGGTTCAATACATTTGCACTCTCTGACACTTTTTTAGATTTCCTCTCTTCTGATAAAACCCATAAGTTTCATCTCAATCTGACTTAATTTTATCCCATTATGGCCAAAATACAAAAAATGGCTCCAAACTTTTTCTTTTTTTGAAACTATGGAACAATTTTTCCAAAGTGTGATCTACACCATTGATTTGAAATCGTAATCATTATGGAATGCTGATATTCTTTCTATTAGATATCGAGAATCAATCATTCCCCTTGCGAACCAAACCTTCCTATCGATCTTCCTGACACTTGATCACTGACCATCGACCATCGATTGTTTTTCTTCGCCAACCAAAATTCACCCATGAATCTCGTTAATTCCCGATAATCAACCACTATCAATTGATCATTATCTTCTAAAACCAATATTTTTCACAAATCTCGTCGAACTATGACCATCAGTGATCAACCATCTCTGCTAACATGGAAACTATGGAGACATGGCATGACACATGGATGTTGACATGGCATGACACATCATGTTAAGTCATCAAATAGTTTGATGTGGCATGAAACATGGATGATGATGTGGCATGACACATCATCACCTTCCTTTCTCCATAGGCCATCTATGGTTAGATATTTCCTTTCTTCAAACGAAACTTCACCCGAAGTCAGTGATCCCCAATCCATCGGTCATCCACGATCTTTGATGTCATTTGTCCAAATTTCAACAAATCACCAAATTTGTCGATCCCTGATCCATCGTGCATCGATGATAAGAGATGTCTCTTGGAAAACTTCAACACTTCACATAAACTCACTAATCCTCGACCATAGGTCATCGATCATCGGATATTTATGTTGACAAACTAAAAACTTCACTAAAAACTTCGTCAAACTCTGCTGACCCCCAACCATCGAACGTCGATGATCTAAGATTTATGTTGACAAATTCAACACTTAATAATTTTTGACCAAAACCTAGGTGAATCTAGACGATCGATCTCCCACTCCAAATGACCTGGACTGTAGATTTCCTTTGAATTCCCAAATGAATGAAAATGAACATGGATCACCGATCTTATTCACTTTCAAACCATCAGAATGAATCTCAGTCGTCAATATGGTAACATTGTCAAGATTTGAAAACATTGCGATTTTTAAATTTTTCAAGAACGAATCTGGGCCATTGATCTAAATATAGAACATGATCTCGACCCTCGATCCTCTAAAATTTTCCCCACGCTATTGTGGCCATTAAAATATGAATTTTCAACCTTCCAAGTCAAGTTCATCTCTACAACCCCACAGATCGAATCCATTAAAATTATCAAACAATCCAAATTATTCAAAACTTGAATCCTCCAACGAATTTGAGGATTTTTCTCTCTAATTTTCCACGAAATTCGTACCAACTGAATCTATAATAGAGCATATGCCCGATTCTCACCCATTTCGGCCCATATCAGTCTGATGTTTCAACCAAAAGCTCTGATACCAATCTGTAATGTACCCATCCACCCCTAGGGAAGCACTCTACTCCAAAAATCACTTTTAAACTAATTTTGAATTCTGATATCAATTAATTAATAAAGAAGCATGAAAAAAACATGATAACATCACATGCACTAATCAATATTAATGCTACAACATAAAATAAATGAATATAATTCCATTCACAACAATAACCATCAAGCATGATTCTTATGGCATATTAATCTCAGAGACAATAATTAATACACAATTGAAATAAATATATAAGCACATAAACACATGAAAGAGAGAACTTATCTTAATACATTCACCAACTATCTGTATCCCAAGGACATTCCACCCAACCATAGACATTGTTGTTCAAATACACAACAATAATGTCACCCCTGAGCCAGGGCTATGAATCCACAAGGATGGTTCCAGGGTGTCATTCATCTTCCCAAACCAGTCATCACTCAATCTCTCACAAGTTCCTTAACAAAAAACAATCCAAATTACACCAACTCTCTTCTCTCCAACCTTCACAATCCAAGATAATGTACCCACTTCTCTGCCATGCAGTCCCTTAGGTTTTCTACCTCCTTCCAGCGCTCCAATGCATATGGTCAAGAATATTCATGATGGGGCTCTTAGGAATCACATATGTGAATAAAATTTAGTACATGCCAATACATCTCAGACATGCAAGAATTAATTCATGGCTAGAATACACTAGCAATCACTATATCTAGCCAATAATGGCTTCTCTCCCAACAATTTGTTTTTCCTTTCCCCACCAAGATCAGGTATGAATGAGAAATAATGAATAATTGAAAGTGTGAATGGAGAGAATAGAATGAAGAGTGTGAACAATGAACAATGAATGAACCCCCAAACAACCCAAAAATGGGTTTAAATATTTACTTGAAAATCTAGAACCACATGGTCATTCCCCAAGAAGCACATGTAACCACTTCTCTCCATTAAAAAAATTATGGGTAAATAAAATATGATGAAATGACTTATCCCCTTAATCCCCCTCTCTCGTGGAATAATATCCCCCTGTAACTCTTGTTCTTGTCCATCTAGAAACCATCGATGTATTTTATTATTAATAATGATCAAAACATTACAATTCCTAGGCACACTAACCTCTTTGAAGTTTTAGGCACTCCAACCTTTCATCAAATAAACAAAATATATTAGCTAATATGGGAACTCAAAACCAGGGTATTACATGCAACCACTACTTTGGATAACCCCACCGTGGAATTCTTCAGTACAAAGGGAATGATTGCATAATGATAGATCCACTACTCTGTCATGAAAGTGGCATTGCGCCAATCCTCCTGTGCATTTTTTATCTAATGGTACCCCGAGAATCCATCTGTGAGAGAATAAATCTCTATTCCTCCTACATACTCCAGTACCTCATCTGTAAATGGTGTTGGAAATGGATCATGTAGACACACTTCATTCATATTCCTTAGATCCATGCGAATCCTGATCCCTTCTATCTTTTTGTAGTGCACTACCATTGGGCTTATCCATTCAGATTCCTCTACTAGTTCAATAGTTCGTGCATTTGACATACTTTCTAGTTCAACTTTCACCTTCTCTTTGTACTTTGGATTTAACTTGTAAAGCATCTAGCGCATTGGCTTAGCGCTTGGTTTCAATGGAATATTCATCTCACCTAAGTATCCATCTTTCCCCTTCATCTATGAAAATGTCGTTGGGAATAGGTCTTGGTATTCTCGCATTAAGTATGCAATCTTATCTACTGTCTCATCACTCCAATAATCTCCTATCTATGCAAACATTCGATTCTTTATTGTCGCAATGTTTACCTTCTGCTAATTTATCAACTATATGTATGCGACATACTCAAGCTATGTCCCTTTTATTGCTCATTTTCCTTCTATTTCAGGTACTTGTACATTTCTAGGATCGTCCTCATCTTTTTCTTCCTTAGATACATTGTATCATTCTAGTAACTCATGGACATGTATATTGGCTCTATGCACACTACACACTGATATTACCTCCATTGTTCCTTCTTCCAAGAAAATCTTACTTCAAATATATTGTAACACTACATATATGGATGGGTATTCATGTTCGAATGTGAATGTGACTCTAAACCTCTGGATCAAATCTTCCCATCGTGTCATCTCCATGTGCATTTCCAATTCCAAATACCAGTTCTCTGGAATTGTGTCTAGTGTGTGTATAAATTTGTGTGTCCATTCTATCTATGGTACTAAACTCCATAAATCCTGCACTGCTCAACATGGCCTATTGGGTTACTCTCTCCTGTATACTTCTACGCAATTTATTTTTCCTCAGTACCAAACCTACTTTTCATGACTCTGTTGCACTGTGACCAATCTTTTATCCCTTCTCTATGTTCAGTCCACCATCTAGCTATATTTTCCTTTAGGATGACATCAAGTTATAAGAACCATTTATTCTCATGTACCTAGAATTCAAATTCATTTACAAACATGCTTATATTGGTTAATCCGTTATACTTGGGTGGATCGCACAACTCTATTCAAATCCAGTGCAAGGATCGGTTTATGCGTGCACATCATCTAGTTGATACTTCATGCATCATTTGCTACCAATTCTCTAGACCTACTTCTGAATATGATGCACATGAACTAATACTTCTCTAACTCAGCACACCATCCACTCTTAGGTTGACATAATCATCCATATATGCATTCATGTTATATAATTTGTCAATTTCATTCCCTCTTGTTGGATCTATGTATCTCTTTCCTTCTGATGTGTCCAAGGGTGTAGTAACTTTCAAATATCCAACCTAAAATATCATCTCCCTCCTTTTCAATTTAATGATTTCCTGGTTATCATAAGCCCATTCTAGTCCCATTAGTGTTGGATATGTTTGTTTGTCTTCCACAATCTCAATAACTTCAAACTCTACCATGTTGCACACCCCATCTATGTTCACCAATACTCCTATCAAGCGACCAATTGAGACTATTTCTTGTTTATTTGTGAGCCTTAATTGAATAGGATACCATACTAGATTTTTTTTCCCATCATCTCCCATATCTTCTTAGGTAAAACATTCACGTCGGATCCCAAGTCCAAGATGACATTATCCACATTGTACTCCCTAATCTGTGCATTGAATCAAAATTATTCATTGGTTATCTTCCTGCATAGTACATTATTTACCATCGTTTGTGTGATAGGAGTTTATCTTCCTCATGTGTAGTGATCAATCATGTCATAAATGTACTCAGCGCAGTTTCATCCTTCATTTTCTCTACACAACACCTCAAAAATTATGTTAGCGTACTTACCTTTCCCATTGGCTTCTCTGGCATAACGCGATATTTTATACAAGTTGTAGATGATGTTGATGCTACCCAATCCTATCCAAGTATTTCTTTTATCTCTTTTTGATATGTCTCCCTTTTGCCAAGGATCAAAAATTGGCATAGGATCTGTTGACTTCCTTAACCATTTCTCAATTTACTTTCCTCCATTTATCATATCAACCCCTTTTCTAGCTCCTTTACGTGTAACAACTGTTATTATTGGTCCCTCATTCCATTTTCCAGTTGATATCTTCTGCACATTTTGATTTTGATTCTTGTTCTGGTTACCTTTGTCCTACCATTTCACAACCAACTGAGGAAAATATTCCATCACATGATCCAATGCATTGTAGTGTGTGCACATTGTACACGGATTCGGGCAGTTGTGAGCCAAGTGTCCCAGTTGATTACATTTATAACATATTATCAGTCCTCTTCCTCCTCTACCAAAATTTTGTCTACCTCGACCTATACCAAAATTTCCTTTGTTCCCTTTATTGAAACATATTTGATTGTTATATTGCAGACCACCCCCTTCTGTTACAACATTCTCTTCTTAGATCTTGTACATATCTAATGTGTGCTCCCTCATTAAGTCGAACGCACAACAATCCTTCTCTTCATGTCCCAAAGAATTTCAAAAATTGAAAAACAAGTTCCTTAGTGTACTATGATACTTTTGTAGTAATGGAAATTCAGTGGGATGATGGCCACATTACTTACATATCTTTCAGTATCTCCCCCCCTGGTAAGGGATTCAACACTTCCATTTCTAGATACTATGTGAATGTTGGGCATTCATCCTTGTGATGGGCTTTAGTTCTATACTTGGTACACCAAACTTTAGTCTATACTTGGTACACCAAACTTGTTCGTGTTTCTCCTTCCATTTTGTAAGATCGGTCAGTTGAATCGTCAATGAAACCAACTGCTTCTGAACTTGTGACATTCCTCCACTATCTCCTACTAGAGATGCCTCTAATTTCATTGCAATTTCTAGGGCCTCGGGTTGTGACACAACCTTATGTTGAATTAATGCCCTGTGAATGTGCGTTAGAAGCATTGTAATAAACCATTCTTGATGTCGTTGATCTGGGATCTGGAAAGTCATTCTACCCATCACATCCTTAAATCTTTGATTGAAATCCCATACCGCATCTCTTTGTACTTGTTTAATCTCCTTCAATTATGCGACGTATTGTGACTCTAACTTTGGGTTTTGAACTATTTTAAGAGCACCTGCTTTATCTCTTCCAAAGTCTTGAACTGTCACGTAGGCATTATACTCTACAACTTTGTATACCATACTAGCGCATGACCTAAAAATGTTGTCTCTAACTACGCAATATTCACTGCCTCATCATGTATGTTCTTAGAGGCCCAATTGTTTTTGCAGACAAATAGATGTTGTTTTGTATCATTTGACCCCACTCCCTAGAACTCAAGAACTCTAAGGGTATTATCTACCCCTACCATGTTTCTTCATGTATTCCCTCCTCTTGGTGATGTTGGTTGACTCTGATTCTGACTCTAACTCTAGGAACTACTTCCACTATTTTTACTGCTACTTCTATATCCTCCTTGGCTAACTACGATGGATTTTGACAAGTATTCAATTGTTACCTCTGATTGTGGTGAGGCACATGGGATCATGGATTCTACAATGGACCCTATATGAGTAGGAATTACCAGTTCTTATATTACTGGAATGGACTGGAACTCCTCTTCTTCCCCTCCTATATATGGTATCTACATGATTCAAACTAGTGCACAAGGTTCTCTCCCCTCTATCTCACTGTACGAATCTCCTTTCTCATCCCAAGTGGTTTTTTCCTATTGTACATCCTTCCTCTGTGTAGCTCCCCAAACTCATATTCTTCCTCTGGTATACCATTTTCTCTCCCATTCTCAAACTATCCTCTTATCATCCCTCAGTTCTGCTATGTTCAAAACCCCCTTTATCTTTCATATTGCATTATCATAACATTATTTTCATACAATATCATATGTATCCATGTATCTAGTGATTTCAATAACCTTCCATGCAGACCTTTGAAAAACTCCCTTTCTGAAACACTATATGATTGAATGCTATCTACTGCAAACTAAGTAATATATCCTCCTAATATGCTATCTAACCCAAATCCAATGCATGAGTATTTGGGTTACTTACAGAATTCAGTTGTCATACCAATTCAGGAATCCAATTCCTCGACGTTGTTTCCCTGAACCTTCATGTTTTCTCCACTAAGCTTTCTAGCCACTACATCAGAATAATTAGAAATTATCCAAAGAAAATTTCATGTAGATATGTCAACACATACCTTTGCATCCATTTCTTGTCACTCATTCGAGGATTCATGTTCTCTTATCGTGAAAAATCTCATTCCTTTATTTCCAACCACTCTGTGATATCCTTCTTAGCCGACCTCCAAAACATTCCCTTCATCGAAAATTATGGGTCCCGACAATAGAACCATTTGTTGGCATTGTGTGTAGGTTATAAGACCCTAGGTTTGAGATATATTTCACCAATAAAACCCACCAAACATTGACACTTTCAACATCACCTTCTTTTACAGATGAAGTCTCACCCGAGGTATCTATTGGGATTACGAGAGCCAAGATTCTGCAGTATTGAGAGAATGGGAGGAAATTATTCGGTTGATTCTTTCTTATTCTGTCAGTGTGTGTATCTTATTCTGTCATTCTGTGTAACTCTTTTCTTATTCAGTATTAACTTACTTATGATTTAGATTCCTATAATTAGTATATTCTATATTCATCCATACTTCATTTTTTTTAACAATTATTCTCATTGCACAAAGATTCAACATGAGATAAAACTAATCTACTATGAAACCATTCATAATTCATAAGAAAAACATATAAAAGACAGACAACATAAGATTCAATATCATCTCTTTGGAATTCCTTTATTGATTCTTCTCCTCACAGGATGTTACATTCAAGAACAAACTACACTGAGAACCCCATCCTTCACAAAATAGTGAGGAACCCCTCCATATATCTCATAGACTATATCCCCACATGGAACCAACAATATCCAACCTGTTACATATTTATATGTCCATATAGGGATAGAAACCCTAATTTGTTCATCCCAAAAATACCCCATTACAATGCCTGACAGGTTCAGTTAACTGGTTGTTCGACTGCTTTCTTCTTATTTTCAATCTACATACTACTTTTTTGTTGTTCTTGTATTTTTGGAATGTCGAGTTGTCATTCTTCTTCCATGATTTATTCTCTCTCTCTCTCTCTCTCTTTCTTTATCCATTGCCGACTTTATTCTTTTTTTTGTGTGTTGTCATCCTCTTATGCACTTTCCTCCTTTTGTGCATTGTCCTCCTGGGTGTGCCTTAGCTATACACTCCTTCTCTTTCCTTCTTCTTCCATGTACTTTTCCTATACTTAGGATTTTTTCCCAAAACTATATCAAAAATACAAAAATGTTTCCAAAACTTATTTTCCAACATATCGTGAAAGGAATGAAAGGGGATAAATCCTCCTCCCCAGTTGAAGTTTGAACTATTTATTGTTGCTCATCCTTTGGATCATGTTTCTCTTCTTCTTCTGCCATTGTTGATGACTCCTAAGATATCCTATATGTCAATTTCTCATAAAAATTAACATATATGCTCACAACTATCTTCGTTTGCATTGGAATGAATATCTTGTAATCCTTTCAGGTCTCGCTATACCACACAAATATAACCTTATGTCCTGAAGGATCCAATGTTTCCCTCTTCTCCATAGGCACATGGATGTCTATTGGAAAACCAAAGATCGTCAAATGACCAATATATAGCTTCACTCCTGAGAAATCCTCCTCTAGAGTCTTGTCCCACAATATCATGCGAGGACTAATGTTCTTCACATACAATGTCGTGTTACACACCTCTACCCACATAAACATAGGAAAATCCTCGTCATGTATCATATCCCTAGAAGAACCAATGATGGACCAATTATTTCTTTCTGCAACCCCATTCTAGTGAGGGTTGTATTATACTATCATCTCCCTCTTGATCCCTACCTCATCGTAGAAATATTTGAATTCATTGGAGGTGTACTCTCCCCCATTAATTGACCTGCACACCTTGATATTTTTTTTTGTCTGGTTCTCCACCTAACCTCTAAACTCTTTGAACCAACTAGATACCTCATCCTTGGTTTTCATAAATAATATCCATGTTTTCCTATAAAATTTGTTAATAAAATTCACATAGTATGATGATCCCTGTATTGATGCTATTGACATCATCCCACTCACATATGAATGGATAATATCCAATATCCCGTTGGACCTACTCTCATTTCTAGGAAAATCATCCTTGGTATTCTTTAAAACTACACACCCTATACTCACTCCCTTCTACTGAATACTAAACTATGTAATACTTGTAACAATCCCCCTCAGAATTGACAATGCTCTGTAGTGTAGGTGTCCCAACCTCCTATGCCAAAACTCACATAGGATATCATTTTCATGTACCAAATATTGGATATTCTTACCCTGCAATCTATATAAAGTTCTCTCTCTAACCCCAACAATCA
The DNA here is from genome assembly GCA_010110895.2 of Picea sitchensis. Lineage (NCBI taxonomy): Eukaryota > Viridiplantae > Streptophyta > Pinopsida > Pinales > Pinaceae > Picea > Picea sitchensis. Next base: position 236,663 of record SNQJ01S0011424.1, on the reverse strand, counting down.
TTCAAGTGTCTGGGATATCTTTCTCTGGAAGTATGATTACTTTCCCTCTCTAAAAACGTAATGGAAAAAAACCTATCTTCCATAGTTGAGACAGAGAAAAAATTCTTCTTCAAACTTGGTACACAAAGCACATCATGTGCATCAAATGAACCTCATGACTCAATCTAGAACATCATTTTTTCCTCTCCCTTCATTGCATACTTGGAATCATCACCAAGATTCACATAAACATCTGATTCCCTCTCCATTTGAATGCTAAATAAATCCAATGCTTTTGTTCTATGACGAGATACATCATTGTTCAAGAACCATGCACTCCTCATAGTTGTGTTGGTATAAAGGAAACAAACTAATGAGTAATCCTTCTCAAAATTTGTTGCAAACTCATCAAGTTGTGTCTATGTTGATGATGTTGTCTACATATTTCATTTACCCTTATTCTTCTCTAGACACTAAGATGCATAATTTCCATTATGATGGCATGAAAAGCACTTGATTTTACTAAAATTATTATTCTTCCATGTATGTGATGATCATCCATCATTTTTAACCTTCTTACTAGAACTCTTTCCTTTTCCCTTATTTTTCCTACCGACAAGAGACAAGTTATAATCACTAATTCCCTGCTTGTTTCTCTTAGAATCCTCTCGAGTCTCTTCCTGGATGCAATCATCCCAAAGTTGCTTCCAATCTGGGAGTTTCTCCCAAGCACGGAATCCCTTGAAAAATGGTTCCCATGACTTGGGAAGACCATCCAATGTCACATTCGTGAGCTCTACATTCTTTGTTTTCTCTCGTATGGTTACAGTTTGATAACTCACCTATGTAATGCTCATGAAATATCTGGTAACATTGTCTTATGTAGACATCTACACCGATATGAGTCTATTCCTTAAGACCATCTTCCTATTCATGTTAGTGCTCTCGAAGAAACCTACCAATAAATCCAACATATCTTTGTCCATCTTCTTCTCAAATAGGTGAGGAATTGGATGATCCTTCATCGAATCCAATATGACCCCCTCTTCTTTGATCTCCTTCTTGTTGTGATATTCCAAAGTTGTTGGATATATCGGTAGAGAAACTACTTTTTCCACAAACTCCTTTAACACCAAATTCACTCTTGATTTCCAAGATTAGAAGTTGTATCCTCCATCCAATCTATATTCAAATCTCAATAGTGTAGTTGCCATCCCTAATACCCAATAAAATTCCCTAGAAATAACCTACTTCTAAACGCTTCCCCTATACTGACCTGTACATACTTGTATGCGCTTGTCACCATTGGAACCCATCTATATACATGCATGTGCTTAATGAAACCCATGTATACATGAGTGTATCCAAACATGCTTGTGTATGTATGCACTTGTCTCTTCTGTAACCGACATACAACCTCGTAAACCTGCAAAAACCTTGTTCTACCTTAGTACAATTGTTTTCCTGAAATCCATCCTTTGATTCCTACTTGTTAGTTATGGATATCCTAAGATATCCTACAAATATGATAGATATACTATCAACTTTTATTTGTCTTCCCTTCAGAGCATGTGCTATGATACCATGTTGAAAACCTCTTACCCGAATCTTGGGTATCTTGTTATCTAGTGATTTCCTCACTGCAAATCAAATTAGCAACTTACAAAACTAAAATACATTGCTTGAATATTAAACTCAAATAAAGATAGTGGGAGAAAAAATGGAAACTAAATAATGCACACATAAACACCAATATATTTGGCTAGATAGTCTTGGAAAAACCATGAAGGGAAAATCATTGCTGAGAATAATTTTATTACGCGCTCATGTAACAAGGATAATGGCCCAATGAGAGAAATACAACTGTAGAAAAACATGGAATTTTTTTTTTTGTTATATGACCTTGATATGAAGGCTTTTCAAAGTATACATGATTGTCCCCTTTTCACACCCATGTATACACATGTGTCTCCATTGGTGCTTGAGTATAGATACATAAATATTATATAACAATATTTGTACAACATGTTAGCATCACCATTTTTCATTCCAGATAGAGTCGGTTTTAAGTCACGTTGCGACCCATGCATCCAAACATGTGACGTCAGGTACGTAGCACCGTGAGGCCAAAGTTAGCAAGTGGTCGATTGGTCCTTGGAAACGGGAAGGAATGTCAGAGTTGAACTTGCATAAGTGATACAGGTATGTCTTTTACAAAGAGTTGAGTCCTGTTAAGAAACATGTATCTACGTGCCCCAAGTCGAGTCAAGTAGTTAATGAAAGTCACATCAGCAAGTACAAAAACTATTATCAGTTCATCATTAAGGCCAAAGGAATGAAAAATCGCGGCATTTGTATCATTCATGCCCCAAAAACCTTATCATTTGTATCCTACATGCGGGGATTTTCCATGGAAAATGTGCAACTCGAATCAAAACATCTTGTCGCCATGAATTCACTGTCCTCCAACATGATTCCTTCTCCTGTCCAACTCGCTATAAATCTTGGATGCTCGACACTCATTCCAGTCGTAGAACCACGAACGAACTTTGTTTACAATTTCCCTTGCCAGTGCAGTTTGTTCAAAACTCCCCCCCCCCCCATGTGTCTACTGGATATACTACGCGTAGAATACACACTGGTCGTGCCATGGAGACCTCTCAGGGTGTAATAAAAGGTGTGCGGAGCAGCAAAATTGCAAGGTCCAAGCCCCAAAATGACTGGAAGTCATTCTCACATGTAGCAGGTATTCCCAAGACGTGAAAAGAGTTATTCCTTTACCTGCAAAAAAGACCAGATCAAACCACACAGAACCTGAAGTGGAGGGATTTGAACAGGAATGGAAGACAGTAGAAGCCTTGTCCCCTCAACAACAAATTCCTCAGAGGAGGGGCAGGCCGAGGAAGAACAAGGAAGTTGTGGAATCTCGATTTTCAAAAGAGTTGTGTGCTAGATTGGTGGCTAAATAATTACTCATGTGCGCCATCCAGCTAGAGCTTGCTGGAGAATCGAGCCATGAAAATAGGAGCAGAACAAGGAAAATGGATATCCCGGGAGAAGATGATCAATATCCATATCAACAATTGAAGAAGGAAAAGATGATTATCGCTGAACTCTAATAGGAAAATAGGGAGTTGAGGCGGAAACTAGCAACAAATACCATGGAAGCATCAGCGACACAGGATTGTGAAGGGAACATGGCATGGATAAAAAGATAGCTCAAAGAGTCACAAGACACCATTGTACAACTGCGAGAAGCACAGATATTGGCGGGAGAAAGGAATACGAAGCATTCCAAATAATGTGAAGTGTCCGAGAAGGAAGCCCGTGTGGCTCTCGCCATCACATAGAAAAAACAAGTTTAGCAGGTGTTCGTCTCTGCATCCGAAAAACATAAGACAAATATTGGCAGTTTTGAAGGACACATTCCCCCAAAGCACTCTGCCATTTTGATAACGACTGTGACAATCAAACATCCACTTGCTATGCACATTTCTCCAGCAAATGAGCACGCTTCTCTAGCAAATGAGCAAGCTACTGACAGACACCTGTTCGCTCGGTCACCTGATCAAATGGATACACTGACACATATTTTCTTCATATCGAGACCTGACCAATGATTAGATCCTCATGGAAAGTTTGCAAACAATCATGAGTAAACGAACATGATTCTTATCTATTTTTGTAAAGTTCCATGCGAAGAGTCTCCAACACATGCTACCCAGTTTTCCTAGTTTTAGGGCTAGCAGTTAGAGAGAAGGGTATCCCAAGGGGCACCCTCGTTTATATATTTCATCTTTTCACTATAAGCGAGGTTGGTTGGAAAATTTGGTAGACGACAACTATTGTATGTAATTTGAGTTTTTTGACCGAAATTTAATGCAAAGGTCCTGTAACTTGATGAAAAGATTCTAGTTGTAGAAGTTGGATGTATTGTGCCTCTTTCTTTGCTTATGTGCTTCCTATCATATTTATTCGTATATTTATCTTTCTATTTCAGAACAAATTTTTGAACCTATGGATTCGCTGCGCAACACCCCTTGTTCACACCACTTAGAGAAAACATTTTCTTCTAAAGTTAACTCTGAATTCACCCACAACGGTGCTCTAAGTTACTTCCTGTGTTTTCCTCCTGCCTCACATTATGCTTTTACACTGAAGATTGTTACTCGCCTAGCCTTATCCTCTCAAGTTCAGTCTCTGAGTCATTTGTCTCCACCATTTCCTCATATCAACTCCATATCCCAAGTCTTACCTTCTTGTGCCAATATAACCAGAACCCATTATATCAAAGGTGTTAAATCTAGCCATTGCTTTCAAATCCATATCATGCGTGGAGACTGTGACTTCTGAGATATCCCTCTCCAGATACGAAAGGCTATTTTCGGGTCTCAAAGTTGGTTGAAAAAGTTACCTTCGTCGTCTGTCTATAAGCCGAACATATTTATAGAGTGCTAAAATTCGGGTGTCATTGTCGGGGATGAAATTGAATAGATTTTCCTTAGGAGAATCACTAATGTTGCAGTTTGACCCCTGAGGGTAACAGAGGGACAAACATCCATACCATCTGAAACCCTTACCCTGGCGACTCCAGTCCAAATAGACTAGTAGCTCCAAGTAGCATAGTTCAGGAACCCTGGCTCCAAAGACGATTTACACCAGAGAGAACCTTGACCAAAACCCCATTGATCCTGTGTACGACCCCAAGAATATTCCACATAGGACTAGAGAGAAAGTGCTAGAACCATTCTACTTCCTGGACATAAGCCTATCCTTGCCCAAATATGGCACGTAGAGAATTGATGACCTTGAGCTTGACACATTCTTCGAGCAAACTCTGTTCAAGTCTAAGTCAGAAACCAGTTTGGACGAGACTGTTTTCAACTCCAAGAAATTCCAAGCCCTAGTGTCAAATAATATCCCTTAGAATCTGAATCCTCCTAGGGTTATGGCTGCTATATTTGCTCCCCTCATCCTGCCAGCCCAATTACATGAGTTTCCTCAGAATTATAGCCAGCGAATTAGGCTCTACGACACTAAGGGAAATGTTTCCGCTCAGAGGCACCTGGAAAAGTTTAATGATTTTGTCGACCTCGAAGAGGTGGACTACGCAAATGCAAAAATGAGGTTGTTTGTGTAGAGCCTTTCAGGAGATGTAAGAAAATGGTTCAAATCCCTCTCGCCTACAAGCATTCAAGAGTTCACTGCATTCGAGACGTCATTCCTAAATAAATGGGGGGACATGAAAAACCCTTTGCAGCTTCTAACACAATACAATAATATGAAGAAAGCACTGAAAAAGATAGTGCAGGAATTCGCAACCGATTTTTTGAAGGTATACAACTCAATCCCTGTGGAAGTCAACCCACCCCCCGGTGCTATGCATTTGAGATATGTTGATTCCTTTGAAAATGATTTCACCCTTTTGTTGAGAGAAAGAATATCAATGAGTCTAGAGGCTATAATGAGTAATGTTGTCCAAGTCGAAGTAAACATGATGGCGTCGGGAAAAATAAACCCGAGGTTTAACCGAGGCAGCAATAGACCTGAGGGAGATGCACATAAATCAATGTCACGGTCCTCAAAGGACAAGTTCGACATTGTTATCACTCTGTAATTTTGCCCAAGGCTGAAAAGGCAATCACAGAGGCAACATCAGAACCGCTTCGAGTCTTGGATCTAGCCCTCCAAGACTCAGAGAGGGATCTCTCTGTCAGATTTAGCTTTGTTTGCAGAAATATTAG
>SNQJ01S0011424.1:215851-230930 GCA_010110895.2 Picea sitchensis | reverse complement strand
AAGGAAGGGGGGGCTCCGGAATTAATATAATACGTTGATTCGTTTTAGTTATGTGATGGGGGGGGCGCATGAATATGAAAGCGTATGGGGTTTAATGTGGGTAGGCGGGAGGGTAGTGGAGTAGGGGGGATGACGTAGGGAGAGGGTAGTGGAGGTAGGTGGGGGGGAATGGGTACGTGGAGGAGGGGATGAGTGGAGTGAGGTACGGGATGGGGTAGTTTAGGACTTAGGATAGTTAATTTTTTATTTTTGTTTTTGTTTTATGTTTTTTTTATTATTTAATGTTTTGTTTTTATTCTATTATATTTTTAATTGTAAATACTTTTTATTATTTTTTACTTTTTAATGTTTTTTAATATTTTATTTATTTATTCAATTTTTATTTTGTTTTATTTCTTTTTATGTTTTATTAAAATGTTTTATTATATTTTATTGTTTTTTGTTTTATAATGTATTTTATTAATTTTAGTTTTTTTTTTATATTTTTTTTGTTTGTTTTTACTTTTAATTACTTTATTTACTTTTTAAAACTAACCCTAATTATTAACTAAGATGCTAACCTAGATACTAACCTTAATTAATAATTAATTAATTAAAAATTAATTAATGATTAATTAATTAGTAAAAGAGTTGTTTATTAATCATTAACCTAGTTTACTAACTTAATTAATAATTAATTAATTAAAAATTAATTAATGATTAATTAATTAGTCATTATTAATCAATTTAAACATAATCTAACCCTATTACTAATATTTTGTTTATCCTAAGTCCACTTATGCAGAGATGGAAGGCGGGATAATGGAGGCTGAATAAAGACAAGGGGGAGAGGATGCAGCGGATGAAGGATGCAGAAGGTGATGGAGGACTGAGCGACAAGAGTGGAGGGAGGAAACAGAATCACCTGAGCTATACTTCGTCACCCGGAGAGATGCCAAANAAGGCAGGATAATGGAGGCTGAATAAAGACAAGGGGGAGAGGAAGCAGCGGATGAAGGATGCAGAAGGTGATGGAGGACTGAGCGACAAGAGTGGAGGGAGGAAACATAATCACCTGAGCTATACTTCGTCACCCGGAGAGATGCCAAATAGATACATATTAGTCAGAAGACTGATTCCCATAATTTATGGGGTGATAACAGACATGATGATGAAGACCATGGAGAAGTTGATGGAGAGAATTTCCATGGGAAACAGACGTGCTTCCCGAGAACAGAACGACCCATAGCCCATGAATCAAAACCTCAGAAGGGGTCAAATACCTCAGATCAGACAGAGGGAACAAAAAGAGAAAATGGATCAAGGTGACCAACAGACGAGACCTCCTTTCCAGAAAAACTGCGTGGACAAGGATTTAAACCAGACGTTTGACGACTAGATGCATTGTTGTGATGACAAAAACCCATGTGTGTTCTTGAAAAAGAGCGAGCATGATCGATATATGAGAAGAAACAAAGACTTTGTGTCAGAGACCGATGATGATATGATACTCAAAAAATATGATGCATCATCTTGGGAGACAAAAGAGTTTAGGAAAGGCTATCAAAACACCATCATGTAGTTCCAGAAGAAGTACAACCTACCGAGTCGCAAAAAACGAACCCCATAAGGAAGCCTCTGGTGGACACCCCTTCCACAAGCCGACCAAGGTCGGAGAACACAACCAAGGACACGACAGAGAAGGCTAAGTCGAAGGAGGAGGTCCCCAAGAAATCTCTGGAGACAGGTCAAGCAACGAGTGGAAAATAGGTAGAGAAAACTTGTCCCCCTTTCAATTTTGAACATGAGATGGCCAAAATAAAAATCTTTGTCCCGTTCAATGAACTTATTAGAAAGGGAGAGTATCGGTAACAAATCATTAAAATGGTGAAAATGGGGGGGGCACCCGATACTCTGAATATTAAAGATGATCACCCCTCTATCCTTGTAGGCCTATGTGTTGAAGAGACAAATGATACCGATGGCGTCCCTCCATTCTATGTCAGTCTGAAAGTACATGACATGACCCTGCATAATGCCATGCTGGATTCTGACGCATTTCACAACCTCGTGCCAAATGTGATCATGGATTAACTGAGTTTGGATATCACCAGACCATACAAAGACCTTTTCTCTTTTGATTCAGGTAAAGTCAAGTGTTTGGGCCTTATCAAAGACCTGGTCATGTTGTTGGCTCAAATCCCTTCTAAGAACATGGTCATGGATGTAGTCATTGCAGACATACCCCCAAAATTCAACATGTTGTTATCAATATCGTGGGCTGCGAAGTTGAAGGGAACTTTGCAAATGGATATGTCATATGACACCATCCCTATTTTTGGACATGACATAAGGCTGTACAGAGAATTGTTGCTAAAATACATGGTGAGAAGCAAGATGAATCCAAAGAATCATCCTATATATGCCATCGACACTGAGGTGGGTTCGTCTATATTCTACAATGACCTGATTTTTGAAGAGGAAGAACTAACAACCATCATAACAACTGATGAGAAAACCGCGGGGGAAATAATAGAGTGCGCCAACCTGAAATACCGCATGGAAAACGGGGTGTTGAACATGAGTTTTGACGATGTAGTCAACAGAGAAGGAGCTGGGGTTGGTGTATGGGTAAGCCCCCCTGAAGAAAACACAAAACCATGCTCATACAAGCTCCCGTTTGAATGCATTAACAAATGGCTGAGTATGAATCACTAATATTGGGCTTACAAGTTTTGAAATAATTGGGTGCACATAAGACAACAATGCGCGGATATTCTGAGCTGAACAAAAATCAGGTAAAGGGAGTATATCAAACCAAACACCCCAGTCTAAGAGCGTACAAAAATTTCGCTTGGACCTCCTCAAAGGATTTTCAGATTATGACCTATCCGTTATCCCCAGAGAGAAAAATCAGATCACTGATGTGTTGGCCACCTCGGCCTCAGTCTCTAAGATCCCCATCTTCTCAAACAAAATATATGAAATCGAGGTCAACCACAGGTTGGCAGTGCCTGACAATCTCAAACACTGGCAAGTGTTTGGGGACGACGAACAAGTGGAAATATTACTCCTTATGAGCGATAAGTTCACTAATATAAACATTGACGAGGAATGTTGCGGAGACGAAGATGAGAGTGAGGATGCATGCATTAATGACGACCCTTTCCAAAACTAGATCATGGGAAGGGACATAATACAACTGAAAAATAATATTATTCCAAAGGGGTTGGTGCCGTTGGAAAAGTTGTTTGACGAAAATGATGTGGCTAAGAACCCCAATATAACTGCAAGTGAAGAAGAATTGGAAGACTGCAACATCGAGACTGAGGAAAACCCGAAGATGGTAAAATTATCAAAGACACTTAGTCTAGAGGTCAAGCAGGACTATGTAAAGATCATGAAATATTTATCGGACATCCTCACATGGAGCTATATTGACCTGAAAGTATATGACACAAAAGTAATCCACCCTGTTATCCCTCTGAAGGAAGATCATAAACCTTTCAAACAAAAGATGAGACGGATAAACCCCTTGTTGCTGCCACTAATCGAGAAGGAGGTAAAAATGCTTTTCGACACTAAAATTATTATTTCTTTGAGATTCTCGAAATGGGTAGCTAATTTGGTACCTGTAAGAAAGAAAATAGGCGAGATAAGACTGTGTGTAGACTTCCATAATTCAAAAAAAAGTGTCTCTCAAGGACCACTAACCCCTTCTTAAAATGGACTACATCCAGCAAAAACTCGTGGGGTCTGAGAAGATGTCATTGCTAGATGGGTTCTCAGGATATAATTCGATCATGGTCCACCCGGATGACAGAGAGAAAAAGGCTTTCACAACTCCATGGAGAACGTTCATGTACGCCAAGATGTTGTTCGGCTTGATGAACACTGGAACCACTATTCAGAGGGAAATGCACATTGTGTTTTCTGATGAAAAGGACAAGTTCATCATGATTTATCCGGACGACATCACAATGTACTCTGCGTCCAAAAAATAAACATCTCAAGCACCTGAAGAAAGTTTTCCAGAAGTGTAGGAAGTTCAGCATATCACTAAATCCAAATAAATCACATTTCGCGGTGGAAGAAGGAAAACTGTTAGGGCACATCATTTCCAAGGAAGGCATTAAGATACACCCCAACAGGGTTGAAGGAATATTGAAGATTGGCACCCCACGCAGTAAAAAGGAAGTGCAATCTTTCCCGGGAAAGGTAAACATCTTGAGAAGATTCATCCCAAACCTGGCGGAAATCATAAAGCACATAACTTGCATGCTCAGGAAGGGAAACGAGATCAAGTGGAACCCAGAGGCCAAGAAGTATTTTGAAGATATCAAAGTGGCATTGACTAAAGCTCCAATGCTAGCCAACCCATATTTTACGAAAGATTTTCTCATGTTTTCATTTGCCTTAGAACACACTATTTTTAGTGTGCTGCTACAGAAAGACGATTAGGACTTTGAAAAACCCATAGCCTATTTCATCCGGACGTTGCGTGACGCTCTGCTAAGGTATGATATTATGGAAAAATAGGCGTATGCCTTAATGAAAGCCTTGAAAGAGTTCATGACATACATATTGCACTCCCATGTCATCGCTTGTGTGCCCAATAGTTCAGTAAAGTATATCCTGACTCAACTTGACCCGGAAGGAAGGAGAGGCAAGTGGATAGTGGCCATGCTAGAATATGATCTTGATATCAAGCCTACAAAGTTGATTAATGGTCAGGGTCTTGCAAATTTAATGGCGCATTAGAAATGTGACATTGTAGGAATGAATTTCATCGCTCATATGTCGGAATGCCCTCAAGAAGAAAAACTTGCATAGGTTCCTCAACAGTTCATTGTTTCGCCAGGGTATGTTGACATCATCTATGTGTTGGAGAATCTTCAGGCTCCTCCAGGCATGAGTAAGACCAAATCCAGGTTTATCAAGCTTAAAGAAGCTAATTTATGCATCCTGGATAATTCACTTTACTGGAAAGACCCCAGGGGAATATTGTTGAATTGTTTGCTGGAAGATGACACGAAGCGGGCTATACAAGAATTTCACAAAGGAAACTGCAAAGAACACCACTGTTGGAATACCACCGTGCACAAAATTCTAAGAGAAGGTTATTATTGGCCAACAATTTTTGCTGACATGTATAAAGAGGTCTCCAGCTGCCACAAATGTCATATTTTTGACGAAAGAATAAAGACAGTCTTAGTCGAAGCACCTTTCATGCAGTCAGGTCTAGATTTCATAGGAGAGATAAATCCTCCATCCTCCATGCAATAAAAATAGATACTCATGACCACTGACTATTTCACGAAATGGATAGAGGCGATCCCCACAAAGCAAGCTACCGACATAGTCATCATCCAATTCCTAGAGACAAACATCTTGTCTAGGTTGGAGAAATTTTGTCAGGATTATAACATAACCCTGGAGAATTCCACGACGTACTATCCACAAGGAAACGGGTTAGCAGAATATTCAAATAAGATCCTAACCAGGATCATCAAAAGACTCCTGCAAGATAACAAGAGAGCCTGGCATAAAAATCTTATCTACACACTATGGGCAGATCGAGTTACCACTAAGAAATCTATATTAACGTAGGCTTTCTAGATCGTTTACAACGTGTATTCAATCTTCCCTACTTCACTAGGTCCACCCTTCAAGAAGTTGTTGCAAGAACATGAGGCTGAGCCAAATGATGTGCAAAGGAGAATAAACCAACTAATTCACACGCAACAAGCGAGGGAACAAGTGTATAATCGGTTGTAGCTCCATCAGGAGAAGATAAATAAAGCTTTCGATAAGCGTTCTAATCTAGAGTATTTCTGGTTGGGTGATCTAGTCTTGAGATGGGACACGAGAAATGAGGACAAAGGAAAGCACATAAAGTTGACCATCTTTGGAGAGGTTCGTTCAGAATCAACGATCATTGCGGGAGCAATGCTTATTTCCTAAAAGGATTAGATGGAGAATGTTTTGGTTGGGGGGCTGTAAATGACAGGTTCCTCAAACATTACGATGAAATGAAATTCGTTTAATTCATTCATCATTGTAAATATTTTTTTTATTTTTTGCATCAAGTCAGTAGGTCAGCAGAAAATTGATTTCCGAAGTGAAGGCCCTAAGTTTATGCTGAATTTTTAGAAGCTATGTCGATAAGTTTAGTTTATTTTATGTCTGTCATTTACTTCTCTCAGTGTTTGAAGGTCGAATAAATCCCAATGGTCAAGCACTTGTTCTAGTGTTCTTTGCTACCTCGCAGGGAGGATAACATCCTCGTTGGAGCCAGTTGCTAGCGCTACCATTTTTCTTTCTAGATAGATTCGGTTTTAAGTCACATTGTGACCCATGTGTCCAAACATGTGAAGTCAGGTACGTATCACTATGAGGCCGAAGTCAGCAAGTGGTCAGTTGGCCCTTGGAAACATGAAGGGATGTTAGAGTCGAACTTGCATAAGTGGTATGGGTATGTATTTTCCAAAGAGTTGATTCCTATTAAGAAACCGGTCTCTACGTGCCCCAGGTCAAGTCAAGTAGTTAATGGAAGTCACATCGAAAAGTAAAACAACTATTATTAGTTCATCATGAAGGCCTAAGGAATGAAAAATCACATCGTTTGTATCATGCATGCCCAACAAACCTTATCGCCTCTATCCTACATGCGGGGATTTTCCATGGAAAACCTGCAACTCAACTCAAAACATATCGTTGCCATGATTTTACTATCCTCTAGCATGATTCCTTCTCCTGTCTGACTCGTTATAAATCTTAGATGCTCAACACTCTTTCCAGTCATAGAACCAGGCCCGAACTATGTTTACAATTTCCCTTGCCAGTCTAGTTTGTTCAAAAATTCCCCCCATGTGTGTCTGCTGGATATACTGCATGTAGAATACACAGTGTTAGCACCATGGAGACCTCTCAGGGCATAAGGAAACATGCATGGAGCAACAAAATTGTGTGGAACAACAAAGTTATTCCTTTACCCGCAGAGAAGACCAGTTCAAACTGCGCAAAACCTGAAGCGAAGGGATTTGCACAGGAAAGGAATACAGTAGAAGCCCCATCTCCTCAATAGAAAATTCCTTGGAGGAGGGGTAGGCCGAGGAAGAACAAAGAAGATGTGGAAGCTCAATTTTCAAAAGAGCCGTGTGCCAGATTGGTGGCTGAAGAAATACTCATGCATGCCATCCGACTAGAGCCCGATGGAGGATCAAGCTGCAAAGACATGAGAAGAACAAGAAAAATAGATATCACAAGAGTGNATGTGGAAGCTCAATTTTCAAAAGAGCCGTGTGCCAGATTGGTGGCTGAAGAAATACTCATGCATGCCATCCGACTAGAGCCCGATGGAGGATCAAGCTGCAAAGACATGAGAAGAACAAGAAAAATAGATATCACAAGAGTGAATGATCAAGATCCATATCATCAATTGAAGCAGGCAAAGCTGGCTATCACTAAACTCTATCAGGAAAACAAGGAGTTGAGGTGGAAGCTAGCGACAAAGACCATGGAAGCATCAGCGGTGTAGGGTCATGAAGGGAACGTGGCATGGATAAAAATACAGCTCAGAGAGGTGCAAGACACCATTATAAAGTTGTGATAAGAACAAATAATGGTAAAAGAAAGGCATACGAAGCATTCCATAGAATTCGAAGCGGTCGAGAAGGAAGCCCGTGTGGCTCTCACTAGCACATAGAAAAAATAAGTTTAGGAGGTGTTCGTCTCTGCATCCGAAAAACATAAGACAAATCTTGGAAGTTTTCAAGGACGTATTTCCCCAAAGCACTCTACCATTTTGATAACAACCATGACAATCAAACATCCACTTGTTGTGCACATTTCTCCAGCAAATGAGCGTGCAACAAAAATAAAAGGCATTGTAGTGGATAACAAGTTCTTAACAGACACCTGTTCGCTCGGGCTCCTGTTCAAAGGGATACACTGACACATCTTTTCTTCATATCGAGACCTGATCGATGATCAAATCCTTGTGGAAAATTTGTGAACGGTCATGAGTAAACGGATGTGATTCTTATCTATTTTTGGAAAGCTCCATATGAAGAGTCTCCAATGCATGCTACTCAGTTTTCCTAGTTTTAGGGTTAGCAGTTAGAAATAAGGGTAGCCTAAGGGGCGCCCTCGTTTATATATTTCATCTTTTCGATGTAAGCGAGGTTGGTTCAAAAATTTGGTAGACGACAATTATTGTATGTAATTTGAGTTTTTTGACCGAAATTTAATGCAAAGGTTCTGTAACTTAATGAAAAGATTCTAGTTGCAATAGTTGGATGTATTGTGCCTCTTTCTTTGCATATGTGTTTCCTGTCATCTTTATTCATATCTTTTTATGTCTATTTTGGAACAAATTTTTGAACCTGTGGATTTGCCTTGCAACATTCCTTGTTCGCACCACTTAGACAAAACATTTTCTTCTAAAGTTAACTCTAAATTCACCCGCAATGGTGCTCTGAGTTACTTCCTGTGCTTTCCTCCCGCCTCACATTATGGTTTTACACTGAAGATTGTTACTCACCTAGAATTATCCTCTCAAGTTCAATCATTGAGTAATTTGTCTCTACCATTTCCTCAGATCGACTCCATAGCCCAAGTCTTACCTTCTTGCGCCAATATAACCAAAACCCATTATATCAAAGGTGTTAAATCTAGCCACTTCTTTCAAAGCCATATCCTTCACAGAGATCATGCCTTCCGAGAGAACCCTCTCCAGATATGAAAGGCTAGTTTTGGGTCTCAAAGTTGGTTGAAAAAGTTACCTTCGTTGATGCAGGAGCATCGCTCCGAATCCAACCATGCGCCAGCTAGCCAGCCAACACAGTGCGCATTTAATGAAGAAGGAGAGGCCCAACCCTTTTGTTTCAAGTTTTGAATTTGAAATCAATGTAATTAATGTTTTGTAAGGACGTGGAGCCATAAAGCTATGCCTATGCACAAGCTTAGTTAAGAGTAGCCTTAAATAGTTGTAGGGTTGGATATAGCTCTGATCTGGACTAGACAACCATTTAATTGTGAATTCAATGTAATTGAATGAAAGTAGGTGAGATGGAGGGAAGAGCTCGAAGAGCCCCCTCACGTAAAAGATCCTTCGATCTTGTTTTGAGTAAGGGGGGAGATATAGGAGAGCTCTATGAGAGTTAGAGGAGAGAAGAGAGGAGATCCAAGACTCTATTGCAGTCTGAGTTCAAACATATTGTAAAGAGGCATTTTCATATTAATACAATCAAAGCAGTTTTTCCTGCATGTTATTCTGTGTATGATGAATGTCTTCATGTGTGTGTATTTATATGTTGTAGATGTATGATTAGGTGTGCATTTACAGGGACATATAAATTTTCCTATCTGTGGGTTCTTTGACTTCAGGTTTGGGGTTCTTTGAGGCTTCATGCCAAGAGGGTGTGATAGAACACTACGGGTTCTGAAATCAAGTGCATAGATGCACTCCTGAATTCTGCAGAATTTGGGCAAGGACATGCCAAGAGGGCGCACCAGCTGAAGTCATTGGCTCAAGGAGAAACCTCAAGTTTGTTGAATACCTTGGAGGTGAGACTATGCAAAAGAGAGCACAGGATAGACGATAATCATTGAAGGTTCTGTAGATCTTTGTCAGGAGGGAATTGAGCGCGTGCATAGAAGGCACAAGAAGAGAAATCTTGTTTTAGTTCAGAGGAGAAGACCAGAACCACTATGGGTTTGTAGAGATCTTATAGGAGGTCATTGAGCAGATGCCAGAGTGCACAGAGAAATCTCAGAGTTCAGAGGAAGAAGAAGTGTCACAGGAGGACCTTCACAGGGTTGTTGAATACCCTGCAAGCTTAGCAAAGAGTGCTTGAGCATAAGTTGCTAGAGGGAATTTACATCCCTTCAAGGAGAGAAAGGGGTAAAGACCATTGAGGTATAAGAAGTTGAAGCTCAAGGAGGACAAAGACCTTTGCAAGGAGTGCACTAGGCCAACACTCGAGTGAAGTGTTGATAGACAGTCACCCGAAGGCTTGTCAAGCACAGGGAGTGTGCATGGAGTGAACTTGTCTCAAGTTCAGGAAGCTCAGGAGGAGTAGTGATTTCATGCACAGATTCTTTCAAAGGTTGTAGAGGTTGAGAGGAAACCCTTTGGAGGGTTTAGAGTGTTATCACCCCATAAATTATGGGAATCAACTTACGACTTGGATATTATGGATATTATCTGTATCTGGTGTTCTTATTGGAATTTTTTTTTCATTTTGCAAAGAGAAAAAGAAAAGAAAAATAAAAGAGAAAGAAAAGAGGGCAAAAAGAATTGAAGAAAAAGCCCCATGCAATGACAGTGACTTGGTCAAACCTTTTAAGCATGATCAAGTCCTTTTAAATTTTCAATGTTGATAACTAGTGAATGCATCTGATCAGACCATCTAATCCTGATCAGATAACCCCTAGGTTAGAGCTAGTGAATGCATCTGATCAGACCATCTAATCCTGGTCAGATAGCCCTTAGGATAGGATAAGTGAATAAATATGACTAGACTATCTAATCCTGGTCAGATACCCCCTAGGAAGAATAATATCTTAACCCAACAGTTTAACCCGGGTTATTTGTCTCGTGAAAGTAGGTTAGAATGTAGATTAACTGCTTGGCCTGCCTTGCCCAAATAAAACTTGATTGATAAAGATGCCACCCCATGTCTCACATGCCTAAGTATAGTTGAAATATTGTCCCCTTGGTGGTGTCTAAGACAAAGTTTGGAAAAACCCTTAAGAAAGCACTAATCCTAAGTTTTTCCTACACATGAATTTTCCGCTCCCGACCTATGCTTCATTCACTTTCCAATGGCCCAGATCACGGTGGTTAGATCAACGGATCACATAGCATTTCGGACTCCACCTTGCGCTCTACCTTTAACGGAGGGGGGGGTCCAGAATTGGCGATAATATTTGCACCGATTTGGACGGTCCAGAACCGAGCGCATAAATCCACGGCCTACATCGAATTCCGGACCCCCCCCTTCGTTCTACCTTTAATGGAGGGGGGGGGGATCCAGAATTGGTAATAACTCGGGCACAAATCTGGACGGCTCGAAACAGATCACTCGAATCGACGATACACATCGAATTCTGGACCCCCCCCTCCGTTCTACCTTTAATGGAGGGCGAGCTAAGATCTGCAGTCAGGAAGCCAGCACGTAGTTCAATGGATCACGATGGATTCTAGACCCCCCTTGGTATTCTTCTTTTAATCAAAGGGGGGGGTCCGAAATGAATTTCCCTTACGGCGGGCCCCTTGTTACATGTGGCGTTGTCCTATTGGTTTAGTAGTCCCATCCTCCACATGTTGCCTGACCTCCCGTCGCCCCTGGACGTCACCCTCCACTGAGCCGACTTGGTCCACTTGCTCCTGGGGTCGGGTCACTTCTCATAACTTCCGCCAGTCCATGTTGTTAGTACCATAACCTCCTTCACTCATGGACAACCTCCTTTGGCGACTTTTTCCCCCAATCACAAACCTCCACGTCAGTCGTCCGTATACTTTGGTCTCCGTCACCTGCCATATCACCCCAAGTGGCCTGTTGTCCATTAATAACTGGATAATATGCCCTTTGTCATGCTGACCATATCTCCCGCGCCAAACTGACCCCAATTTTGAATAAAACTACCGTTTTCCCTTTTCATTCGTTATTCATCCATCGCGCCAGAAACCTCTTATTCCTCCATTACTTCCACATCACTTTCACCTACAGTCCAGTTGACCCCACTAACGTATTGTTTATTTGCAGGTACAGTTGTTGAAATGGTGCCAATGCCCAGACCAGTGGAAGAAGAAGAAAATCCTCTTCTTCCTCCTCCGGTTGACCTAGATAAAGTTCCCTTAGCTGATAAAGACCGTTTGATTGCAGATACGGTCTGCAATTTCGAATTTTCTGATCTGCAGTCATGGCTCTGGGAAGTCTTCCTGGACCAGAGCGACGAAATTGGACTCTGGGAGTCCAATTTACCCCTGTATCGTTTCCCTCAAATTCATCATTTCCCAGAATTCGCCCTCAAATGCCAAGCCCATTACGTCCCCGACCAGAAAGCCATTGTTTCTTCGTCTGGAGACGTCCTCTTCTTCATCACCCCATAAGATATTGACCAGATGATGCAGATAACCCGGGCTGAATCTGCGTCCCCGTTCAGCTTAGAAATCCTCGCTGAACTATACCAGAAAATGACTTTCCCTCAGAGATCTCAGATATTCAAGATTTTTCTCCCCACTTCCGCTCCGCTCCCGTCCACACATCCCCCGTACCCTTCTTCCTTGTTTTCCACCAAAGGAAATCAAATTATTTCTTCCCTGTGTGCCCTGCTTGGGTACTATTCTGATCAATGGGTAGATGAACCCATCCTGGGTTTCCTATCTATCTTCTCAAATGATGAACAACCGACCACGCAGTTCGACTACAACACTTTCCTCGGCAATAAGATCCATGAACAATTTGTGAATTTCGCGAAAGAGGGCATGTTCAGGTATTCATCCCTTCTGGCTTACATGTTCACCTATTTTCAAGCCGACAGGTTCAATTTCTCCATGCAGAAGATGGACGCCGATGGGAGGCCCCAGCCGGTCACAGTGTGGACTTCTCTTTTGAAACACAATTCTGTCGAATACAACTTCACAGCGTTCATTGATCAGTTTTACCACCCTGTGGTAAGTATGTTGAGTGGCATGCCTGAGCCACGAATAAATGATGAATTCTGGAGAATTCTACACCTCTCGGACAATGGGAAGACAAGAGACTGGTACTTGTATCAGAATCACTTTGAGATCCGAGTTTATGGGTGCGAATTGGCACCGTACAAGCTGCCGAGATATATACCGGTAAGAATTTTCGCATTGGAATATATTAGACAAATAATGAATTATGATGATATTCACTTTGTTTCCCTTAAGAAGAAGCAACAATTGCAGATCAAAGGGAAGATTGGCTCTTTCATCTACAACAGTAGAGGTGCAGGTGATGAAGCAGACAGAATGTTAAGAGAAATGAAATTCCTTACAAGTTTCACCTGGCATTATGATCCCTATGGGATCATCTCCGAAATGAGGGAGAAAAATAAAAACATCCCATATGCGCATGAGCCCAAGCCGAAAATCGAGAGATTTGCGAATCGGACAGAATGGGAGCCTGATACGTTGGTGGACGCGGAACCAACTGTCGGGGTGGAGAAGCAGGTACCCTCAACAAGCGCGCCACCCACTGCCACACCTCAGAATCCCAAGGAAAAGAGGCCCCGACAAGAATCGTCTTCTCCTGTAACATAGGTGTCATCGGAGGAGTTTAAGATGCATGCCAAAAATCCAAGGACAGTTTCAACGACAGGCACGACAATAGAGCAAGAGATCACAACCACCACAGTGGCCACCACAGGGGTCAAGCCCGCCAGTCTACCTTTCGGCTCGAGTCAGCACAAGGAAATAACATCAGCTATAAAATCCATAGACTCTCCCATAGATGCTCCACCAAGAAAGACCGGGCCCAAGTTGGGCATTTTTGAAAAATATGATTTGATCAAGAAGAAAAACTAGACTCTTACTACCAGCACTTATGCCCAGTTCCGGAAGCAGTCGTCCACAGCTCAACACAGGCTTCTTTCAGCATTCGATACAGAGAAAGGTAGGATGCATATGGCTTACCTCCAGGCACAAGTGCCGGATCCCAAGGTTATATCAGATTATAAAAGGGCCACATTTGAGTTTCAGGCTAAAGACGTGCATCCAGGTGATTAGATGGATCTACACAAGCAAACCGACGAGATGGTTTTCGACAATTTGGCCCACGCTACAGCTTCCGCATCAAAATTTCGGGTAGCTCTGAGCAATGCCCAAACCCAGCTGAAGCTAGAGAAAATATCATCTTTCACAAAAGACAACAAAATCAAGACGTTGGAGGAGTTGGTCCTCAAAATCGGTTATGACCCTGCGAATGTCAAGGTTTCCGAAGAGATGATAAAAAAGAAAAACGCTGACATCACATCTTTAAGGAAACAGCTAAAGCTACCTCCAACAGAAGACCCGCAGGCAAAGGAGATAGCTGAAAAGGAAGGTGAAAAGGATGAGATGTTAAAATTACTCATGGAGCAGAATGCTCAGCTAAAGGAGATGGAGTCAGAGATGGAAATACTTCTAAAGGAGAGAGAGCAGGCAAAGGCAATGGAAGGCGTCCCATTAAGTGTTATCCCGATTGCAGGATTGAGCACCGCAACAGTGACAGCCATTCCATCAGCTGCTTCAGTACCACTACCAGAGGGAACAACAGACTTGGCCAAGTCTATGGAGAGAATGAACCTGCAAGAGTCAGAAATTGGCAGGCTTAAGAAAGAAGTGGAGAATCTCCAAGAGCTAAAGACTTCTTTCTAGACAAGTCTATCCAAAGAGAAATAGGTGAATGAGCAAATCAAGAAGGAGTTACAACAACTCCAGAAACAGACAATGTCAGGAAAGACTCTGGCAGAGGTGAAAGAAATTGTGTGGACAAATATTTCCAAGTCCATGAACGAAATCTGGCCAATGGTTCAAATCATGTTTGAACAAAATGAGTTGCTCGAGAGGAGTAAGCAAGCTGTGGAGAAAATTAGAACGGAATTGGGAGACATGCCAGCCCAAGTGAATGAAATCATAAGGTTCCTGAACTCAAAGACCAGGGAGGAACTCGAAGAATTAAAGATTGAGGATAGGACAAAAACCATACTTGAAGTCAGAAGGGTTCTGACCAAACGGGGTCTCATGCTTTAGCTTGAGGAGAAGATTCAAGTCATGGATCAGGGAGTGCAGAAGTTTTTCAATAAGATAGATGCTCTTCAAAGGAAGGGCCTGCCTGGTCTGAAGGTCATTAACGACAAATTAATGACACTCCCTGATTACAAGAAAAGGTTGACTGAAGTATCTAAAGACAGTTCCGAGTTTGCAGGTGTACAGGGAAGCATCACAGGAAAAGAATTCATGGAGGCCTTGCAGTTGGATATTAGTATCCAACATGAAATTAAACACATATTCACAATCAAGCCTACATTTACTAAATATATAGACATGGATGAAGTGTACCGGAGATTGCTTAAAGTCACA